>VYZX01009017.1:18446-43057 GCA_013401335.1 Brachypteracias leptosomus | reverse complement strand
AAACCTTAAACCACAACACCAGTTCCACTAGAACTGGTTTTAGATTTAGTCTAAAATGATTTAATACAAAAAAACCCCAACAAAATTAATTAGAAGTATGGTAAATATGTTGAAAAACATAGCAAGTTAAGCTGCATCATTTGCAGCTAGGAGTACATGCATAAACAGCCCTTCTGGTTTCCACTTTTCCTGAACAGAACTACAGGCTGCTGAAAAAGTGAAAAAAACATCTACAAAGATGATTCCAGTTTGTATGTTTTGTGGTTCGTTAAGAAATGTTTTATGAAAGATCATAATTTCTGGTATTCGTTTTGTTTTCTTATATATTGATGCTCATATATACATGCAATATTTCTGTTTAACTACTACACTGAAAATCTAGACAGCTAGACAAATATTTTCAGTATTTTCTTTGATTACCCTAAGTATTTTGCTGTGTACTGACACTGTTTCATGAAATTCAATGGTGCAGCACCTGTTAAGAATTTTACCACAGTATTAATATTCAATTTCAGTAAATATTTCCTCCCCATTATGACTGATAGAGCTTTAATTTGTATGAATAAACTCAAAATTTAAAGTATCTAAGATTAAACAGTGTTGTGAATCTGTTAACAGAGAAGAAAAATGCAATTTTCTCCTACCACTATGGAGCGTCTCCTGATTCTGCCAATTCTAGCAATTACCCATCTAAAATATTTTATGTAACAGAAAACATTCTCTCCTTAAACCAATGACTCTTTAACTTTTAAGGTAAGAGGAGTATCAAAACAATATAATTATCAGTTAGCTACATTTATTCATACCAGCATAATGAAGTATGGATAAATTTTGGCTCTACTACAAGCTTTTGGTCAACTACTAGTCAAGAACTGAAGAACTGTGAGTTTTTCTCATCAGGTAGAATCCAATTTTCATCTGAGGACAGTAGGAATAAAAATATTTAAATGAAGCAAGGAATTAAATTCAGTTGCAGGAGTACAGTGTAGCTGATGGGGGCCTTTTAGAAAACCTGTTTTTCAAATAATTTGAGTTCTATGGGTCTGAAATACATAATGACATATGCATTTACTAAACACAAATACTCTCACTTGTTGAGTAAGGGAAGATCTCTAAAATAACTAGCCCAATATCACTGACACTTTCTATTTAAACAGAAAAGGAAAGAAGTGGAAGTGCTGTTTCCTGTTAACTTTGAGCTATCACAAAAGATGGATTTAGTTTTCCTAATCTAAACTAATATTGTGACACCTTTACTCTACATCAGTCAAACTTCTTCTAAAACCCATGACTACAGAAAGCTTGAGGTGGGTAACAAAAGCTGTACAATATGTAGTAAATCCTCCGCTTCTTAGCAATGCTCTAAGCTCTGTCTATTGTAAAAATAAATGTCTAAACCACACTACACACACCATCTATAATACATCAAAAGTAAATGAAATGAACTCTTATCTACATTTCTGAGCGGGACTGCCAAATAATCCTTGCTTCAAGAAGAGAAAGGAAACAAGAATCTGGTCCATAAATCTTAGGCAATCTGAAAGAGATTGTAGTGTAACAAAACCTACAAACAAAGAAAGTGACTACCAGCAAATTGTATGTCCAGAGCCATTCCCTTCCTGCATTCGCAGGGTGGCACAGCTCTGAAGGCAAGTGACCTTCCACAGCAAGTCTCCTTGTGAATTTAGACAGACAAAGTCTTGGGCCCAGCCTTTGTAAAAGATTGCAATATTTTCTGTACTATTCTCAAAGAACTTCTGGATATTGCAGATGTGAACACTCATTCCATATTGAACCAAGGACAAAATTATCTCAGGGGCGACTCTGAAGTTAATGAAAATTGGAGGAAGAGTTATCCTTCATGAGAAATAGCCAATGAATTTCCACACAAAATTTATACCTAGGAAAAACAAGGACTAGGATTATGTACCAAGAGTCTTCAGTAAAATGCACCCAGGGATGCTGCAATTTTAGACTGAAAATTCAGGTCCCAAGCTAAAATATAGATGAAATCCAAACATATAAGTCATAATGTATAGTCTGTTGCCTTTCTTCATATATTTATGAGTTCTGAGCTAGTTCCCTTTCTAGGTGAAAAAGACAAATCAAAACGTTACTTCATTAGAAATAAGCTATTGAAGAAGCACAAGAAATTATTTTTAAAAAATCTCAACTGATTTCACTCTCCCCTTGGAGTAGCTTTTTGATTTTGGTTTCCCCCTCCTCCTAATCAATGTATATGCACTGTTTCCAGTGGAATTACCCTTAATTTACAGCAGTGTAAGTGGGAGGAGATCTAACCCCTGATGGTATACTGTCTTATGTTTCTTCTACATGCACATGCACCATCAGCCTCGGCCAACTAATGACTACTGGGTCTCAGGATCAGTAAATTAAAAATTCTCTAATGAGGCTTTCATAAGGTACAGTGTAATGGCTTCAAAGGAGACAATACGGCCTACTGGATCATTGATTTGTTAGCTACAAATTCTCTTTGTGTGCCATAACATTAATCAGCCTTAATGGCTCCAATGGAGGCATATTAATTAATTGCAGCTCCATTAATAACTCCCTGATTATGTATTTACCTGACCTAGACTGTTCTGCACATTTTAGAAACTCTTTAATTATGTTTTACACAATAGTGGCTCCAAGGGAGACTAAAAATAGTACATTGCAAGTACTATTATTTCCAAACATTATTCCAAATGTTATTTGGCTAACATTAGGCTAATTTTAAGACAGAAACACTAAAATCTTTTAAAGTTTATTTCATGAATATAAATAAAATCCATATGGGCAGACAATGAGAACTGAAGGTAAAATAACCTAGATGATTTGTAGCCTCTGTTCCTGGAAGTCCCATTTGTTTACACAAAACAAACTGCATCCTGATACAGATGGTCCACACAAGGCACCATACGAAGCCTTCATCTGATCAAAGAGCAACATTCTCTTCCGTTTTCTGTAAGTACTTAGGGCTCTGCTGACTACAATAACCTTCAAGAAAGCATTGCACTGTGCTTGTCAGTTCTTCGGTGAAGAAGGCTGAGGTTGCATACTGTTGGGAGATGCAAGTGGTGCACACAGAGCTACTACAAAACATACAAAAGCTTTGCTAGAGAGATCAGTATTGTTTCTGAATGGACTCTCAGAGGAAGCTCTCATTTGGTTCATCCCTCTTCATGGTCATTCTTTAATAGAAGGAAATTCAAAGAATGGCAAACATCCTGAAGTGTATTACTTCAACGCTTATGACAATACTGATGATTACATGGATCTATTTATTAATATTTAATATCATCATTTCATTTGGGTATATTTCTGCTTGCAGAATTCTGTGATGATTCAAAATTTATTCCTTTAAGTTTATAGCTGAGTTCTTACATTTCTGATTTTGTGAATTTTATTCCCCATTATTGTTTCTGAATTTATCATCACTGTTAACATTGCCTACCTTTTTCCTTCATTTCTATCCAATTCCCACATGTAAATCAATAAACAAAAAGGTATTTGACCAGTTAAGTGGAGATAGGATTTTTTCAATAAATTTTAATACTGCTTTTAGTCTTGAAAATTCATAAGTTTTATTCTTATTCATGGACACTCTCTCTCTCTTATTCAAAGTACCTTTTAGGAAATTAAGGGAGTATTCCCTTTTTTTTTTTTTTCTTTAGCAGAAAATAGACTTTCATCTCACTCCATGCCACGATGGGGACAGGATATAAATTTCAGCGTTATGCAATAGAATAAGAATAAAATGAAACCTCAGTTTATCCAAGGATGACCTTCACAAACAAATATCATAACTCTTTTTATTAAGATAAATGAGTTTAGAAACAAAAAGAATTCACATTTCATCCATCTGGACTGTAGTGAAACATTTTGTGTGATGGCTTATAGGAGATCAAATAGAAAAAAAGAGTTGGGGAACATGAATATTGTAGAGTGATTGTAGAGGAAAAGTAATGGGCAAGACCATGAAATTACTGTTGAACTTGTGAAATCCCAGAATCTCACTCAAAACTAACCTCATTTAGTATTTTAAGTGGATATAAACAACAAAAAAAAGTAAATTGCTAAGTTGAAAGTAACACAAAACTGAGGCATCATCAGTGCAGAAATTCTAAGAGTAGCATTCAGAAAGAAATAGATGAACTTGGGACTGGAATAATAACAATAGTTCAATTTTCAGCCATATAAAGATGAAAATAATAAAAGTACTTTGAAACAAATAAAACATAAGCACTGCCACAAACTGTAAAGTAACACATACATACGTAAGAAACACAAAAAATGAAAACTTCACCATGTGAGCAAACCAATCTAAAAGTATCCACAAATACATTTTTAGATTAAAATTAGAACTTTCTAACTCTTACTGTAATTAAATCCAAACAAAACCTTCACTTTGAGGCAAGGAAATCTAACTGGATTTGTCACAACACCTTTTGGAGGGAAGATATTATGCAGTGCACACACTTGCCAGTGGCTTTGCTTGATGGTGCAGAAGGACCTTTTCCATCACACATCTCTATTGTCTCTCACTTAATGAAATTTTGTGTGAAACAGCTACTTGTCAGTTTAATTCTCATATCCATCAGGCATTAGAATCACTGAATGACTGTTTTACCTGTTCTTCCCTTTAGAGGAAAACAAAGCTGGGTGTCTTCAAGCATCTTGTAATCCATATGGCACTAATATCTCCCTCAGTGGCTTCATAATGCTAATTGGACAGTTACAGAAGAAATAAATCAGAATCATTATGAAGTCTTCAGGATCTTGCCTTTTTTGTTAAACAGACCTGAGCAACAACTGCAGATGTGTACAGATGTAAACATTTGTCTGTGTACATCTTTCAGGAATCATGGCTTTTTGTGTTTCTGCAAAATTTTCTGAGAAATAACAACTACTTTTGACAAATGGTGCCAAGCACTTCAGTAATAAACACAAAGCATGTTTTTTGGTAGGAACGTCAAAAATTTTATCACAGGCATTTCATTTGCCTTGTAGTTTCAGAAAAGTATGTTATGCTTAGGCAACAGGTTAGAGACTTTTGTTCTTTTTTGTCTTCTAAGGCCTCTTTTATAAGGAGTAGATATTTATTTTATTAAAAAGAGAGGAAAAAGGATGAACAGATGCTGAACAAAAGGATTTATACCAGATTTTTATCAATGTTAGTGAGATCAGTGTATAAACCTTGTTAGAACTATCTCCTTTAGTACAGACTACTTAAATATAAAACAAACATTTCACTATTCTAACCTGAAAATTGAGGATGTACTATAGAAAAGGTCAAATACATCAAATTAATGATTAGAATGTGAAGAATGTCCTACAGATAGGAAAAATATGAGCTTGCTCTTGATCTAGTAAAAATATTTATTTATGATAACTTATGTTGACAGAAGATCTTCTCTACATTTTTAATTTCAACAGAAACAAGTTCTGTATGTCTTTCTATATATCAGACTGCTGCAATAACAACCATATCTGATATTTACTTTTTTGAAAATGGGCTTACTGAGTAGTGCCATGGACAATGCACATGATGTCTGCCACTCATTTTCTTTTGTCTACCTTTTATAAAAAGGGCAACATGTAAAAGCAAGGTTAAAATAGTCATTAGTTTATCAAACCAAAGCCCACTGTATACTGTGTGCATTTGCATCTACCTCTCCTGCATCTCTTATCAAAAACAGGGCAAATCTTGGCAATCATCCTAGCTGACTGGATTACATGAGAACATATAGAAGTACTTCTGATTCAAGGTTCAGCAGTGGAGTAAGACCTGAGTAAAGCAGAATTATACCATATTCCAAGAAGAACAGAAAGCTTTTAATACAAGGAAGGTTAAAAAGAGGGCTTTCAATGAAAACGCTAAAACTTGATCAATACAACAAGTCAGAAGTAGAAGGACTGGAACAGGGGAAGAATTAAAGTGAAGAAAATGTCATTTGCAAGGCAGAGGAATTAATTGTTTAGGAGTCCTTTGCAGAGGTATAACCTGAAAACTAAATTTACCTCAACTGCACTCAGTTCAACTCTTACATTTCTATTTCCAGAGCCTGTCAAAATAATAGCAGGGACTCAGGTAACCTGAATGATCAAAAAATATGTCAATCTGGTACCGTGGCCCAGAAGTTCAAAACACAAAGCTGATATGAACAACAAGTAATTTTCAGCCTTCTTGTTTCGTGTGTGCTGGTAGCTCTCTTCTTTCTCAGGCCAATATCAAACTCAGCAACATCCCCTCAGCATAACCTCATCATCTGTTTGCTCTTCTTCATCTCAGATAAGAAACATATCTTCATCTTTCATTCTTTATCTGTCTACTCTTCACCATCTCAAATCAGCCAAGGGGGTAACACACCACTGAGAGAGAGAGCTCAGCAAGCTGCCCCCAACAAGAGCTCCTCCAACTGACCAACTCCTTATTGCTTCTCTCAAACTGGTTGGTTTCTGGTTAATATAGCTCTAGCCTTGCCCACCACCTCAACCACGATCACCTGGGGGAAGGCAGGGCCTCATACAGGTCGGCCAGGTTCTGCCTCTGGGGCCTTGGGAAACAAAACATGTTGCTGGGTTGTGACTCATCCACAGGTCAATTCCAACTCAGGGCCCACAGCCCAGACCCCAGAACTTCATTCATGTCAATTTTTAAAGGATTATAGCAGTCTAATGGTCACAAAAGTTAGAGTCATGGTCATTCTTAACAATTTCAAAACAATAAGAAACTGTAGTTTAAAATCATCAGGTGTGTTGACTCCTTTCCTTAGAATCATCCCGCTCCTAAGATCTCTTATCTATATGCTCAACAGACCTCAGTAGGAGCAGAGCTGAGTATGTGCCGTGTCATGGTGAGGAGTCCCCAGCTCCAGGAAGACGGAAGACTTTTCTTGGAAGGAATCGACTGCTTCCATGAGTTAAAAACACACTTGAATACCTTGCCCCAACATAGAAATCAAGTAAAAATGAAGGCGAAAAAATCACAAGAGGGTAAAAATGGAATGGTCTGTGGACTGAAAATGCTCAGTGGACGGGATTTTTGGACATAAAGACACTGTCTCTTAGCACAGCATTGGTCTGGGTCCCCAAAGCAACATAGTCACAGAGAATCACTCCTCAAAGCTGTTTAAGGTTGGACAGTAAGTTGTGCTGTTTCCCATGTACTCTCTAACGATTGCATGTCCCTCTAACAGTCTCAGCTTCATGCTTGTCTTTTGACATCAGAAGGGATAAAATTATCTTCTTCCCCACTCTGTTTTTTTGGTGGAGGAGAAATGAAGGAATGAAGAAGGAAAACAGTGGTTGAGACACAAGGGTCTGACAGGGAGAATATCAGAATCATTTAGGCTGGAAAAGACCTTTAAGATCAAGTCCAGCCGTTAATCCAGCACTGCCAAATCTGCCTCTAAACCATATCACTAAGCACCACATGTATACATCTTTTAAGTAACTCCAGTGATAGTGACTCAACCACTTCTCTGGGCAGCCTGTTCCAATGCTTAACAACCCTTTCAGTGAAGAAATTTTTCCTACTGTCCAATCTAAACCTTCTAAACTTCACCTGGTGCAACTTGAAGCCATTTCCTTGCACAGACACACTAGCACTTTGTTGGATTGAAACTTTGGAGAAGGGGTCAGTGACTACTGAAGAGAAGCATCAGGATCAGTCCTGGTGCTCTGGAATGCCTGCATCTGGGCTCTTAGTTCTGCTACCTGCTTGTAGCAGGAAGGTGTCCTTGGCCATCCACCTTCTTCCTCTGACAAAATGTGTATTTCTTTGCCTCAAATGTGTCTTATTTGGTTTTCGTTATTTATAACTCTAATCTAGCTTTTCTTTCCTTTACAGGTGATATGGTAGAGCATCCCAAATGCCTGTAAAGGCATGTTAGAAGTGAGATATCTGTGCTCCTGGGCCTTTTAACTCAGCTGTCTCCCAAAGTGTTACTTTCCCTACTGCTTCTTTAGCAAAGGCATACTGAAAGGCAGCCTTGTCAACTTTTACTGTGCCATATATCTTGAGTAGTCTTCTGTATTTCCTTCATTTCCAGCTGCATGATGACAAATAGCTTAATTTTGTCCTTCCTAAAGTCAGTCTTCAACATTTCTTGCTATCAATTACCAGTAATGGGAGGAAAATACCCAAACAACTTGATATAAGCAGGGTGGGAAAAAAAAGGTTTTGCATGAAACTCTTTTGAAAAACTTAAAAATAATAACAGCAATAGCAATGAAAGGTACAATGAGTTCAGCTCTGCTTTAATTCTTTTCTTGTCACTTTACCAGTCTTTATCTCTTTACCTGTATGATTGTGTTGTAGCTTCATCTGATTGTTTTTTGCCTGTTCAACCTCTTTTATGGCCTATTGAAAAAGTTAGCTGAAATACTTCCTAATTAGCACAGTAATGACCTAGCAAGTGCTAAAGTATACCTTAGGATGATTTCAAAATTGATACAAAACTGTCATCACACATCATGCTCATATTGTTTTCTCCTGCTGTAACGATTTACACTTCAGATATTTTCTGTTTTCATAAGAAGCCTCAGAAACCCTTTGGGGCAAACTCTGTCCTTAGCTTACACCAATACAAATTATCATGCCTTTCATCCATTCTTAGAATCAAAGTTCAAAAAACCCTCAGTCAGAAAAGCAGATAAATAGTTTTATCCATATGACATAAAAATTAAATAAAAGCCCCTCTTTAGCAATCCTAGAAATTAGTAGTGTTCATCTATGCTCTACATAGATTAACAGTAGTAAAATTTCAAAACACTCAATGAAGAAGTAAAGCATCAAATAGTGGAATCCTCTGAATTTTCTCACTGCATCACCACTGTGCACAGACCAATGTGATGTGTTTATTCATGCAGAAAACAGACTGTCCAAGACTCCTCATTTTTTCATTTCTCTATTTTTTTTTTTCTGCAAAGCTGTTATATGTTACTGTGCAATGAAAGAGAGAATAGCAGTTGCAGACAATCTAGTATCTGTGTTCAAATGTGTTAAAGGAGGACAGGACAGGTATTTGGCTCCTCTTGCATTTTAACAGTGCAAGTTAAGCACTTTTTAAGATTGCCAAGTTTTTCTAAGATTTCCAGGACTAGAATCATGACCACCCCTAATGATCTGACAAATACTGGGAAATTCAGGAGGTATCTGCCTTTGGTCTATCACTTGGAGAGCACGTAAAGAGCTTGCCTGAAAAGTTGCATGCAGGATCCAGTTCTACACTGGGATTCTTACTCAGACAATAGCATTTACAAATGCTGCATGCCTGAGATGTCCAACACTGAATTACGTCCATCACTTCCATTGTTGATAGTATGAGCTGGCTTTGAAAGCTGACATGATGCCTACACACTCTCAGCTTTCTGGTTCAGGCACTTATATGTAGTTCTTCATGTATGTCCTCACTGAATCATGAAAGCTACATCGCACAGCCAGAAAACTGACTTTTGTTACAATAATGAGAAAATACCTCCATCATTAATTTTACCAGGATAACTCTTCAGAGAAGCTCTGTGCTCTCTTGAGCTTTAATCTGAAGATAGATATTGTTCAAAAAAACAGAATAAGATTGCAGCAAATTGCAAGGTTATTTACTTTCAAATGCCATATCATACTGCTTTCTTAGTCTTTGACAGTGTCAAAAATGAAATAGTAATAATGGTTTACAAGAAAATAGCGAAATTATTGACCCATTAAGGTGACAGCTGGGGACCAAAGACATTTCATAAGCAGAAATGCCATTTTGTTTTATTACTTCATTCATAGGTTGCTGAAGAACCCATCCGTTATTCCACTTTCCTCCAGCAATCAGACATCAGCTCACAGTGTGCTAGTGTGTGTACCAGTAGCACAGCTGAGCTGTTGTTTAGTGGGTTGCATGCTAAGGGAAAAAAATCAATTAAATATCAATTGATCTTCAATAGTAAGTGGATTCTGTAGGGTTTTATTCTTTTATTTTGATTATGATTTTCTCTTGTTCACTGCATAACAGTAAGAGTTAAAATTGAATTATTCCCAGTCTGTGAAGGCTGGTGTATGTATAGTCAGAATATGTATATGTTTACAAGCAGGACATCAATTCAGTGCATATGCTATGTGTCATATGATGTGATTGTACACAGTTAGCTCACCTAATGTCACTCCAATGATATGGATGCAAGAAGCCTGTACAAACTATTCCTGCTTTATATTTGTGTAATACCGTCTAGGTTTTTTTTTAAATTTTTCATTGCAGTCACAATCAAAACTGTCTGAAAGCTTTTCTCTGAGATTTGTCTTTGATAAAACCTCTGCTTTCATCAAGGTTGCAACTTAGAAAAAAACCCTGAAAATTGAAAGCTGAGATATAGTGATATAGGTGTAAATAGCCTATTTGTACTTGAATCATTTCAGGGGTTTTCTGTTTTCTTGGGGTTTTTTCTTTGCATGCTTCTGAGTTTTGTTGTTGTTGTTTTCGTTTCAACAGAAAAGTCAAGCATTTCTAGAAAATAAAAAGTAGTTCCTTTTCATGGAGTCAAGCTAACTAACATGAGCAGCCTTGCTCAGAGTGGTAGACTAGATTACATCTGAATGTTTCCAGGGTATTTATGCATAAACTTTCATAGTCATTGGTTGCATATCAGCTTTTTTCAGAGAAGTAAGGAAGTTTAAATACGTAAATCAGAATTTCTAGATCATATGGCGTGCCATAACAGAGAAAGCTTTAGAAACAGTTCAAAACAAAGTACAATAGGTTTGTTTGAACTAGTTTACTTAAAGAGAAAAAGAGTAAAGTTTATAAACTTGAAGAGTTATTAAAAATTTAAAAAAAACCCCTTTCCCCAACCTATTTTCTCTCCCACTCGGCTGGTGCAGTCCGTTTCTAGCTGCTGCAGTGATACATTGTAAACATTCAAAGCAGTGTATCCTTTTTCAGGTATGCAGTTGTGATTGCTTGCGAACCTACTGCTATGACAAACAGGAGAGATTTCAGGAATGTTTGCACTGCTCATTCCAGCCTTACAAGTAGATGCTATCAGAAAACAGATGACAAGATTTACCATGTTATGTAAGGCGCAAGGAATCTGAAAGGTTTTACTGCAACTGAAACTCAAATTCCAAACAGGGCTTACATTTCAAGATGTATTATTGTCTTCTGCAGCCCACCAGCACAATTGTTAGTCTTAATTTGTGCTGGCAAAAGCTGATGTAAACAGTTTTAATTAAAAAAACAACCCATCAAAATCCAAAACAAAATAAACAACAACAAAAAACTATCAAACCAAGCAAATGGAGTAATCAGCTGGCAGGAAAACACCAGGGAAAACAGGGGACAAACCAAAGCTATTCTGAAGATGCAGTGTACCTATATGCATGTATATGAACACCATGAAGGGATAACTTTGTCTGAAGTTTACTTTTCTTGAGTTAATTCATTCTATTGACTGTGCTGTAAAATAGTTTTACAGCTCACCTGAACAGTTACCTAAAAAAAAAAAATTATATTTATAAACACAGAGATTCATTTGGGAAAAGACTGATAAACTGCCAAAGAGTGAATGGAATTGTCCAGCAGGAAAAGGGGAAAGGTCAACATAAGACTGTGGCTCCTGCTCCCTGTTACAGAGTCTGGTTAATTCTACCCTCGGGTGTCAGGACAGCAACTGCAGACACCCTACGTGCTGCAGGGAAGATTTCCAGACTGACCTTGCATTAGTCAACTCAGAGCTTACACAGGTCATGGACCAAGCAGTTGTCTACTGCAGGTCTATGTAGCACAAAATATAGATGTGGCATAAAATAGGGCACAACAGGACAAATATCTGACCACCCACAAGAAACCCAGGGTGGCTGAGTAGAGGGTGTCTAATAGTCTGCTGCAACAAGGACAAAGGAGCAAAAAGAAAATTCTGTTCAGATGAGTGTTTTACTACAAGTTGCATATGGGTTGCTGTCTTTCCCTAAGACACAGCTGTTTTCATCCTTCCTTTCATAAAAGTGCTCTTTGTTCTTGTTAAAATTGCAATTTAAAGTAATTAAAAATGCATTTTAATTTTTATAGATATTACAATAGAAATATATTTTATAAAGGATTTATATAAAGGAGAAAACAGTTTTATGATAACAATGTTGCTTCAGGTCTACAAATATCGTATACTTGTGAAGGAGATTTATTTTATTCAGCCTAAAGAAATAAATGGAATCTTTACAGGACCTTGCAGAGCAGGACTGGAGTCTTCTTTGAATTCGAGCCCGTGTTCCTCGCATGTTAAGATGATAATTTTCCCATTTATTCAGAGGCAGTCAAAGCAATTCATGATCAAAAGCAGCTACCATAAGTAATAGAACAAATGAATGCCTCCATGTGTCTCCATATTGTTCTTAAAAGTTCCTGTAATCTCATGAAATTGAAATTTCTGTTTCAAAAATAAATATGGAACTTCATGCAGCTGATAAAATCTGATTATGGGAATGTGCGTTTTGTACTGAATAATCAAGATTTTCTTCCCATTATCTTTATGAGTCCTACACTAGGACAAGGCATGCATCATGTTGCATGAAGAAGCAGGATATGTAACATTATTATTTTAAAAATACTTCCCACAGCTATGGCAAGTGAGATGGTTCTATCCTATCACTTCAAGGATTCAGTGATATGTCCAACATTTACATCTTTTTGTGTTCACTTTTTCTTCAATATATATATAAAATTCTTTATTGATGCAGCTTTAGATCACAGAAATGGCTGTTCATTTTTGCCTGATAAGCCTGTGATTTATTGCAAAGTATCAAATATTTATTAATCATTTGAGCTCAGGATATGAAATAATTTTTCAAGTTGTCCAGCTGAAGCCCATCTGGTTAAATTTTCCCATCAATTGTAAGAGATGGTATAAACTTGGCCCTGAATGTCAATCTGTCTTCAGGAACAGTTTTAATTTCAGTCTCAACCTCTGCATCAATGCTTAGACAGTGAGTTATGAATTTTAAGTCTCCTAGCAGGACAAGTCCTTCACAAGTTTACTTCTGATATCAGAGGTAAGATCAGGCAGTTTTCTTAGTATGACAAAATGTCCCTAATTAAAAAAAAAATAAAAAAGGAAAATAAAAAGGCCACAGATATTTCTTTCTGACCTCTTATAACATGGAGGATTCACTAAGATACCAAGCATGTGTGTGATTTGTAACTGTATTTTCCCTCTACTTTAAAGATATCATTTTTCTTGTACTGGTAATGAATTTATACCTCTAGAGTGGGAATCCTTGCAAGCAAACTAATTCCCTTAATAATTCCCATGGGCTAAAGACAAATAGCATTATCATCCTGGTTTCTGAAATGATAGTTTTAATATTAAGAAACACCATTAGTACCTAATTCAGTGCCAGATCTACATGAGTACTGTAAAAGCTGGAAAACTATCAGTTAAGTAAATTGCTTTAAAAGGGGATTGAATTAAGAGAACTTTTCCTAGAGTACCAAATTTTCATTATGCTACTACAAAGGCAGACACATTCCAGTGACAAGCCTTTGATAAAGAAAACAAAATAATTTCCATAAAACTTTTGGTGATGTTCTAGACATGCTATCACAGGAAACCAAAACTTCTTAACATAAATCAATGTATCTAACTATGTTAAATATTTCTTTAATAAAGGCTTGGATTTCCTAAGTGTATACTTGTATACTGGCAGAATGACATTTATAATAAAAAAAAATCTTTTACTTTGCAAAATATGTGATCAAATATTAGGGAGAAAAATACATTTTGAACATCAATATATTTATTTTCATAACATTGTTCCACAGGGTTTTTTTAAACAATGATCAGTTGCCTGGTTCACATACACCAAAAAACCACAACATAAATTACTATTTAAAATTAAGAGGTGAAAATGAAATAACCATTTATGAATGAAGCTATAGCAGATTAGAGAGAAGATATCCTAGTTTTCCCTGGTTTTTGCATTTAAGTCTTTAGATTCAAAAGAAGGTCAATAACTAACAATACCCAATTTTTATAGCATAGAGTACTAACTTATTTTTTTATAACATCATTTACTGAGTAACAAACTTTTGAAAAAGTGTTTGTGTATCCCAAAATAATTCTATTTGCCTATGGAATTTCATATCGATGGAAAGCAAAAACTTGCATATTGTTTTCAATCTTAATTTTCCAGCCCACATGCCATTCTGTAGTTCATGAGATTAGCAATATCTTCATAAAGTAAAACTAGAGGACAAAATAATATATTGAAACAAGTGAAAATAAGATCTTTGGAATCCTTGAAGAACAGAACAAACCAAAGAAAGGAGAGGAGAAGAGAGGGAGAGGGAGAGAAAAAGAAATTTGGAAGGGACCTACAACGATCATCTAGTCAAACTGCCTAAGCAATTCAGGGATGACCAAAAATTAAAGCATATTGTTAAAGGCATTGTCCAAATACCATTTAAACAATGACAAGCTTGGGGCATCGACCACCACTGTAAGAAGCTTGTTTTACTGTTTGACCACCTTCTGAGTAAGGAAATGCTTCCTCACATCCAGTCTAAACCTCTCCTGGCTCAGCTTTATTGCAAGATTTTTTTAATTTAATGAAACACAAACTACTGGCCCCCTCTGATCTGATTTTCTACCTTTAATAATAATAATAATGATAAATTTTATCTATATTCACATTTTTTTATCGTGTTTTTGTTACCGTTTTCTGCTGCTTAAATTGGCTTAGCTCTATCAACTTCAAAATGGCTGCACTAATCCACATCAGCTAAAGATTGTTTTCTGACAATAAATGTTCTATATGAATTTTCAACATCAGTCAGCAGAAAATGTTATTGATGCCTGTGTCATTATCACTTGTGAAATGCAGATGTTGGTAAGCACTCTGTTATTCTTTCAAAAAAGAGACTACTGTATTTCCAGAGTCCCTGGCCTCTGTGAGCAATTTCTCCAGTAACAGTGAGCTGATGGTCAGCGTTTTGAAACTGCTCAGGCACAATGCAAGAGCACTCCACTAAATCAGGAACTACTTATCTGAGTTCTGCCAGGGGTATGGACCTTACCCAACAAACAGGCAAAGACTTGCTGTCATCATTCCTTCGGCCACTTACTGTTACACTCCAGTCAGCTGCTGCCTTTGCCATCAGTTGTGGTTTCTAGTTCTGAAAGTAAGTTGAATTTCCCTAGACAGACCCAAAAAGCCTCTCTTCTAAACTTGAAGTGTAACTTGGACTATCTGTTCACATCACATTCTTGGCAACTTCTTTTGTCTGTGTGTCTGCACATTCATATGCAGATAACTGCACCTGGCCTCTACCTATCTGTAAAACAAAAGCTTGGAAACATTTTAGCACACACATGTGTACTTTCTCCCAAGCCCATCTCTTTTAAAATCTGAATGACACAGGCACTGTCATACTATGAAGATCTACATTAGTAAACAAATAAGAGCTGCTTCAGCTTCCTGTAATGACTGTCTCCTTTTGACCACATAGAAGTAAATACTCATAAACATCTCTATAACTTTTTAATCCATACATGAAGTTACATGTTTTGGTACCAGAAGCCAATAACTGTATATTGGGTTAGACTAGTATTCAGGTATGGAACTGAAGGACTGTCTCCATCACTCATGTGGCTGTACAGTGTTTTTAGGGTTTTACACCAGCTCGTTAAGCCTGTAAACAGGACAACTCCCTGTCCTCATATATTCTGGGGTTTTGTCAGTATAACAGACTATCTGATTTGAAAGAATTACATTTTATGACACACATTTTTGGATTTAAGGGGCTGGAGAGAGACTTTTCACAAAGGCCTGTAGCAATAGAATGAGGGGTAATGGGTTCAAACTGGAAGAGGGTGGATTTAGATTGGATAAATCAGAAGGAAATGCTTCAGTCGGAGGGTGATGAGACGCTGGAACAGATTGCTCAGGGGAGCTGTGGATGCTCCATCCCTGGAGGTATTCAAGGCCAGGTTGGATGGGGCCTTGAGCAACCTGGTCTAGTGGGACGTGTCCCTGCCATGGCAGGGGGGTTGGATCTAGGTGACCTTTGAGGTGCCTTCCAACCCAAACCATTCTATGATTCTATAGGATTTTTTCCCTGTATAGAGATTCTTCAATACAGTTAAATATTTTATTGTGTAAATTATTTGTATTCCAGAAAAGCCTGGTCTATTTTCCTGAATAGCTATGTAGCTACACAAAATTTAGTAGTGTACATTTCCTCTTTGTAGCTACATCAATAATCATTTTTATAGACACTTTGATAACATTATACCACAAAACATACTAACAAAAGAGAAAATTTAATAGTATCAAATACTATTTACCGCTAACCTGCTTACAATATATGCAAGACATTGTTCTTTAGAGACAAAGAACTTAATTCTTTTTCTAAGTTTCTAGTGTGTGCAGACAAAAAGACAAAAATGCAGGACCTTTGCTGTTAACCGGTCTGTTCTTGTAGTAATGTTTTTCAGTTACCTAGGCTGCTTGTAAGGCAGTACATTTCAGATTGTCAGTGGTCCTGGGTGTACAGGGGAAATAAAAAAACTGTGAAAATAAAAAAAATTGAAAAGACTTGTTTCATTGATTGTGCTCTGAGCAGGGGCTTGGACTAGATGGTCTCCAGAGGTGCCTTCCATTCCCAGTGGTTCTGTGACTGTGATTCTGCAGATCTTAAGCTCAGGGTATATTTATATGCAAATTGTTTTTCTCAATAAATATTTTTTCTGTAGAAAACTCTGATTCTGTATTTCACGACAGAGGAAAATTAATTTTCCTATTCAAACTTTATTGCTTATTATGCTTTCAAGAGAAAACTTGAATTCAAAGATTTAAGAAAAGGAGGAAAAAACATGAGGATAAGAAACGTGTTTGTGGCATTTACCACTGCTGCAATAATCCAGATCTAGCACTCCCTTGGAATTAGCATACCCTTAGCATGATCTCCATTTGAACGCAGAGTAAAGATAATTGTTGTGGTTTACATCTGACAGCTGTGATTATCCCCAAGGAGTTTGGTCTGGAGTCATTGTCTCAAAAGGATTGATGATAATAAAGCCATAGCATTATTAAATCTAAAGGGGAAAAAACCCAATGTTTTACTAGTGACCATTTAATCTGGAAAGAAAGCAGCATTGAAACTCTCATCCTGTCTTCATCATGCAATTACACTTTTGACAAACTGTTGGTTCCAGTTGCCTTACAAGGCTCCAACAAAAATAGCATATAGCCAGCTCAGGATATTTCTGTCAGCCTTTAAAAGCTCATTCAGGTCCATTGTAGGATTAACTATGTTTTCATGAGTAACATGGAAGCCTTGAAGTAGAAAAAGACTTAAAAATCAATTTAATCCTTCATTAAAACACAGCCTCCTCATATTTTTCTGACAAGCATAGAGTGTCAGATAACAATTGACTATATGTGACTGAACCAAGCTGAAAAGTATTTTTCTCATTAACTTTTTAATTTTGTCCATAAACTAACATGTGGAACAAAAGGATTTTCTTATCACAAGTATTTTTACATTTATGTGGCAATGTTGGCTTTTCTGAGATCAGATTACGAAATTGTGGAGACAGATCCTAATCTAGCACTTCCATAGATCCTCTCCAGAGTAGTATCATAGATATAAACCAGACAATGATCTGATGAAACACAAGGAGGGGGGAATAAAAAAAGGTGTTGTCAGTTTTATCTTTGTGTATTTTGCTTTGAAACTCTACTGAACTACACCTCTACACACAGAGAGATTACTCATTACAATGATGCACAACAACTGAGCGAAACGTAAACATAACAGCAAGTAGGGTTATTTGGTAAAGACCTTGGACTTCCTTTTCCTCTAAACTCACGTCTTACCAAACTCACACGAATTCATGTGGAATGAATGTTTCCATGTATTTTTCCAAATATCTTTTATATCAAGCAGGTTATCACAGTGTCATGATAATTTACACATTAGAATGAGGTCAACATTGAGAATTGTCCTCAGCAGATGAATTTAACTATAAACACAGAAACAACATAAAGGAAACTTATCTTCCTAGTAGCAATATCAAACCTCACAAACTCTAAGGACACTGATTGTTCCAATCATGCAAGTCATCAGGTTGCAACAGTCTTTTAGCTTATAAAAAGACATTATGACTATTCCTAGTAAGGGTATAATATAGTTATACATATTAATACTTCTGTGAAACAGAAATCTTTTCCTTAGAAATTGTCTTAGAGACCTCCAATGTCAATTATTTCCAATTAAATTAAAAGTGTCTTGGGTTAACACCATGCAGCTGCTCAACCACTGCTACATCCCCCCTCCACCAACCCCACCCCTTTATTCCCCCATGTTGTGGGAGGAGAAAAAAAAAAAGGGGAAAAATCCCATGAGTTGAGATAAGGACAGTTTAATAGAACAACTCAAAGAGAAAAAACACAATAGCAATAAGAACAATACCAATGAAATGATATGTAAAGCAAGTAACATAAACCATAGGACTGTAAACAAGATGTGCTGCCCCTGCTTCTGCCACATGCTGAAGCTACATACAGAAAACTGGCAGTGCCTCCCTAGGCCAGCCCTCCCTTTATATAGCCAGTATGACATCATATGGTATGGAACATCCCATTGGCTGGTTCAGTTGTTTATCCTGGCTGTGGCCCCTCCCAGCTGCAGCCCCTCCCATCTGACTGCAGACATTAACCCTATCCTAGTAAAACCCAGGGCAAAACCGAAAAGTATCATCTGTCTGATCATACAGTTTCTTAAACTCTAAACTCTTATTGACATTGTTTCTCAAAAAATAGCAATCTGAATTGTTCAGAAATGAAAATTTCTATTTACTCTATGTATTTGAAACACTGGCATTTCTGCTGTGTGGGCAAAACAGCTGGCAGTTAGTTAATTTCACCTAATTAAATCCAATATGTCAGGGACAGGTGCAGCTTTTACGTGTTATGGGGGTGACAGAAGAGGTTTTCTGCACAAAGGCAGCTGATCCAAAATCTAATGTTTTAAAGTCAGCTGAAGACCCTTGTTGTGGTTTTGGAGGGGAGGAGGCAGGTGCAGTGGCTATTCCATTCCCCTTCCTGCCACACTCTATAAAGGAAGACAGGAAGTTCTGCTCACCTTTTTCTCTCTGGGATTCCTGCCGGGGCTGCAGCTCCACTTGGCTGGCTCCGACTCCATGTGCTTTGGAGAATCCTGCGCCATCCGAGACCAGGTTTTGTATATATTTGTATATACGTCTCCTCTTAATCTGTATATTCCCCTTTCCCTAACACCTTTTTGTTCCCTGATAAAATTGTAATTTTAACTTCCAACTTTGTGTAAGGTCTTTCTTTTCCACCCCTGGGAGGGGAGAGGGAAGGGGAGAGCGATAAAGCAAATTTTGCTCTGTGGGGCTTACCCTGAGCCTTAAACGGAGACAACCCTTAAATAATTCCTTACAGAAGACATAGAACTTCCAGTAGTAATGAACCGTATTGAACGGATATGAAATGGAAAAGGTACCTTTCTATATATGCAATAGAAAAGTTCAGTGCAGGTCATTGCTCAAATTGAAGGACTTGGTGTGTTCTTTCTAGTATACTGCAAATATTCTTACCTGATCTTTAGTTGGCATTCAGAATTTCCAATATTCCTAGAAGAAAAATGAGTTATTTTTTTATATTGGACACAATTACAAAGCTTGCACCAACACACCCTCCATGTGAAACTACAGGGAGGAAAAACATATTATGGCAGATGAAGGGTATCTCAAAAGCTGCAAGCAACAACAAAAGGATGTGTAATGAAATGTGTTCACATCATTGCTGAGTGTCAAGAAAGGTGCTCCGGTGAGAAGTCCTGCAAATGGGAAGACTCTCTCATGAAAGCTGTTGCAGACAGGGCTTGTAGCCAGAGGAGCTGTGGTGGAGCCCTCCTGCCCACACGGGACTTAGTCCTGCTCATCAGACCCTTGTGGTGCCAGAACTGCCAGTCAGGGTGAGACAGGAGTAGACAAAAGAGGGATTGAAAATATAGATGAAATGTACGAGAACCCTGTGAACTGAGCTTTTGTAGCTATATTTAAAACAATTTTAATTTCTCAAAAGGGAAATAAAATAAATGTGTTATTAAATTTATATGAGAACCTAACAAGCCAGCAGAACACCCCCCAGTGATTTACATGAGGTGCTCTTATTATCCATGTATCACTGACATGATAGAGTGTAATGACATCTGAAAGAGTACTCGGAGACCACTATTTTGTGTCAATGAGCAGTTAAGAATCCCTTAGCTTTTTGGAGCTTTGGTTTATTGTGTCAGTCTGTGGAGAAACAGACACTAAAGGCAGCAATATCTCCATATGATGAAGCCAACTGGCATCTTAACAGCATGCCTGCTCATATTGTACTTGAAGGGTTTTTTATTCATGGCTAGCTCTGTGTGAAATAATTCTGTTTTTCATGATATTGCTGTGTGTCCATCTTCTGTAATATTAATATATGAGTTTGAATTTAATCTGCTCTGCATGTAGAATCACAGGGTTTTTAATTCAGGCTTCTCAAAAATAGACATAACTGCAGTGTAAGAACGTAAGTGTTAATGACTGCTCCTTTGAGCTTCAAAATTACTGTAAATAATCCAGCATTTTTAAACTGTCATTTCTACTGAAGTTAAATTCACTTGCTGTTCATAATTTGTAAGAGGAGGTGTTAGCCTCACTTACCAGCTTGTTAGATTTGAGGAAACCACCTTCAAGCTTTGCTGGTGTTGCCACTTATAATGCTAAAAATCTCTTTGAAATCATCTGCAAAGTCTTTTCACTACTATCCTTCTAATTCTTTCCTAGAAATTGTTCTTTGCCATAATACCAGAAAATTTGCCTTTAATCAGACCGGGAATATGTCTGATATTATCAAGCAGGCAATACACTCACTATAATTTTTCTTTTTCCTTATGCTCAATTGTTGTCCCACTTGATTTTCTTAAATTTTAAACAGTACCAGGGAAGGAAATTCTATTTGCTTTGTGTTTGTACAACAGCTGCTTCTGTGAAATATACTGCTTCCTGACTGTGGTTGTTAAGCAATATCACTGTATATCATTGCAACAATAAAGTCTGTCTCAGTGAAAGGGCTGCTGATTCAGACGTCTGTGTTGCCCTGACGTTGTGAAATCCTGCCTCCAGAATCCTGGCCTGAGATACCAGATGTATGTTCAGCAGTCATTCCCTTCCAGCCAGCAAAAGAGTCCTGGTGTGCTGTTTATTTTTGTCTGTTCTTTCAGTCTTAAATAACGAAAACAAATCATCTAAAATTATTAGTATTCCCTACAGCTCTTGATTCAACACCTTTGGGAGTAAATTCTTTCCATTGATTTGGGAGGTTTGAGATAAACCCCAATATCTAGGGAATGTAGAGCTATTACGCCTGTAGGATATATTTCTAGAAATCATTGTCATGCTTTTATTAGTATCTGGTATTATATAAAACTGACTTGTATACCTTAATTCATCAGATAATCATTACTGAAGCATGCCAAAGGACACTTATGAAACATTTAAGTAATGTAAGTAATGGTGAAAAAAAGACGCAAGAACTAAAATATTTCAAACTAATTGACAGAATCGGTCAGAACATAGACCCAATCTTACAAAAATAGCTAAAAAAAATCAGATCCATCATAAGTAGGAGGAGGCTTTTGTGGAATAATTGCACAGCAATATTTTCATGTTAAGATATAAACCATTTTTATTCTGTCAATAAAACTGTGATTCTGCCTATATAATGTATTTATTCTCTTTTATTATTGGAATGCAACATCACACATTCATGTTGCAATTCTCCCAATTTCAGGCAATACTGGAAAAATCATTAGTATTTGATTTCTTTAATTTTCTAGCAAACTTCATCTCCTTATTTCCATCCATATAATTCCTTATCTGGATAATGTTTAGTACATAGATGGAAAAAAAACCCCCACATATAAGATTTTTTTGCATAGGTCAGATTTAGCTCTCATGTCCTGCTCCCGTGCAGAATTTTTTTTTGCAATACAATAATTTAAATATGTGAGACATACAGATGCAAAGAGACCTAATTATATGTGTCTAAAGTAGCATTTCCTCCCTGTTTGGGTTGCAAAATGCAACACCGTTTCATCCATACTTTTTCACTGATAGCAAAAAATGTGCCAAGTTACCACCATAGCTTGAGACTAAATTCAGCCTTTTGGATAAAGACAGGTTTTGGAGTGCTGATAGTGATGGTAGGGATTTTTTTTTTCTTTTTCTGAACACTTCATGTCTTTTCTCAGACAATCTCACTGAAATATTTTCCTTTGCTGGATCAAGAATTGGGAATTTTAGCCTGTAATGGAAGCTATACTGTAAAAATTTGCTTTATGTTGTAATACATGACTTCTCTCTTGATCTGTCTCCTTTCCAAGATTCTTCATGCCTGCCCTGCCACACATATCTAGACATCCACATGCATGACACCTCCCTGTTTTGTCAGGGAAGGTTTGTATGACACCTGCTAGTGAAAGAGATTGGATTGTATGTAGAATAAAGCCAAACATTGAAGAGCAGCTTTCTAAGATTGGCTACAGAGGATGACAAATAGAAAAGAAACAACACTGATTTCATGATAATGCGACATTATTGTCACCTAATTATTTTTGTAGTATCATCAGCACTCATAGATGAAACCTGTGATAGGATATTTGCATACTTCCTATTATAATTTGGATGGTGAAGCTGACAGTGTTGAAGAATAAGTAGTTTCTCAAAATGTCCTACAGTAGAGTATTTCCTATAGCCCCAACTCATTCAATGTTATTATTAGTTACCTATTTATTGTAGAGAGGAACACAACCATGTGAACAGTAATGTCATGAATGCTAGTAGACAAACTAAAAGAGCCCTAGAAACATCACTTTAAAGTGACTTTGGAAAACTTAAATCCGAGTTTTAATCAAATTTACTTGGACAAACTTTTCTTTAAAATACCCTGTGAATAACAGTGAAAAGTAAAAGAAAGCACAACAAGAATTTTTGTCCTTCTTTTCCTTCAGTGGTCATCAGCTGTATGGTTTAATCTACTCCAGCTTTATGGATGATTCAACTCTAAGCTTCTTTACCCGAGCACTATGGAGATTAAAAAAAAAAGATATAAAGAGATAGTATAGAGATCAGGCATCCAGGTGCAAAGGCATTTGAACTTTCAACTGTGAAACAGCTGAAACTATTCCATTGGGCAAAGCGACAAGTTAACCAGGCTTTTTGAAGATTGAGTACCTGGGCTTTGTCAAGAGCATCCATTGGCTACTGCCATTTTGTTTATTATGTGATATCAAATAAAGTTGATTTGTTGAAGCATAGACAATTTTCATCATTTACATTAAACTGTATTCCATCTTACACATATTTAAGGTGTGCAGCACTACCTCCCCCATGTGTACAAATTGTCCAAATAACACTGGGCAACAGATAAGTCATGAAAACCAACAGCCATTGTTTATAGCACAGGGCAAGCAGATATGCCATTCTAAACATTAACCTATTAGGCTGAAAAAGCTGTTTGGTTCTGCTTGTCACAATCTTCAGTATCCTTTTGCCAATAGGCTTAAATCAGTATCATCCTTTGTAAATGCTTACTAGTGAGTAGCAGACAAGTATAGCAAAGCAGATCATGCATTCCTCAATTAACAGAATGTGAATCACCATATCTCCTGACAGCCTTTTTCATTACTGCTACTACTGTAGATTCCCTTTACTTCAGTTAACCTTGGGTGAAAGGCTAATATGGGTATGAAAGTGGTGAGGTTTTTCTTCTATATTTGGCTGTTCTGCAAACAAAGGTGCTGGACAAACATGGCAAAAAATGTGCTTGGAGAGAGCAATTGCAACGTTTTGCATTCACATGTTTTAAGCTTCTGGGTACCATCTCAGAAAGATAGCAGCTGCTCAAAAGTTCAGTTAATCTTTGCTTTGGGCAACAGTTCATAATTATTTCTGGAGCCTGCACACTTTACACTTGGCCAGTCCAGCTGAATTTCTTTCAGATATTCTTTATTGAAGAACACATGACCATTGAATTACGAAACAGAAGATTAGCATATGCTATTCACAGTTATCACTTACCTCTGTAGAATAACACCCTGAAGACTAAGAATCTCCTCTGTATACATTCATAGAAGTACTAATTTTTTTCTGTGTTGTACTCTCCTAAACAAGGTCTTTACAATTCTGCTATTAGACAGAAACAACAGAACCCTTCACGGGTTCTGTTTTAAACGTTATTATCCTTTTTTTTTGTTTTCTAAATTAACTAGATTAAAGATGTTACACCATCCCATGCAGCCTTATAGTGTTTTTGCAAGATGGTGCATCAGATACTCTTTATAATTGCCCTTATGAGATGGTAGCTTTGCTTTTTGCACTGACTCAGACATTTTCTGTATGTATCTGTTGTAGTTTTTTCAGGATTTGGCTTGAACTGCCAATGATTAGTATTGGGAGATTGCTTTTCTCACTGGAGGCACCTAATCTTTCAGTCTTCCATGCTGTGCTTTCTGAGCCTGTCTCATTTATTTGGTGTATAAGCTTCATGAAGTATTGTAACT
>VYZX01009012.1:26626-44110 GCA_013401335.1 Brachypteracias leptosomus | reverse complement strand
CAGGTCCCTATCCTAGTCCTTTTATTAAAAATGCATCTATTTTAAAATGTTTACTCTCAAAACTAAATCCCGTTGATCCTGAGCCTGGTGTTTTGTTTAACAGAAGTTTTATATTCATAAGCTTCAAATGAGCAAATTGCTTTTAGTCAGCATTACTGTAGAGGCTGTTTATGACTGTCCATATAAGCAACTCTGTGCTGTAAGTTCATGCAGTAAACTACCTGAAAACCATTCCTGTCTGTTTAACTATTTTTTCTTTCAACAGCACAAACTAGTAGGCTGTGACTGGAAAACTCTATAGACTAGAATTACATTCAAAATAAGTGAATATGCTGGGGTTTTTAGCTATTTTAATTTGCTTTTCAAAGGCTATCATCATATCTTTCAGATATAAGACAAAAATGATTTAACTGTTAACCCTCAATGGGCAAATTCTATTAATAACAGTAATGGATTATGGCCTATTATAATTCTTTTGTTAAATGGATCCAGTGTTTCTCTCTGTAAGTACTGTTACTTAATACAAGTAGTCAAAACCAGAAAACGTGAAAAGTTCATTAGACTGTAGGATGAACTGGAATAAAAAACTTTTAGTGAAGTGCAGTGCATGACTGCTGGTAAAGCAAAATATTTGAACCAAGATGTCTGCATCCTGTGAGAACAGCCCTGCTTCATATGCTTTGTCTTCTTCTAAGAGAGGTTCAGAGTACCGTTGAAGGAAGAAGCAGTTATCTTTCTGTAGTTCTGGTTTATTTACATAATAGCAAACAAAGAATGCCACATGTCCTAAAAGTGCACATCGTCTTGATGATGATCTTGCCATCTGCTGAAGCTTTCATTTACGAGCTATAAACTAGTGCAAGAATCACGTATCTCCCTGAAATGGAGCAATCTGTAAGGCAAAAGGTGGGAAGAGTTTAACAGCTCACAGCAGTGCACTCAACAGCATGATGTTAAAATTGCACAGTAAGGTACATAGGCAGGGCATGCTGTTCCCACAGAGAATTCTGCCAGGTCTCAAAATATCCCGTGACCCCATTTGTGTCCCCATACTCCAATCAGCCATTCAGAGAGACTTAAGACATATGGTTTCAATAGCAGGGTCTCAAACTCTATTTTTTTCTTAGTTTAGACCAAAGTCAAGAGGAGATAGTCATGCATTGCCAAATGAAAGTGTGATTTTAGCAAGAAAACTGCTTACACTCGTAAAGTTACTGTAGGTGAGGATAACAGTGGTGGAAAAGTAGTCATTGAAGGCTGGGAATGACTTATTGGGTACTTGTCTGCACCAATTTGCTAGCTGGTGTTGCAGCTTCTGCTTTCTTTTTGCTCCCACTGTGACCAGTACTTTCACCTTCACTTCACTGGAAAGCCTTGGAGAGTAGCATGACTCTTATGGGACATTTCTACTTTTTCTCTTGAGTATTAAAGAAGGAATGAAGCTGTGTTTAAACAGAATGTGTAATGCAAATATGCAATCAATGACATTCTGTAATATTTATCCCAGGCCACTGGCAAAAATGAAATAGGTAAACCTATTTGCTGTCAGAAAAAAGACTTTGCACATGGAACATGAAGTTACCAGTAGTAAATAGCATGCATGCACAGCTTGAACTTGTAAAAGTCTATGATGAATAAAACGGATAGGACATTATGTGTTATGACTGATGATAAATAAACCTTGGAGGGTAGATATGCTTGTCCCTTTTGAGAAAATATTATATGTGAGATGCAAATTGGGATGGTGGCTTATCTATTGAGAATGACAATTCACTCCAGGAGTTGCTGAAGGGGAGCCTTGATAATAAGATTGTGTGGCCTCACTGTCCATTAAATTATCATGACTAACTAAATTTGCAGTCTAGCGAATAAAACAGTCTTCTCTGGATGTCCTAATTCTCTTCGAAAGTCAAATATTTAGCCTGGTTGTAGTCTAAACCAATGCAAAAAAAAAAATCTTCCAAGCAGCCTAGCTATCAGAAATCCAGACTTCTCTCTGTACCCTGTCTACCTACCTGAAGAATTCCTGACAATGTGCTCAAAAAACTTTTCCTTTTTTTTGTTATTCAGTTAATGTGAATAGGATGCTAAATATGATAAATTCTCTAAGCTCATCTAGAATAGGAAGTTTTTTGAATCTTTGTGACCAAAAGCTCTCAATTAAGTCTAGTCTATTTCTTAGCTCATGACAACTTGAAAAGTAGCGGAAAGTTTGGGTTTTGGTCTTAGTCATATATCAAATCTTAACATCTTTTGCATTCTAATGAATTTTCTTTATTACTGTACTTGGATGTGTTACTGTTATTTAGCATTGTACTGTTCAAAAAATTTCAGTCATCCTGCTTATGGAACAAGATTTATGTAATAACCCCAAGCACAATGAATTATTAATCCAAATATTTGGTGAATATTTCTGAATGCAAGTACCTTTAAAGAATTTTCCAACCATGTTGGAAAGAATGGTAGGCTGAACAGCCTACACCTGTTTTGACATCATTTACACAGAAATGAACTGGGGGAAAAATGTTGAAACAATTTTAGGTTAATTTAATAAAATATTAGAAGAGATCAGAGAGCTGTCAGATTCATGTCATCATTTGTACTTAACTAATTTGAACAGCTCTACATTCAAATCTAATGATTTGCTGAATTGTGTATACCTCTCAGTTTCCTTGCAATTCTATTTCTTTCAAGTTGCAGTTTGAAATAACCTTATATTTGATAACCACTTTGCAGAATTTATAGCCTTATATTCTCTATATAGGATCTCATAAATTACTTGTTTTAATGGAAATGAGGCACAAAGGAATATTTGCTGACTTTTGTATGGTTTAACTGTATAGGGAATTTTGATTCATGCTGGCATTCACATTAAGATTTGCTAGGACATCATTTAAAAATCCATTGAATGATTTTGTTTCTTTCTATTTTTACTTCCTTGGGCATGGACCATTGTAAAAGTTCAGTCACCTATTACTAAAATAAAGTTCTATATTTTAGTTTGCAGAATTATAGGAAATTATTATCTACCTGATTCCATTTTTGGATAAGATAAATGCTCCAGTGTAGTAAGTAGTCATTAAATCTCCCAATCCTAAAATTAGACTTTATTTGTGTACAAGTGTATATTTGTTTATTTACAAGCATATGTTTATTTTAGGAGAAGAATATTATTGAAATATGATGACTACCAATATTTATATAGATTATTTGAGGAAAGTGATTTTTTCCATCTACTTGGTGCCTTTGTGGACATGAGTATAGTGCTCTGGGACTTCCCTTCACAAGAGTTGCAGTCACATAGAGAAATGACACCCCTGAAAGGCCCCCGTGATGGTGCTGTAGCACACAATGTAGAGGAGAGTCTTTGAGAGCAGGGCTGGTTCAGCCTTGGGCGTCTCTGCTGCAAGGAGAGCTCACAGCTGTGTCCTCAGTTACAGTACATAATACAGGGAAGACTGAGCCAGACTCTACTCAGAGATGAGGAGTAGTAGAACAAGAGACAATAGGCACAAGTCACAACATGGGAAATACTGAATAGATATTAAGATTTTTTTTTTTCATTATGGGGGAAGTCATGCATTGATTACCAAGAAGATTTGTAAGATCTCCATTCTTGGAGGCAATAAAAAAATCTGGCGGAACAAGGCCCTGAGCAACCTAAGTTGGCCCCGCTCTGAGTAGGTGGTTGGACCAGATGACCTCCAGATGTCCCTTCCTACCTATATGATTCTGTGTGTCTATGAAAGCAATCTTTATTTTGTCAGGAAACTGTCCTATTTAGGATATAAGGACAGCAAACTTTTGACAATTTACTGCCCTGTGTGTTAACAATGATGGTGCCACATTTATCAGGAATGGAAAAATGGTAAATTTAGCTACTATAGTGCTACTTTTCTATTGTTGCATTCTCTCAGAGGATTACAAGGTGTAGCAAATTTCATTTCAGATTGTGCAAGCATGTTTTGCAAACTGTCACCTGTATTCTCCCTGTTCTAAAGGAAATGTTTGGAAAGTATACTACGTAGCATGAATCTTCCTAGCTTGGCCATGTTTAAATTTTAGCCTGGGCAAAGAAGAAAGATTTTCAGCACACACCTTTTTTTTAATTTTTCTTTTTTTTAAAGCAGCAATTCAAATTTTAGATGTGTTATGGAACAAATAGAAATATTTAATTAGAGCTAAATCACTATGATTCTGATCTTGAAGATTTCTATGTATGTATAGTTTTAAGTCTACAAGTACTTCTTACTAAAATCAAGGAACTACATGCTTCATATTGCTCCTTTTTGTTTAGTTTACTCTCTTCATTTTGCAAGAATTAATGAATAAAGCACCCCAGCTTAAATGGAATAATTTTACTGATTTTAGTGCGTCATTAGGATGACAGCTATTTTAGCAATATCTTTTAATTTTTAAATAGTCATAATGTTTTTGTTGCAATAACTGTATTCCTGATTGTTATCAAAAGACAACAAAGCATTTTCCAAGCTGTACGTTTTCTTATAAAATAACACAGATTGGACAGATTTATTTTTGTTTTTGTAGTGGGTCTGTCTGAGCTGATTTTCCCCATACAGCCCTCATGCTGCAGTAGTGGGCTAGAGGGTGTTGATAACACACCTGTGTTATGACTAGCAGTGCTCACACAGCACCAAAGCGGGGGGAGATACAAGATCTGGGAGGGGATACAACCCGGACAGCTGACCTGAGCTGACCAATATGATATTCCGTATCATATGATGTCAGCTCAACTATAAAGGGAGAGGGCAGAAGGAGGACGGGGAGGCATTCGTTGGGAAGACATTTGTCCTCTGAGCAACCGCTCCGCGTTCTGGAGCCCTGCTTCCTGGGACAGGCCCGACACCGCCTGCGGATGGGAAGTAGAGTTACAGCTCTGTTTGCTTTGCTTCGCGTACTTGCAACCTTGCTTTCTCTGCTGTTTATTAAAACTGCTTTTTATCGTAACCTACGTTTTTTTCCCATCTTATTCTCTCCCCACTTGCCTTGCTGATGGAGGTTGGGGGGCAGGGGGAAGTGACAGAAGGGCTAGGTGGGCACCTGGCACCCAGCCAAGGTAAACCCACCACAGTTTTGGGTTTTGTTTGTTAAGAAATCAAACTATAAATGTATAGAAGCAGTTTTCTGATTAACATAATCATGTTATTGCCTAAAAAACTTTCAGATTGATAGCAGAATTTTAAAGTTCTTTTTCTCCATTTCACTGCAGGAGAGGCAAGTAAGAATAATTCTTGAGAGGTAAATCCCACAGAATGTTGCATTTGCTGGGAGCAATAATACCAACTAACAGAAGAGTAAATATGTTTACAAAATAAACTGTGGAATATATTCCTTTTCCCTTGATTGTTATTTGAGACAATGTCACTTAATTAAAATTGGCTGTAGTTATTTTAATATACTTGCTCTGAGGATTTGAGCACTGCATATTAGTTGTATATAATGCAAAAACGGATATTAGTAACAGCATGAAATAGCAATAAGTCTATGGTACTTCCTGTGCAGTTAGTTCCTCTGCTTCCTCTTCCACTTACACTTATGTACCATTTATGTAACTGTAATATGTTTAACTACATTTGATGCAGAACAGAATTCTGCCATCGGGTGACCAGCAGCTCTCTGCAGTTATAAGCACAAATCCTGTGTAAACCTTTGAACACCACTGACGCTTAACAATGCTTGCAAGCTGCAAGATCCGTAACAGTATCACATTTTCTAATTGCAAAATTGCTTTTTTTCCTCCAGTGCATCTATCCCAATATGATTTTAATGATCGCTGTCCTGAAATACGTATGTATTAGAGCTTATACCAGTGCTGTCTCTTCTTTTTTGAAAGATATCTCCTAGGAACTGGGAGACTGGATCACAAGTCTTAGGAAATCTGGACACGTTCCTGTGTAAACTCATCTAGGTGTTCCTGCTCTGGCAGGGGGATTGGACTAGATGATCTTTTGAGGTCCCTTCCAATCCCTGACATTCTGTGATTCTGTGATTCTGTGAAATGTTAACTCGTAAGCCTAGGATTTGTGCTATAAGTTGCTGATATGAGACTTGTCATGGATGAGTGCTTAAATCACTTAAAGAATCACTGGCAAGGGTATTAACAAGAGTGACTTTAATATGAATTTTTAAGAGTGCAATTTAATGAAGTTCAATAGGAGAGTTCACTCTGTTACTATATGGATCCTATGCAACTTTGAGGTAGCAGCAATTTGGAATTTATTAGCACTGTTATAGTAAACACAAGGTTAGGTTGTATGATTATTAACAATACTTATTCATCAGTCAATTATTAGAATTATTTAATAAAATTTACTATAATCAATACAGTGATTGGCAAGGTTCACATGAGACTTACAACAGTTTCCTAGATCAAATCTCACAAATACACACACTGATATAGAGGTACACAGAGATATATGTAGAGTTTAACACACACAGCTATAGAGGTTAACCTATTTTGTCTTTGCAAGTTGTAATAAATTATTGTTACGAAATGATCTTTGAAACCTCATGACATTCAATTGTAGTGAATTACTCACTATTCTCCTTTATCAGCATTTGTTAACTGACAATCTTTGAGCCCTTTGTTTTCATCAGCATCTTTCAGCAGATGATCCTTGAAATTTATTCTTCAAAGTCTTTGCAAAATCTATTCTTTGAAGTCCTCACGAAATCTACCCTGCGATGTGTCCCAAATCAGGGGGAAGATACAGCGTCACAACTCAATGCAATCCTGGAGAGCTCTAAGGGTCTCACTTAGGATTGCTATTTATGAGATTGCAAGATGACTGACTTTGGTCAGTATTTTTTTCCTTTGGCTGTAATTCTTGTCAAATAACTCTGAATTCTTCCAGAGTGGGCCACTATCCAGGCAGCAGGAGTTTCCAAGGCAACGGGAGTTTCAGGTACAGTTAGGGAGCACCTAATTGCCCTCACTTACTGTCAGGCAGCAGGAGTTTCAGGTATGGTTAGGGAGCACCTAATCATGCCAACTCACTACACTCGTCACCAAGACAAGATCACAAAGTTGGTTGGTCCTGACATTGCAACATGGCCCATGGGATCTGTACCACCACAAGGGTGGAAGGGAACTAAGGTAGTAGTTAATATGACATGATAGTAAGGTCTGATATTTCTTTCATACTTTCTTTTCAAAGCTAGAACTCTGAAGATGATAAATAATTTGCACTTTACAAGCATGAATCTTGGACCAATAATGGATCAATAATTGGAAAGAAAGAGGAAAAAAGAAAGAAAAGTCTACTGTTGCACAAAATAACACTTCCACTTCTGGTGGAAGTCTTGCAATTTTAATAATGAAAATCTGTACAGTTTCAGTCAAAGAAATAAGAAAAAAGCCACCTTTCAGTATTTTATGATGGTAAACTGAATTATCAGGTATTTTCTTAAAGAGTCACTTCCTTGTGTTTCTTAAGACCATAGTAAATGGTCCCTGCAATAGCTGGTTTACAGCCATTGGATTAATGTATGTTAAGTGACACTTATGCAATACTGCACATTGTTAGAACTTATTAAAACCAAAGTTATTGTTTGTAGAATATAGCTTTGACTTGGTATGCATCTGAGAGAGGAAGCAGAAGAGCTACAATCCTTCCTAATTTTGTTTTTGGATCACCTTAGTGAGACTCGTGGTTTTCTGTGGCTAAGCCAGTCAGAAGTTTTAAAGCCAAAAACTCAGCTTCCTCCCACTAAAAATGCACAAAAGAAATAACAGAAAGTCTAAAATTTCTAACTTTCTAGCAGTTTAATATTTTTTTCTGTATTGTGCATGACTATATTCATATATTTTCCTATTGTACAAATTAAAATTCAGGTTTAATTTGCAATTTATTTAAAAAACAGGATTTGTATAATTTAGATGCCAGAATAACAGACTCTTGGACTACTCTGTAACAGATGTGAAACTGGTATCCAACATTGGATTTTGGCCATATACACACTATATCTAATGAAAGCTAGGGGAAGCCTGTGACCAAAACAAGGTGTAATACACTGAAAAAGGAGAGGAATTAGAAGAAGTAACTGCCTACAAAATTCTCCATGACTGCTGCTTGGCAGGTTATGGCTCCACCTATTGTAACAGCTGCCTTCACATTTCAGAGACTGGTGGGAAAAAAAAGAACACATGAGAGGATGCTTTTTATAATTTTATTTATTAGAGACATTCCAGAATGCTTTATTTATTTATTTATTTTTAAATAATAAGGCTCTTTTAATGGTGTCGCAACCATGGGCCAGTAATTCAAATCTATCCTTTGAAATGTTGCTAATGTAGATTTCTACGTATAGGATAAGTCAGAAATGCCTGCATTACTCTTCCTGACTGAATAGTACCAAAGTGGTCATGCACTTTGGAGCAAAAGTTTGGATGCTCCCTTAAAGGTTCCTGATATTGCTGCAGCCACTGTGTTCTCTGTATCCTCAAGCTGCAAGCAGAGAAAACACTGCCCTTTGCAAGCTCAATATATCGTTGTCACTCATATATATATCATTTTCTGGTAAGTCCAGTAATGCAGACTTGAGAATTTACTTCATATATAGATCTCTACTCACATATTCTGTTAGATCTTACATATTTTCAACTGTTATATATTGTCGATTAATTTTGGAGGCCCTCAGAGTTTTACTTGTTTCAGTGAAGGTCACAACTCAAAACATTTTCTAATTAACATAATATCTGATTAAATTTTGTGAATGGAGTAATGTAGAAAGTAAGTCTACTCTTCCTAGTTATTGTTAGCTATTAAAATGTTTGTAGCATCAGAGTGAATTTTTGTTCACATCAATTTTCAAAGTATCCATTGTCTTTTGAATTAAGGTCAAGAGCCTGTTAGCGTTACAAAGCAATTAACTGTTGAATGACGAATATTTAGATTGAACAAGACAAAAAATGCTAATGAAGGATGCAGTCTCTATGCTTATGTTGAATGATGCAAATAAGGAAGAATTGTTTTTTATTCATTTTGGATCCCACTCAGGACTGTCTTACATCTTTCTATATACCATCTATTGCTAGCTACTCTTAGAGAGAGTTTTCCTGTAAATATTTCATGTCACAGTATCTCAATTACAAGCAGCAGCAGTGGTAAATATGTTTACTTAAAATCTATAGTTCATTCTTTCCTTATACTGCTGAGTGCTCGGAATTGCTGCTATAGTTAAAGCCAGCAACACTGTTCTCCTCATTAAGTTGTACATATACCAGTGCAAACCAGGTACGTTTGTACTGGAACCTTGTCTGAAAAATGGATTTTAGTATGTAAGTTAGAAACAAGGGTCTTTAATTGTGTAATCAGCAACAAGCCCAACTTTAAAGTAAAGCCTTTTTCTATGTTCTTAAACAATGCACATTTTGTCTGCCAGGTACAAAGTCACCTTCCTTGTCATGCTGAGCACAATCCAAGCCTATTAGCCTCAGGAGGAATGGTACTCAGCACTTGCCCAGTCCAGGCCCTAGCAGCTTCATGGCTGTGACGTTTGAAGTCTCTGTTTTCAGACCTAGGATTCGTGCTCTCATAATCTGTTTATTATTCCAGCAAGATTTAAAAAAGGTGTTACCCTACCTCATTAATTTAAAGCTCCATCTGTATCATTCTGTTGTAAATATTTGTATTATTGAGTATTAGTATGTATTCATGAAACTTCTATGTCAATCATGAAGAACTTGATATATCCATATATAGCCTTCAAAAACGTGGTGAGCTTAATGTTCTTGGATGGGATCTCTGGGCTGCAGTTATTCTTTTTAGCATATGATAGCCAGCAGGCTAAATGTCTTTAAGGAGTTTAGGAGTGGCCTGTTTCAAATATTTGAAAAACAATGTATTTGAAGCAAAGCATTTTTCTTACATTCAGTGAATCTGCAGGAACCAGACAGAAAAGTTTGTACCATAAAGCTTATATTTATTTTCTTATCTAATATTCAGTCTTCCCTTGAAAATTTGATCAAAAGTAAGCTTTGTCTGCGTTCTACTGCACCTAGGCCAAAGCAGACTGTGCTCGATCAATATGCTTTTAGGCCAGCTTTCTTTTTCAGAGATGCTGGCCTACCAAAGTATTTATATATACCCTCTTCTAGGGGTGAACCTTATGACCTCCAAGGCTGTTTGTTTTTTATTGTGGAAAACCAGCACCTGGAAAATGTTTCTTTGGTATCCCAGGCATCCTTACTAAGTATTTGAGGTTATGTTCACTTTCCTGGATTGTTCTCGTTATTTTTATCACAGTGTCATTCTGTTTTCTTCTGAGTTAAGACAAAGAAGCAATCCAGGATGGTACTGAACTAATGAAATGAAGTTCTCACAAACCCATAAATACAGAAGTAATTATAATTCCTTCCCTGATTGTATCTAAGAAAGATTTTGTTCATACTGGTATGAAAGGATTGCTGTGGCTAAGAAAAGTAGGCACTAATTTCAAAAAAGATTCTAACATTATACTTTATGCCAAATAAAAAATTATTTTTTACTATAAATTCATCAAGTAGAATAAGGGACAGTTCACATAGTAGCAGAAGCAAACCTTGTGTTTCTGCTGTAGCATTCATCTCATGGTTGAACTAGATCTTTAAAAAAGAAAATAATAGAGATATTGTCTTGATTGTTTATATTTGCATTTACATACAATGTGGGTTGTATCGAAGGCGTTATTTCACATCTGTGTTTAAATTTGAAGTTTTAGGAAATACAGCAGCCTGAAGTAAGTCATGCACTAAAAAAGAAGAAAAATATAATAGGATATCTATCTCCTCCTTGGTTTGCTTTCAGAGTTCTCTCCTGGCACATTTTACACAAATTAATTTGACAGTAACAAAAACTATAAAGGTATTTAGATTACTTCAGCAGTAAACTAGCAACAGAACCATGTCATTTCAATTTATCGCTTGTTGTCTTTTAAGTGTGTGAAATCTTAGTTCTTCATCACATTGCAATAGATTGCTTATATATAGAAAAAAGCTGCAGACTTCACAGAGAAAAGAAAAAAAAAGAAATTATCAGCTGCCAGCTGAGCCTTCACATTCTCCCTGACTTTAGATTTTTTAGTGAATTTTTAGTGAATCTCACACTACCTGGACTAGAACAGCACAGTAACCTTAGCTTTACCCTTGTTGCTATGTCTCAAATTATTAGGGGTTTATCCATCAAAAAGAACTCTGGCCCAGACAGCACAGTGGGCCTTTGAAATTATAACCTAAGAGACAAATCCCATGAAACCAAACTTAACCTCTACAGCTAGTTTTTATCCTATGAGCATAAAGAAGAAATCTAATGTCTTCCTAGGGTTACACAGGAGAAGAGCACATCCAATTACCTTAATTCAATGAGTTTTTGCACAAGATTTAAAAAAAAAATGCACAAAAAAATCAAAAAGTAGATGAAATTTTGAAACTTTTCTTGTGATAAGTTCTACAGAGTCAGAAAAGTTGAAATAGACTAGACAGATGATACATTATAAAGTAATTTTTAAACAAATAGCAAATGTTCCTTTAGTACTGTTATCTCCAGGTGGGTCCAGTTAAAAAATATATCTTGTTTATAAGCTCAGAAAGAAGTACAATCCCTTCTAATTGTGCAGATCTGAAGTTTTGTCTTTCCTGTGAAAATATGTAAGGTCAGAGCAGACATATTATTTTAACAGAATCAAAATTTGAAGGGGTTAGTGGATCCAATGAAAGCTGAATTTAATTTTATTATGCATAATTAAAGAACTAGTACACTTACTATCTGAAAAAATCAGTGAACAAATTCTTCCAACTCAATGCCAAATATATAAGTAAAATAAACCTAGTAAACAGCAACATTATACATCTATATGTAATTCAAATTTTAGTCCTTTTTCAACAGGACTTATTAATATGCTGCCCTCTGCAGCACAAGATGGTTTCATTATTAATCATTGTGGTCTTGTGCTCTTGATAGTTGCTGAAGAAACAATAACGATACAAACTTAACAATAGGATAACACCTTTAGGTGAAACTAAGCATTGATACATTTAATAAAAATGGATTTTGATTATTTTTCAGAGACTTATTTTTTTTGTCAGAACAGCTAGGTGATTTTTCTGAAATGAAAACTATTTGATCTAAGAAGACATAGTTCTATCTACAAGTGGAGACAAAGCAGATATCTGTGATACCTAGAAAAAAAATCAGTTGTCTTACAAATAATAATAAAAAAGTTTATTCTTCTGTCAGAATTCCACTTCAAAGTCTTTCTTCCTAGCTCTTTAGAGAAAGTCCAAATTGACATTTCAATGCATGTATTTTAAAATGAAATTCATAGTGGACTAAAACTATCAAAGTTTTGTATATAAAAAAAAACACAACAGAGATGCTACTTATACTTTTTGAAATAAAAAATTAAATTATGTCTCTAAAATGAAATGGTGCCAGCTCTCTGGAAACTAAACTTTTCATAGAATAAGAGTTACATAGCATTAATGACTAGTAACTTTAGATTACGTATTTTATCTGTAACCAAAGGAAAGCTCCAGATTTATATTCTGTTAAATTTGGAACTTGGCAAAAGATCCCTCTCTTTCACAGAACTCTCATTGTCCTGAAATTTTAGTAAAAGTGCAAATTATACTCCAACATTAAGTGGACTTTCAGTGTACTAAAGACATTGAACAAACTCAGAGACTTTTACATTGTGTTTTTCTATCCTATATAGATAAAAAGATATATTCCACTTTTTAAAATAATTTATTACCTCCATTGAGGCCTGGGACATTTACAATAGCTTTATTACCTAAGTCAGAAAAAAAGGAATTCTTTTGCTGGCTAGAATGGGTTGATCTTGTGTCTGATTTATATGGTATGTTAAAGCAGTAAAATTTAGGCAAAAATCTTGTCTCTATGGGACTAACTGGGAGTTTTGCCAGAGAGTTCAGTGAGGTCAGGGCTTCATCCCCCAACAGATTTTTCCTGGTGACACCATGCTGCAGGCTTATATCACCACAGAGTCTCCCCAGCAAGGGATGGCACACAGCTCATCTTGCCATGCCTTTCTCAAGCCCCTGCCATGCTCCATCTGCCCATGGCTGGCAGAGTCTTTAGGGGAAGTGGTTGTATCTTTGTCACAAAATCATGCACCAGAAGAATCTTGTTCTTGCTTGATATTTAAAGGTTTCCTTTGTTATTCTGATGTTGCTTTGTGACACTTAAATGTTAAATGCATAGATAGATGAAGAACTAATCTTCCTGTTTGTATAGTAAGAACTTGTCCTTCAAACTACCATAGTCAGAGGTAGTGCTTTGCCAGTGAGGAACATCTCCCCATACTTAGGGCTAATTCTAAATCTCACATTTGATTGCATGTTTTTACAGTAAGAAAAAGGATTACATACCAGAAGTGGCATACTTTCCCTAGCGTCCTTTCAGATGTGTACATCACAAATGCTTGTAGTTTTTGAACTGTTTGTTATAATTCACAGTCTCTGTTCATCAGAAGATAAAAATGAAAACAACTGGCAAACAGCAAATACATTTGCAGTTCTTTTAGTTGATCATAGATACAAGACCAAACATGAAACAGTAAACCAAAAGTCCCTTAAGATTTTAGGTAATTAAGCAGAAATATACATAGTGTGGCATTGCTAATCCAATTATATAAAGAGGAAAAATTATGATATTAGTATCAACTTTTATTAAGCTACCTGAATAAAAATCACAGAGAGCCTCTTAGGGTAATTTCTGGGTTTTTTTTTTTTGATTTTTTTTCATTTTGAAATGTTTATTTGTCATTATTAATAAAAATCCATTACAAATTTTTGCAGTTTGATTATGGCTTTTTGTTATATTTTCTCTCCTAATTCAATCCTATCAGCTCTTTCATGCTTAGTCACAGACTGAGGTAAGGATTACAGAATTGTTTGATATTAAGTACAAAAGTGTCTTTCATGGCATGTGTAATCTCATCTAGTTTGCTGCTTCTTCACCCTAACTTTCTTCTTTTTTTTGAAATAAGCTGTTTGAATACTCATGGCCACTTTTTTTTGCTGGGCATCTGAGCAACCCTAGATACATTTGAAAGGGTTCACTCTCATAATGGGTTTCCTGAAAGGCATTTCATCTGTCACACTCAGCAGCCTTTCTTAGTTCACAGCAGAAGACACTATAGATTTCTGTTTACATGGATGATGAAATAGAAATAGAGGTAGCTTTTCTATAATACATTCTCTATTTCAAGGTATTTCAAACCACTTGAAAAAACATCCCAACTGAGTTCAATGCTACTGCAGTGTGTGAGTAGGCAGTTGCAGCAGCCCTTCAGGACTGCATATTTGGTAACAGCACAAAGACAGACATTTCAGCTAGTACAATGGTAGGAGGTACATTGAAAGGATTGCAAAAATGTGTGCAAAGGATTTCACTGTGGGAAAACAAACAAACAGACAAAACCATCAAAAACTATGTGAGAGGCATAGCATGTTAAAACATTTTCCTCATGTGCAAAAGGTTATATGGTTGTGAGATGGTTCGTGCTGAAGATACTTTCTTGCTTAAATAACCTCTGTTCTCTCAGCTTAGTTTATCTAAAACTTTCAAGATTACCGGAAATATAAAAGTATCATATTGTGCTCTTAGCCACCACAGCAGAGAAGATAAAGAAGTAAAACACTGCAGATATTTAATTGTTTTTCATTACTGAATGTGGCAATTTCTGTATGCTCTAGAGAGTATAAACTCCATATATATTTGGTGTTGTTAATGTATGTTCTCTACTTTTTAATGGAGCTGACACTTGTCGACTGTCAGATTAACACCTTTCCTCCACACTAATTTTGCACTAAGTATTTGTATATTTAATGATTTCACTTTTGTTTTTTCTGACATATTTGACAAGTTCCTAGTGTTCACTTTCAAGTGCAGGCTAATAAGGCTGTCCCAAGGCAAGCCCTGTGGTCAGCAGTGCATCTGAACTGTTTAAGTACTATTTTTGTAGTAGGGATGAAAAGCTTGATAAACTAAATGAGAATGCTTACCCAAAAGCTCAAAAATACCACTTCAAAAAGTATTGTGCAAAAAGATTTTATAAGTAATAGAGAGGTAATATAAAGAGTGCATTTAAAACTGTATTTGTAAGAAGGCACTTAATAAGAGGTCTAACTTTTAGTAATGCTGCATACCTGATTCTTTCCATGGATGAATCTTTCAAAGAAAATCAGGATACTTAGTGAAGGCTGGTGAACTTTGAACCTAAGACCCCCTTTAAGCCCTACATTTATAAATTACATATTATATTAAAATCTAATCTGCTTTTTACTTTTTTTCCCTGTGTTTGCCTCCTCCCAGGAACAAAAGAAAATTTATTTTTTTACAATGAACTTCATGTATTTCTTCTCTTCTTCATAGAGATCAATCTCAGGTTTCTGGTAAATCGGAATGAATTGCATTAGAAATTCAGTGGGGGCTGTTAGAGGTTCAAGGGGCTTATGGGCTAATTTTCAAATATTGCTTATATTACTCAGTTTGTTCCACTAAATTCTCTCTGAAGAGTCACTTTTATGACTTTACATTACAGATATTTATAATAATTTTTCATTGCCCCTTTTTAATATTAGTTACATTTGACTCCCTGAGTGTTATACTCTCCAATGTGGGTCACTGTGAGATATTCAGAACAGGGTGTATGTTCACACATCTGCTAAAGCTTCGTACACCTTGGGCACTCTGTAGGAATTAAGAAAATACATTTTCTAAAATGATGAAACATGACATTAATATAGAAAATGTCAGTCACTAGTTATATTTTGTCAGATAAATATTTGCCATGGTAGAGTTCAATGCTTAATAATACATTGTTCTTGTCAGTACTGGTTAAAGTGCACATGATTTATACTAAGCCTTTATCCTAACTGATAATGAAAGTAGGCACTTAGTATTTTCCTAAACCAAATCTCAGTTCAGAAGTTTAATACACTTCCATATTTACAGCAATAGAAAAGAATATTCTGCCTTCTCCAGAGATTTATTTATCTCAGTTGTATAGAAGATGTTTGTGCTGCCATTGCTGCAGTTTTACAAGATCTACTGAAACATTATTTAACAATGCACAGTGTGATAATGCTGGATTTGCATACATTGGAAAATATTTCCTAGTTAAATTCAATTTAGAATTAAAAAATATGTTTCCTAGCAGAATGAAAACTTATAAAAGGCAATGTTGCTTGATATAAATATTAAGAAGCTCTGCAAAATTTCTGTTATTTGGAGATATGTAGTTGTAATATTTTATTAATGTATCAAATGTTAAATTTCCAATGTTTGCTTTTTGTTTTTCCTTTAAAAGTTTTAAAAGAAAGGTCTTATAACAGTGTTTTAATTACAATATTGTTCATTTACATATATTTTAGCTATAAATATTAAAATAAGTAAGTTTTGATAGAAAAGACATTTTATCTAGAACTGAGTGAATCCCTTCTGAGATTTTTTTGAGATTTGTCCAAACTAGATTAAGTTTGCAGATGACAAATTAAACCTTTTAGTAAGATTAGGTTTCAAAGGAGAAGGATACCTTACAATCATTTTCTCCATTCTGTTTAGCAAGCTTCCAAACACTTCTCCTCCTACACAAATAAAAAGACTCTATAACATTTACCAGAAAAAGTGGCTAGGGGACATACAATCTCATAAAAATGATCTACCTTTAGGAATCAATTTTGGTCATGTTTTTGAAACCTTAACATTTTTTTATATTTGCAAATTTACATCAATGATAATTTACACAGCATTGGCGCAGCATCACTTCGAGTACTGTGGGCACTTTTGGGCTTCACAGTATGTGAGGACANATTGAGTGAAATTTTCTACACTAATCTATTCTGATTGCTACCAGTCCTATAAAGTTACAAAGATAAGGAAGTTTGTGGTATCTTAGACTGTGAGTTTGGAAGAGTTTTGAATACTCCTAGTGTTATATTGATATTTCAAAAAAATCGAGTCCTTCAGTAAGGTAAGCCTGTATGCAACTTTTGATGTTAAGAACTTGAGTGTTTAGTTCAGTTAGCCATCTAACACATTACTGCTGTGGCTGAATATGTGTCCAGATTCAAATATAGGTATGTATCTCTTTATTTTTCAGGGAATTAGAGATTGTTGTGATGTGAGGGTGNAATCAATTTTGGTCATGTTTTTGAAACCTTAACATTTTTTTATATTTGCAAATTTACATCAATGATAATTTACACAGCATTGGCGCAGCATCACTTCGAGTACTGTGGGCACTTTTGGGCTTCACAGTATGTGAGGACATAAAAATATTAGAATGTGTCCAAAGGAGAGCAACAAAGTTGGTGAAAGGCCTAGAAGGCATGACTCATGAGGAGAAGTTGAAGATACTTGGCTTGTTCAGCTTAGAAAAGAGGAGTTGGAAGTGTGACCTCATTGCTGTCTCCAACTTCCTCATGATGGGGAGAGGAGAGAGCTTCTGATCTCTCTC
>VYZX01009011.1:41538-60457 GCA_013401335.1 Brachypteracias leptosomus | reverse complement strand
TTAGGCTACTTTTATATTGTTTTTTACCTTCAAGGTGGAGTTTGAATGACTCTAGTCATACCTTCTTTTGTTAGGATTGGTGTAAAGTTTTCTCACTTCGGTTTAAAGGTATAAGTTACCTAAAATTCAGAGTGCACGCTCAGTGAGGAGTGGTCTCACCTTGGAGGCAGGTAGCCTGTGGGATGGAGGTGTGTTTTGGTATTATAATGACATTACAATGAGCAAAGTTCACACAAAGGACAGCAGTTCATCAAAAGATGGCAGACTGTTGGCTCAGGGTAGCAAAAGTACAGCTTATCAGTTTTCGAAGTATCACAGAGTTCCCATCTCTGCGCCGTTATCAAGGAGCCTGGCTGCGGTGTCTTCACTCCACTCCACCCTCTGTGGGGTTTCCAAGGTTGCAGGTTATGTTGCTTAGGGAACCATCACGGAAGGGATTCCGTGCATACCAGCTGTACACCACCCTGGAGGCCTCCTTAATATTATAACTTTCCTTAATGTGTGAATAATGCTGTATTTTTAATATAAGTTTAAATTTCAAGTTACATCCAGTGATTATCCCACAAAGACCTCGGAAATGAGGCTGCTGCTTGGAGCAAACTAGAGAGAAGACTTTTTTGTAAGGCCAAGTAGGATCCTGGTGGTAGTTGGTTCAATCATCCAATTTCCAGAGCCATCTCCTGCAATCCCATCCCAGCACTGTAACATTGGCTGTGTTCCTCACCCCAACATTTCTATGCTCTGCTGAGAAGTGCTGCTCTGCTATCCCTTCCAGTCACCCAGGAAAGCTCTGTTTCTCATTTCCCCCAAACAATCCCTCTCCTCTTCCTTCTGTGCCTCTACCTTATTCTCTCTGCTGCCCTCAACAGAAATACAAGTGAACCTCATCCCTGGCATCTTTCTGGCCTGTTAGGTGCCCATTGTCACCCAAAGCTGGGAGTCAATCCTTTTGATCTTTTCTTGCCTTCAGGCTCCAGCTCTGTGTGGAGTGGTGGGATGTCATTATATCTGCAGCCTCTCAGGCTTCATTTTGCACCTACCTTTCCTCACTGCTCAGCTCCTTAGAGAAATTCTACATGACTGACTCATCAGAAGAAGCATTTTTTCTAGGTGCTTTGAGCACACAGGACATTTGACCCTATGCCTCACTGCAAGTCATGGGCACATGCACCTTCCCATATTTTTATTGTTGCAGATTGATTGCATGGTGGCCATTCTTGCAAGCTGGCACCATCCTGCGTGGTACTGGGAGGATATGGCCACCACTGTCACCACTGGCAGCTGAAGCAGCCTATGGCACCAGCACAGCCATATAAATTATGGGTGTCTCCTTATTCTGTTCATGCAGCTAAAAGAAATGCTTTGTGGCTGCAAAAAATTTAATACAGCTTGAATGAGGGTCTTTGGGCTTGGATTTGCTTATTTCTTTGAGTGGTATATGGAGGAGTATGATCTCTAGGGGAATGAGGTGGCTGCAGAAAAAGTTTTACCATGCAGCTGGTTCTGGAGCCACGTAGGTTTCTGGAGGCAGAGGAAGGCTGAGGCTTTGCATGCAGCACGCTCTGAAATTATTCTTTATCACATCCACATTCCCCACTAACAGCAGAGGCATTTCTGACCCAGCAGTGGCCAACTGGCAGGCTCACGCAGAGATCAAAGCTTTCCTGAGGCTCCATGGCTCTCCAGCAGATCACTCTCCTCAGGTCAGGCCAGGCCAGTGCTTTGTGCTATGAATTACATGATCCTTGTGAACATGCTGAATCAGGACCAAAAAAATGTTTGTCCCATCCTAGCATCTGTAAAGTCTACAAAGAACAAAAATATTTTTCATTAATTGCTAACTGTTCCTCTTGGCAGGCTGGTTTTCCTCCCACTTTTATTCATTTTGAAAAAATTATCAAGAGCCCATTTACTCCCACACCACAATGGGGACGACAGCATATCCCTAGTTTCCCTTCCAAATTCCTATACTAGCCATCAAATGTTGACACATATCAACAACTAATCCAGCATATCATCTATCTGAAATCTGAGAAGCTGTATTTCTAAAGATACTGTTTAAGCGATTCTGAGAAGTCAGTCAAAAAAAATACAGTGCCTCAAAGAGAGCTGCAAGCCCTGTTGTAACCAGACCCAGTGAGGACAAGCAGTCAAACCCATCTTTCACTTATGGCAAGAGGAGATTATTTCCATGATGACAGCACAGCTGTTGTCGAGGAGACAGGACTTTGGAAGCTGGCTTTAGTTAGCCACACTTGCATCTGGGCCTTTCCAGGTCACTCGGCTCTGGAATGCTCATGCCCTGAGGTTGCTGCAGCCTCCTGCATCATCAGCTTCAATCTCCCATCACTTCTGAGCCTTGTTTTTCACCAGACAGGACAGCCCGGACAGGAAACCCACAACAGAGAAACAGTGGGCTATGTTTCAATGGGAGCCTAATCCCATTACCCACCCCTTCCTTCACAGATTTCAATATTAAATACTTTGGGCATTGGGTATTTTCTTGCCAATGAAGAAATATAAAAAATTCTGCTAGTTGCTCTAAAACATAATTTAGTGCTCTGCAACCTCCCCAGAAGTGGGAGGTTTTCTGATCAGTTTTAGTCACAGCCCAATATGTCGGTCTGTGAATATGTTTCCAGTACAAAATGTAAATTTCCTCTTTCCTTAATTTTATGTTAATTTGCCTTTTTACTTTACATAATTAGTTTCTTCTCACTGGTATTTACAAATTTAAAATATTTGTTCTTTTTTAGTCATCCATTAAATATCTGGCTTGTCTATTACGAGTGAAAAGCAGCACAGCCATTTCCTTGTTGCCCGGGAAACTCGTCTAAGAGTTATCATTGAATTAACATGTCAGCAAGGTCCTCTTTTAGATATTACCCCGAAATAACCGCAGATTGCAGCAGACCAACAGCACTGGTCTGAAATTCACCCTCCTCACCAGCGAAGGTTGCATCTTCTTAATATCTTCCACTTCTCAAAGTAATTTCACGTAATTACAGTGTAGATGGTTGGGTGGTTGGTTTTTCATCCCTCATTCTCAAATTGTTTCTAGATCACTCTTTACACAGTGAACACCACCTCCAAAGCCAACAGAACAGAACATCCCTTCTCCCAGCAATCAGAGTTTAATTTTGATTCTGATTTGGTTAACTGGGGAGAAACATTCTTATTTTAACTAATAAAAACCTGAAGGGAAAAAAAAACCCCTAGATTTAGTTAATAATTGCATATGCTGAGCCCCTCACGAAGCACCTGGTAAATGTGTCCAAGGCAGGCAGATTGGCAAAGACTACTATCAGCTCTTTCTGTGTAGTTGACTGCTCTTTTCACTGCTTTGTCGATTCAAATAAAGGTCTTCAAAAAGCAGTGACCCAGGATAAACATGTAATTAGAAACACTGTCTGTTTATGAAATGTCATTTGATACTCCTGAGACACACTCAAAATAACCTTTTATTTAAATACTTATTGATTTTGTCACTGATGAGTAACATTGGCATAGTGATAGAATTTGTGTCTTCTATGTAGTGTTATATTAAGATTCATTAGAAAGAGCAAAAACCTCTCTAAATTAGGACCACTGTAAATAGAATTTCTTCAGTGTGTTCGTCGGATGATTCAAACAATCCAAGCTGGAAATAACAAAATACTACATAGAGTGTAATTATGTAAAGAATATATTACTAATTTAATGCGAACCCAGTGTTACTACATACACCAAAACCACAGCACAACAGTTTGTAAGAGCTCACTGTTTACCTGTGTACCAGTTTAACCTACAAGTCTTTGGGAACCAAAAGGCATCTACCAGAACACAGGATAGTAGTATTTCATCACTAGCCACCACCTTTGGGCAATATTCCATGTTCTTGTTGAGTTTAATATTAAATATATTGTATCTAGGAAATGAGAAAGATGTAACAGAAAAATCTTGATGACTACAAAATGTAGTTATGATACTTCTTTTGCGCTAGTCATTCATGAAATGCCTTCAATGCCTCTACTTCAAATTGGTGACACAATGCAGGAAATTCTTGCAGCCAACAGCCCATACAGCTGCAAGTGGTGTTAGAGATCCCATGACAGCATTTACTAGACAACAAAGGTTTTGGTCTTTCTTTTTTTTTCCTTTTTCTTTATTCCCCCACCCCCATTGCCACAAGGTCCTGTGCCCTTCAGATCATCTGGCTGACCTATGCTTGCCCCAGGGCATACAGAAGCTGCACAATGCACCATCAACTGACCTCCTTCTTACTGTAGCTGGAAAACACAACGTGCTGCAGCAGTGTTGGCAGGAGCAAGGTCTGCATTTGCAAGGAAATATCTCAAGGGAATTTGAAAAAGCACATGGGAATTCATTTAGAGCCTGACCAATCACTCACCTAAAACAAAAAAGAAAAAATATCAGCAACCAGATCTTGTGTAGCTATTGATTAGACTTACAAAGAGACTGGGAAGGCACTTAAACATGACCCCTCAGAGCAAAGTACTTACTTTAGATGAGTAAGCCCAGTCGATGTCAGTGTCCCTCACCTCCATCTCGCCCAGCCTGTATCCCAGGGACTCAGCAGAACTGGGCTCCAGCCACATGAGTTTGTTTACCCCGAAAGTTCTAGTGATTTCCACAAATTATACTCAGAGCACAGTGTTTCCAGGTTAAAAGATTATATTTATAAAAATGTTGATATGAGAGAAATATTCCCTATGGGTTATTAAGGAATTACAGAGTCTTTCCCTGAATGATGTTTTAATCATTTTCTTAATGGAATGCAGCTGCCTTAATGAATAGAAATATTAAAGAATAATTTATTCAGTGACTGATGGGGGGAAGTATCTGAAATTATTTATTTATATTCTATGAAACTGATCAATTAATGAAAGCATTTATTAATAAAAAATATGTTCAACAGTGGCAATGAAAATTAATCAAACACGTTATTAGCAATTACTATTCCACCCTTTCTAATTGAGAAACAAAATGTCCTTTAGCTATAGTTTCTATATAAAGTGCACAGTGAAAGAATTATTCAGGTACCCACACCAGAAATAGTGCAGCAGATGTCAGGAGCAATGGATGCATCAAACAATATCAATTAAACCCATTCCAGCTAAAAATTGCAATGTTCGCCTTGGGGTTTCTGCTACTTTCTAGTTATTTTACATTATTAATTTGGAGTAATGCTTACATGGAATAAGAAGAGGAATTTGACAGAAAATTAATGTGGAGACTCCCCCCCCTGAGATTTTAGATGTTGCTAAACCCATTTTTCCTTACCCAGAGTTAATGATTAATCATATCCTTGGCAATGGTTCCTGGAGTAGAGACTTGTACTTTGGTTCATGTTAAATATAGAAGAATAAAGTGTCAGATAACATGGGCATCAGGGGGATTTATCTAAAGTAACTTAGTGAGTAAATATCCTCTGATGCAGTGAGTCATTTACTTGCTCCAAACTGCTAGGAATATGAGTAAAGCTAACTTCAGTTTTAAAGAATGCTTTATAGACAAGTAACATAGATTCCTCTTAATTCTAAAGATACTTTGATGCCTCTTCCACATCCAAAAGCAGCTCTCCCTCCTTCCTCAGCCCTACAACCCATTCCTAAGACCAAGGATTTCTTTCATTCTTTCTTTCCCTTTCTTTCCTAGGTGCTTTTCTGGCATTTCATCCTTGAAAAGCCAGGAAGTCTGAGCTAGAGTTTAACACTCTTTGGAAAATCGTTAGAATTACTGCCACTGGCTGGTTGCTGCAGAACAGGGGCTGCTGCAGCTCCCAGAGCAAGCCCAGCTTTTCCCTCCTGGATATGCCACATCCTCAGTACTGGTGCATTTTGTAGGCCAGGCTGGGCTTTCTGCAACACTCCTGCTACCTGAGCTTGCAGTGGCTTTGTGCAGGACAGTGAGACCAAAGTGAATTCAGGTAATCCCAATCTCATAGAATCCCAGGTTGGAAGGAACCTCAAGGATCACCTGGTCCAACCTTTCTTGGCAAAATCGCAGTCTAGATAAGATGGCCCAGCTCACTGTCCAACTGAATCTTAAAAGCATCAAACACTGGGGAATCGACCACTTCCCTGGGGAGATCATTCTAATGACTGATTGTTCTCATTGTGAAAAATTTTCCTCTTGAATCTCCATCCCCTCCAGTGCATTGCAATGGGATCAGAAAGGCATAACAGCCACTTCCAGGATCAGAGCAATCTTTACAGGCTGATCCATAACATCACAGAATGGTTTGGGTTGGAAGGGGTCTTAAAGATCATCCCTGTCATGGCAGGGACACCTCTCACTAGATCAGGTTGCTCAAAGCCCCATCCAACCTGGTCTTGAACACTTTCAGTGTTGGGGCATCCAGAGCTTCTCTGGGCAATCTGTGCCAGTGTCTCACCACCCTCACAGTGAAGAATTTTCTCCTAATTTCCAATCTAAATCTCTTCTCTTCCCATTTAAAACCATTACCCCTCATCCTATCACTATAGGCCTTTGTAAAAAGTCCATCCCCAGCCTTCTTGTGGGCTCCCTTCAGATACTGGAAGGTCACAATAAGGTGTCCCTTGAAGCCTTCTCTTCTCCAGGCTGAACAAGCCCAATTCTCTCAGCCTGTCCTCATAGTCCCACCTTGAGGTGGGCATCTTTTCATTCCAGCATCCAAAACATATAGCAAGGAGGTAACTAATGTTCCACAAAATGGTTAACATTGAGACCCAGCCTTGAGAAAAGATAAAACCTTTTTTCCTCCCAACTGTCTCTCCCTAAACACTAGTGCCACATTAGATCCAAAGTTATTCAAGCCAAGATTTTTTGTTCCTCAGTTGTCTCCAACAAATCCCTTTCACCATTAACCAGACCCTTAAGGAGAGCTGGAAAAGGCAGAAGAAGATGCTTAGAACGTTGTGTGATAGGAGACCAACCAAAAAATAGCTTCGTTGTCACTGATGACAAGAAGTGCTAAGTGTGTAAAATACAAGATCTGAGCTCCATGCAAAGGGCAGGTTTGTGCCCATGGCGGAGAGGATGTTTCAAGCTCTGTCCCCACCACCCCTTTGACAACGGCTCATGAGCAGAGCACAGCTCACTCAGACCCCCATTACCACAGCTTAGCTCAGCAACATCCCACACGGATGTATTTTCCATGGGTTTTACACATGCACTGTGATACAGGAGCATATGTAAATTGGATCAAATCTTACATACACCTTTTGCATAGACTAGCAATGTATGATCTAGGATCATTTGCCATTTTTGTATATATTAAAGGACGTGATATGCTAAAACCCTTGATATCCTTGTATTTTTAATATATGCATACATCAGAAATAAGGGGTTTTTTTCAATAAACATTTAGAAAGATAGCACTGTTATACAGAAAATTCTACTTACAAGTCCCATCTCTATACCCTTAAATGCACCATACTCAAAATCATCAGTTTGAACAAGGGCTGCAGCAGCAGCAAGTTCCAGAAAACACCACAGAAAGCAAAATTCAAATCAGGAATACAAAAACAAAATATCTGCACAGCTTAAAGTGTAGGTCCAGATCTGAAGAAACATAACCTTGTACATAAAGAATTGTACTTCTGTTATTAGCGCCAGGAGGAGACAATTGTTTCTACCCACATCATGCTCATGGCAGGGTGAATGGCCAGGCTCCAGCCCCTCAGGACTTGGAGTGACACAAGGATGTAGTGGGGTTCTGATTGTTCACTGAGCCTGTGAGAGGAGCCTAGCAAAGTTAGCCCAAACAGGCCAGTGATGGCCTAGAAAATGAACTACAAGTACAGAGAGGAAGGGGCAGAGATGTCAACCTGTGCTTTGAGTCCTGCCATTGGACTACACTCCCAGAGAGGAAGTCCTGGAGAAGGGCAGAGGGTGAAGGCAAGGGGCACATGGAAATGCTGGCCACGGCAGCCCCACAGCAGGGCTTCTCCACGATCCTATGAGGGGGTGAGAGGGGGCCCCTCAAACAAGGCTGAGCTCTCCATCCTGTTGTTTGATATCTGACCCTGAAGGGTTGGCTTCACCCCTCCATGTCTTTGCTTTCCCACCTGAGGGTACCACATGCCTTCTGTCAGTATGGACTGGGGGTGATCAGGGGACAGGTGATGAAAAAATAGCAAAGGCAAATATGAGAATGCTGTTGCCCAAATACACACCGCCCTTTTGTAGGATGCGAAAGAACAAATGTGGTTTTGAAGTTCAGCCATCCATCAAACACACCTGCATCTGTAAATTCAGACCTTTAATTATGAACAGCAAGAGCAAAAGAAATCAATCCATCCAGCCCCCTGCGGAAGAATAATCAGCTATTGGCAATACCCTGTATTTGATAAGCTACTGATGTCATTAAGTCCAGTTTGGAGAGTTCGTCTCATCCTCAAATAAAAACCAAGATCAAACAAAAAGGTATATGTACAAAAGGATCTAGTTTATCCCAAGGTCTCTGATGGGCACCAAAGACCCCTGAATAATTCAGAGGGCAGCTCTCCTCTGCCATCTGCATTCAGCTTTCCTCTCCCCAGGCACAAACTAGGGAATTGGCATCTTCACAACAACTTCAGATAATACTCTGAATTTGTGCAATGTTTCTACTGTTTGTCAGATTCCTGTGCAAATATTAGCAAGTTCGGAGCCAAAACAGTGATTTTTGCAAGGACTGCAAGATGAGGTTGGCAGAGCTCGCTGAGATGCGGGAGATAAGATCCAAATTAAAATGGCTCCCTTGAGGTAGCTCCAACATGTGACTGAGGGCAATGTTAAACCAAAGCCTCCTTGCAGGAACACCTGATCTGGACCAACACACACACGGCACAGGGCACTGACTGCAGAAACAGTCACACTTCAGGACAAGGTGCAATGTCAGAAGAGCAGAAAAGCTGCTTCTCTTCTGGCCACAAGACCTGTGGGGCCCTTGAGCAGAGAGAGGTTTGTATGAGCTATAGGAGCTCATCACAGTGATTGCCCCATCAGCAATCACTTCAGAGCTAACAGAGACAGGCAGCCATCACTAGGAGCTTAAGAAGAGAGCTGCTCATATGTTGTGATACACTGATCACTTCATTTGAGTGCTTCTTTCTACCATCACCATCATTTTGCTAAAGCAGTCTAGGGAATTAGAAGACTAAGTGCACAGAAAGTGCTCTCAAGTAGGCACGTACCTGTCTGAACATGGATCGTTCCTCTTTGTTCAGGTGAAAACACCGACATTTAAAATATTTGCATCCTGTAACAGCTCCCTTAATACTTACACAAACTGGGGGAGCAAATCATAGAATCATAGAATCATTTACGTGGGAAAGGACCTCAAGGATCATCAAGTCCAACCTTTGTCCAACATCTCCCTGACCCCTAGACCATGTCCTGAAGTACCACATCTACTTGGTTTTTGAACACTTCCAGAAATAGTGGCTCCACCACCTCCCTGGGCAGTCTGTTCCAGTGCCTGATCACTCTTTCAGTAAAGAACTTCTTCTTAATGTCTAATTTAAACCACCTCTTACACAACTTGAAGCCATTATCTTTTGTCCTGTCATTAGTTACTTGGGAGAAGAGACCAACACCAGCCTCACTACAACCTCCTTTTAGGTAGTTGTAGAGAACAATGAGGTCTCCTCTANAGAGCAGAGTAGAGGGGCAGAATCACCTCTCTTGATCTGCTGGCCACAGTTCTTTTGATGCAGCCCAGGATGGGATTGGCCTTCTGGGCTGCGAGTGCACATTGGTGGCTCAGATCCAGTTTTTCATCCACCAGCACCCCCAAGTCCCTTTCCACAGGACTGCTCTCCAGTAGATCCTCTCCCAGCCTATACTGATAGTGCTGGTTACCCCAGCCCAGGTGCAGGACCCTGCACTTGGCCTTGTTGAACCTCATAAGGTTTATCTGGGCCCACCTCTCCAGCCTATGCAGGTCCCTCTGGATGGCATCCCATCCCTCTGGCATATCAACTGCACCCCCCAGCTTGGTATCATCCACAAACTTGCTGAGGGTATGACAGTGCACTCAATGCCACTGTCAATATCATTAATGAAGATATTAAACAACACCAGTCCCAGCACAGACCCCTGAGGGACATCACTCATCACCTTCCTCCATCTGGACATCGAGCTCAAGGTGCAGCCTCATGAGTGCTGAGTATAGGGGCACAATCACCTCCCTACTCCTGCTGGTCACACCATTTCTGATACAGGCTAGGATGCTGATCACTTTCTTGGGCACCAGGGCACATTGCTGGCTCATGTTCAGACGGCTGTCCACAAATGGAGACCTTGAAAAAAGCAGCAATTACAGAAAAGAGCAGGAGGAGTACAGGTGAAAGCACATAGCGTATAAGATGTAAAATTATTGTATTGCTTAATTGATATACTGCAGGATATTGTTCTAATGGTATGGAGAAAAAGAAATAATGATCAGTTAACTCGTTATTAATGTTCATTTTCTTTTCCAGAATTGCCAGCGGGTTGAGTCATTAAGCATGTAACTGTCATTAAGCATGACAGGTGGGCTTTAATATATCAGCTATAGATTCCAGTCACAGCAGTCTAGTTCAATAATTGGGCTTCTTTCTGCTTCATTTTGACTAATGGCATACTTACAGCAATTATTAAAATTCATTATAGCACAAAAATAGGCCATTTGAAACCTCACCGAAAATAGCAGCACAGCAGACCTCTGCCTGTTATTTACTGGCGAGTTCAAAACGGTACTCAGAAAATGTTGAGCAGCTTCTCTGGCAACTTTTCAACAGTCACAACATGAACATGGACATTCAGTGAAAGTCAACAGTGCTTCAGGCGAGGCAAGGCAGCGGCAAGCAAATAGGCTGCTGTCACTAAGGAAGTGCATTCAGACTTCACAGGAAAGGAAACTTCCCTCTCAAAATGCAAATTCATACATGATTCTTTAGCCGCAGGTAGTTCAGCAGAACCATGGAAGATTACCAGTGGGTGTGGAAAGGTTTTAATGCTACATCAAACTATTAATTGAGACTTAATGATCTCCCTTCAAGTGGCTGTAGGTGCCAAATGGACACAGCTTCTGCCATGATGAACTTGTAATCCATGTTGCTGATCTTGCAGACTCTTTAAAGAAGTTTCACTTCCAACATGAACACCCTAAACCTGAGACCTACAGACATCAAGACATCTAGCAAAAATCTTGTACATTCCCACTATGCCAGAGAGAAATTGGGCTTACACCAGGACTGACAATTAGGCAAGGGTGCTTAAAGATATAATTAATTGTAAACATATAGGATGAAAATAGAAAACTTGAGAAAAGTCTGGTGTTTATAGCCACTGGAAAAGAATCAAAGGACCTCTGCTAAAACCCATCTGTGGCCAAGAACCACAGCATCCAGGTGGTACTGAGGGACATGGTTTAGTGGTGACCTGGCAATGCTGGGTTAATGGTTGAACTCAATGATCCTAAAGGCCTCTTCCAACCAAAACAATTCTATGATTTTATGACTGGAAGCTCTGTACTTACCATCTCTTCCAGTAAGTCCAACAGATGATGGATGGAGCCTAGGTTCTGAACAGGCACATGGTATGATGCAGGCATCAAAACCATTGTACACTCAAAACCCATTGACGAGTAAAAATAAGGACAGAATAATCAAGTAGCTGGTTACATGGAGNTCTCCAGCCTATGCAGGTCCCTCTGGATGGCATCCCATCCCTCTGGCATATCAACTGCACCCCCCAGCTTGGTATCATCCACAAACTTGCTGAGGGTATGACAGTGCACTCAATGCCACTGTCAATATCATTAATGAAGATATTAAACAACACCAGTCCCAGCACAGACCCCTGAGGGACATCACTCATCACCTTCCTCCATCTGGACATCGAGCTCAAGGTGCAGCCTCATGAGTGCTGAGTATAGGGGCACAATCACCTCCCTACTCCTGCTGGTCACACCATTTCTGATACAGGCTAGGATGCTGATCACTTTCTTGGGCACCAGGGCACATTGCTGGCTCATGTTCAGACGGCTGTCCACAAATGGAGACCTTGAAAAAAGCAGCAATTACAGAAAAGAGCAGGAGGAGTACAGGTGAAAGCACATAGCGTATAAGATGTAAAATTATTGTATTGCTTAATTGATATACTGCAGGATATTGTTCTAATGGTATGGAGAAAAAGAAATAATGATCAGTTAACTCGTTATTAATGTTCATTTTCTTTTCCAGAATTGCCAGCGGGTTGAGTCATTAAGCATGTAACTGTCATTAAGCATGACAGGTGGGCTTTAATATATCAGCTATAGATTCCAGTCACAGCAGTCTAGTTCAATAATTGGGCTTCTTTCTGCTTCATTTTGACTAATGGCATACTTACAGCAATTATTAAAATTCATTATAGCACAAAAATAGGCCATTTGAAACCTCACCGAAAATAGCAGCACAGCAGACCTCTGCCTGTTATTTACTGGCGAGTTCAAAACGGTACTCAGAAAATGTTGAGCAGCTTCTCTGGCAACTTTTCAACAGTCACAACATGAACATGGACATTCAGTGAAAGTCAACAGTGCTTCAGGCGAGGCAAGGCAGCGGCAAGCAAATAGGCTGCTGTCACTAAGGAAGTGCATTCAGACTTCACAGGAAAGGAAACTTCCCTCTCAAAATGCAAATTCATACATGATTCTTTAGCCGCAGGTAGTTCAGCAGAACCATGGAAGATTACCAGTGGGTGTGGAAAGGTTTTAATGCTACATCAAACTATTAATTGAGACTTAATGATCTCCCTTCAAGTGGCTGTAGGTGCCAAATGGACACAGCTTCTGCCATGATGAACTTGTAATCCATGTTGCTGATCTTGCAGACTCTTTAAAGAAGTTTCACTTCCAACATGAACACCCTAAACCTGAGACCTACAGACATCAAGACATCTAGCAAAAATCTTGTACATTCCCACTATGCCAGAGAGAAATTGGGCTTACACCAGGACTGACAATTAGGCAAGGGTGCTTAAAGATATAATTAATTGTAAACATATAGGATGAAAATAGAAAACTTGAGAAAAGTCTGGTGTTTATAGCCACTGGAAAAGAATCAAAGGACCTCTGCTAAAACCCATCTGTGGCCAAGAACCACAGCATCCAGGTGGTACTGAGGGACATGGTTTAGTGGTGACCTGGCAATGCTGGGTTAATGGTTGAACTCAATGATCCTAAAGGCCTCTTCCAACCAAAACAATTCTATGATTTTATGACTGGAAGCTCTGTACTTACCATCTCTTCCAGTAAGTCCAACAGATGATGGATGGAGCCTAGGTTCTGAACAGGCACATGGTATGATGCAGGCATCAAAACCATTGTACACTCAAAACCCATTGACGAGTAAAAATAAGGACAGAATAATCAAGTAGCTGGTTACATGGAGACCAGTAAATGCCTCACTACTATGGTAGGCTGCAGTGAATTTGTGCTTAAACATGATCCACATAAACCATCACAGGTTCCTTTTGTGCATATCACTTGGGCTCCACTCAGGTGACAGCCTTTGAAACAAGTCCAGCAGCTGCTCCCACTGCCAAGGTGGGACTGGGAAAGGGCTGTGCCCTGGCACAGGCTGGCAACCTTCACCACCAACTCAAGGAGGGTACCTTTCTGCGGGAGTAATCGGTGTCACCACAGACCAATGCAAGGAGCAGGGATCAGTTTGAGTCTGAACAGCATTTAATTTTCCCCTAAATTATCTACAAGTAAAAGCAGAAGACTTAGTAATTAAGCAACCCTCAGATTAATATTTGAGAAAAACTAAAGCCTGGAAAGATACCAAAGATGATCACTCAGTGACACACTACTTGAGACCTGAAGATAAAACAGGTCACAAACAACCTTATCCTCCAGCCATTCTTTAAGAGTCAGTAGGAAAAGATTCTGGAGGTGAGAAAACACCAGTTTGTTAGAACATTTGCTCTGAATCAAAACTCCTTTGGCAAAGGAGCACCAAGCTTTCACGCATGGTGCTTTATCATTTCATGATATTGTGAAAAGCTTTGCTTTGTGTGTTCAGCTGCTGCACAGTCTATCAGGTGGCTGAGCAGGCTGAGCTTTGGAAAACCAGAGTATTATTAGAGCAGTGGAAATGATGCTGTAATTGTTGGGTTCATGTAGTTATCTGGTGACATGATCAGCTGGGAAAAGAAACACTATGTATGTATAATTAATCTATTCAAATTTCTTTGTAAATTCATCATACTGGATATTAAAAATATTCCCTATTCTCATGTTAAGAAACAAAATAATTCCCCATTATTTTCCTTCTGGTCTTACTAGAAATTATGAAGCTGACCTTTGGTATCTACCTCTTCTGTTATTATCTACTGCACTGCCAGAAAAGTGCTAAAGATATTAATTACAAGGTCCCTCCAGCAAAGAGGTGATCTTTTAGGCCCTCTGACATACACATACCCACAAGTCAAACAAACGGAGCTGCTTGGGTGTCTAAAGTCCCATGTGTCTGGGGGTGTTTGCAGTAGCTGTTCCCAGTTACAAGGTGAGCAGCTGCACAGGTGACCAAAAGAACCATAGCCATCAGTCTGTGTGCTATGAGATAATTTAAGTATGGTCTGCAATGAGCTACTTTTTTATTTCTTGATCTTTTAATTTTCAGGTTTAAGTTTCATATTATTAATATTTACTGTCTTGAAAAACTCCAGAAAGATGCAAGCCTCCATGAGGGAGGCAGTAAAAGAACACAGAGATATATCTAAGAAAGAGATGGAGGTGCTGTTCAAGGAGACCAGGGGAAGATGATCAAGCTAGAAGCATAAGTAGTACCAAAGAAAGGGTGTCATGGTCCATAACAGTTGATCGGCTGTAACAGTCAAGAGTCTTACACCAGCACTGAGGATGGCAAGGTGGACTTGATATCAATCAACACATCAAATAGGGAAGTCAGCACTACAAAAAAATTTTTTTTAAAAAAGAGAAAAGTAAATTATTCTAGATCAGTAAAGTAGCTGTGGAAGGAAATTAGGAAATATTCTGGAAAGAAAACAAAATAAAATCAAAATTACAGCAGAAAATCAACGACTAAGCCAGGTCCCCAATGTCACCAAGTCCCTGAAGAGTGTGTGAGGGTGCCTAACTAGTAAAGATCAACAGAGTCAGAAAATAACTGGCAGTGGCGGAGACCACTGGGCAAGGCTGCGACACAGAGGCGGACTAGAGACGATAAGAGCCCATCGCCTCCAACCTTAGGTATTTTGATGAGGATAAATGTTCTCCGAAATAAGGCTTCAGGGCTTTACTGTAAAATATTTATGTCACTGTTTGAAAAATTTATAAGCTATCGAAGTCTGTGACAAAATTCAATATGCCTTTTGTTCCCCATGTATTCCCCCACTATATAAGCAGATGATCCACTTTTCCTAGGAAAGAAAGAGGGGAAAACATATAAGCCTATATGTACATACAATACCTAACTACACCAGTATATATAATCCTGTGTGTGCCTACTGAAAGTCAATAGAATTTTATTTTAAAATAAATTTAGAAAATGATGACCAAAGACACTGCATTATACTGGAAACACATGAACTGCCATCATGACTGCAAGGAAGGAAGCCATAAGAGAAATGGAGTTAAAGGAACAAATATTTGTAATATCACAGTATATATGTACAGTATTTTTCTTTCCCCATGTGGTGAGACTTAGGTAAACAAGTCCTAGGATCTGCAGGAAAAGATGCAAAACTTGTTTCAAATACAACCTTTCTTAAATACAATGTTTTGTGCCAATATACATGTGAAAACATGGCAAGAGTTAAAGATTTTTCTATAGCAAGGCACTCTCTAGAGATTTACTAAAATACATGTGGGTTTAGGTGAGAAAAACATATATGGCATTCACTTGACTTCTCTCCAAATTTGGACAGTAGCTTTTGTCTCTGTTTAAGGCTCAGGGCAAGCCCCACAGAACAGAATTTGCTTTCCCCCTCTCTTCCTCTCCCTCTTCCCTCCCAGGGAAGGAAAANGTCATTGGGTGGTTGGTTGGTTGGGTAGTTGTTTTTTAGTTGGTTTGGAGGGGTTTTTTGACACTTCAGTTAATAGAGAAGATGCAGTAAGTTCTCCACAGAGGCCATGCTTGTCTCAGAGTGGAGGCTTCGTGTTCCCCAGTCCCATCTTCGTCACTGATTTCGTGTGAGTTGGTTCAGAGTTAAGACAATCAGCTTCTGCTACTTGTGTAAGGGGGCTAAGTAAATGGAAAGTGCTATTTTGTTATGTCTGATACCACAGTGTTAGTTGTGTTTTCTGAAGGTTGCAATACCAAATGCTCTCAACCAGTGCTCTGCAGCACTATCCACCCTCTTGGTTTTCCAGTTGCCCTTGCACAGGCAAGGTAAGGGCTTCACAGGAGCTGCTGCTTAGGCTCCTCCATCTTCTCCTGCCCTTTCTGAAGGCAAGACAGGCTCACTGCATAGCTCACAAATTGTTGGTACAGACCTTCCCAAAAACCTCTTTATGCTGTTTATCTAACACATCTCCTTACTCCTTCATCACAATTGCTACTTACTTGCCTTGAAGGAAAACATATTCTCAACCTGAAACAGTGGCCACAATTTTCTTCCATTTCTCTATTTCAACCTCTCAGACTGTGCATTCCTCTACAATAACTAGCATTTTGGAAAATACTGGAATAACTGTTCGGTTCCCTGGTACACAGCAGATACTGCTTTGGCATTTGCAATAACAGCAAGTGACTATGCTCAAGCAGTGTGCTAGCAAGCTCAGAGTAGCTCTACACCAGCACAGCAGTGCCAGGAGATGGCACAGACCCACCAGCCCGTAAGTCCTCTGCAGCATGAGAGACTTCTGCTTATCTTCCACATGTGCACAGCCTCCCAACATAGAGTACGGTGGCATGAATACAAACACAGAAATGCAGTAGGAGCGTCCAGGATTAATAAGCCTTGACTGAACATCTCAAGACAGCACGGACATCCCTCTCAACACTCAGTCCCACATGTAAAGTGTGAAAGCAGGTGTAAGTTTTTCAAAACGCCATCAAAGCCCTTGCTGCCATTGGCAGCTTTTTTTAATTAGCTGTTTGCATTCACATGGCAAATTTCTGTTTAAAAAAAAAAAAAAGAAGTTGTTTGTTGAATTAAAAAAGCAGCAATAAATTATTCATTGATCTACTCAAACAATTTCTTACCTTGCCATTCTAATTAACAGTAGCAGTTAGAAAATAATAAATTGGATTTGGCCAGTACTCCTGTCTCAACTAACTAATACACAACTTTTAAAATAGGTTTACAATTTCTCGTTGTCTTTAACATTAAAACATTAAAGAATTGAAATTGTTATACCTGAGGCCAAAATACTGCTGACGTTGTCCGTTTCCCACCCCATTGTGTTATGCCTGGTTTCCACCAGCTCATAAGAACATTGGAGAAGAAATGGAGGACAGCATCAAAGACCCTCAGAGATTTTCAAAACCACATATTTTGTTCATGTTTCAAATCTGGGCTCCACTTCCTCTTCTCACTCTATAGACTACATATGTGAACTCTCTAAAAATGATCATTTACTTGCACTCTTCCAGGGCATCCAGTTCCTTTAGAGCCACCATCTCTCCAAGAATACAATTTCAGTGTCCCAAATGCCTGAATTTTTAATTTCTTTGATCATGTTTTTAGATAAATTAGATGCTTGTTCCAGACATACCACTTTACTGGACATAGTACCTCTTTCTAAGTGGTTCTGTGGAGCAAGCAGTCTGTGCAGCACAGTAATACCTGCAGAAATGGAGGTAGATAGAGGATTGAAGCTGCTGTTTCGCTCATATTGGCATTTGGGCCAGGGTTTCTGAATCAATCATTTTAGAACATCAATTAACTGAGAAAACATTGACATACAAACAGCCTTCTCACACAATAATGGTATATGCAATAGAAACAACAACATTTTTTTTTAAAGGCGTCTTTGTTCTTTTCTAGGCCAATTTTGGAATCGGGTGCTGTAACACAAAGGCATTTTTTCAGCTTTGAAAGAGCACCTCGTCTTTATAGACTCTGAAATGCATATTGTTGCTCAATGCTAACTATACGTGAATTAGTGACCAATTAGCCCAAACCTCTTTCTTGACACCAACCCCTCTTTACCTATGACTCTGTACATTAAGAAATTACATGAAAATGGAAGATTTTATTCTTGTAATAGCAATAATGCAAGGCCATAGTAGACATAGTTTCACATTTTAATTAAAACCTGGTCCCCAGAGATGCTCTAGAGGAGCCCGACTGTTCAGAGGAGTCCCAGCTTCCTCAAACATAACTGCACCAGCCAGGAGCATTTCATTTCATGGCCCATGGAACCAGAAAACCCCTGCTACAAGGCTCGGATGCCAGTGGTCCATGCTATAAACATAGCAGATGCTCTCTTTTCCTTTGCTATGGAAATTTTTTTCCATCTGAACATAAAGGGAAAACTTGAGGGTGGCAGAGCCTGGCCCAGGCTGCCCAGAGAGGTTGTGGAGTCCCCTTCTCAGGAGAGATTCCAAACCTGCCTGGACACAAGCCTGGGCACCCTGCTCTGGGTGACCCTGCTGGAGCAGGGGGGTTGGACAAGATGATCTCCCGAGGTCCCTTCCAACCCCCGTTATGCTCTGAATCTGTTATTCTCTTTGGCAGGGGGTGGAAGAGTAGGAGTTCTAAACATTGAACTTACCTGAAGTTGATCAATAGCAGCATCTACAAAATTGTTTTTATTGTCTCTACTTCAGGGCTAAGAAGAAAAACCTGCAAGCTTATCACAGAATCACAGAATGTCAGGGATTGGAAGGGACCTCAAAAGATCATCTAGTCCAATCCCCCTGCCGGAGCAGGAACACCTAGATGAGGTTACACAGGAAGGCATCCAGGCAGGTTTTGAATGTCTCCAAAGAAGGAGACTCCACAACCT
>VYZX01009011.1:1962-40849 GCA_013401335.1 Brachypteracias leptosomus | reverse complement strand
TGTTTAATATCTTCATTAATAATATTGACAGTGGCATTGAGTGCACCCTCAGCAAGTTTGTGGATGATACCAAGCTGGGGGGTGCAGTTGATATGCCAGAGGGATGGGATGCCATCCAGAGGGACCTGCCATAGGCTGGAGAGGTGGGCCCAGATAAACCTTATGAGGTTCAACAAGGCCAAGTGCAGGGTCCTGCACCTGGGCTGGGGTAACCAGCATTATCAGTACAGGCTGGGAGAGGATCTACTGGAGAGCAGTCCTGTGGAAAGGGACTTGGGGGTGCTGGTGGATGAAAAACTGGATCTGAGCCACCAATGTGCACTCGCAGCCCAGAAGGCCAATCCCATCCTGGGCTGCATCAAAAGAACTGTGGCCAGCAGATCAAGAGAGGTGATTCTGCCCCTCTACTCTGCTCTGATGAGACCTCACCTGGAGTACTGTGTCCAGTTCTGGAGCCTCCAGCACTCTTCATAAGGCATGTTTTCCAGACCTCTCAGCAGCTTCATTGCCCTTCTCTGCACCCACACCAGCACCTCAATGTCCTTCTTATACTGTGATGTCCAAAATTGGACACAGTACTCAAGATGCGGTCTCACGAGTGCCGAGTACAGGGGCATGATCACCTCCCTACTCCTACTGGTCACACCATTTCTGATACAGGCCAGGATGCTGCTCGCCTTCCTGGGCACCTAGGCACATTGCTGGCTCATGTTCAGTCAGCTGTCAACCAACACCCGCAGGTCCTTTTCCGCCAGGCATCTCTCCAGCCACACTTCCTCAAGCCTGTAGCGTTGCTGGGGCTTGTTGTGACCGAAGTGCAGGACCTGGCACTTCGTCTTGTTAAAGCTCATGCAATTGACCTCAGCCCATCGCTCCAGCATGTCCGAAGTTCACATTGATGTCCCTTTAGCAGGTCCCAGGTCTGCTGCTTGAGAACTCCTCCATCACTGTGGCTGCTTGTCACCCTGCAGCCACCTGGCCCCTCGCTGGAAGGGTCCCAGCCAGGTACCACTGGCTCTGCCTGTGCTGGGGATATCACCTCCTACATATGCACCTCGTAAAAGCATTATAAACCACCAGCATTATAGTGGTGTATTCGTATTACTATATAGTTATGTCACTACTTCCATAATAAAATTACTTCAGCAAGTTGTAAGCCAGGTGTAAAACACTCTCTTTGGGCTGAAACTTGGCATGTGCACGCACACAAACACAAACACACAGCCTGGTTTCTGGGAAGGGGAGAGGCAGGGAATGGTTCTGCATTAATTCTGAATTCTGCGGGAGCAGAGGACTTTCTGTGGGGTATTTGCATGGGGAGAAGCCGCAGAGCTCTGCAAGGGCAGTGGGGAAGGCAGGGACTGCTGGAGGTTAGACAGAGGCAAAGCTGCCTGGCACTACCATTCCAAATGCCTTCCTTCATACCTCCTGGCTCTGAAAATGAAAGGGGGAAGGCTGTCTGATGTTAAGGTCCCTTAAGTGAGGGATACATGTTTTCCAAGCTCAGATTAAAACTGTGACAGTACAGAACACTTCAGACTCCCCTGCATACTCTGCAGTTCCACTGTGCAGCTTTAAATCAGGTTTGCTTGGAAGCCCACATTGATTCTTGAAACAAGTTTTGCTTCAAGAGTAGTTCGGGTGCACCTGAATGTTACTGCAAACTGCAGAGGAGAAATGCCTTTATCTAACCAGGACTTTACTGGGACATGACCACAAAGAGCAAACCCCACTGCTTAGAGGTCCCCCCTGCAAGGACTTTGCCATTTCAGTGCTGTTATTGGAAGGAGAAATCATGCAACTGGAAGCCACAGCCAACAGTGCTTGTACAGGACATTAAGTGGGAACAAGGGGGCAGTTTTTAAGAAGCATGAAGGAAAAGGGAGCCTCTTGCAATCTCCTGAAGTTTCAGTTTCACCCAGTTCCTCATTTCAGAGCTTGAGTCCTCCTACCAGAAGAGAGTAGGGCACAGATGGACTGTAACTGTAGCAACCTTCAGATCATTTGCAGTTGAAGGTGTTTAGTGTACTTGACCTTCTGTAATGCAACAATACGTACATTTTCTTCACACTTACTTCACAGCTTCCAAATCTGCTAAAAAAATAGACCAAACTTGAAGTAGTTGTTTGCTGTGACATTTTATTCCCTGACTAACACAATGCTCCACCTTCGTGTCAGTTTTCCTGTGGTTTGCTGAGTCGAAAATCCATGCTTAGCCCATGGGAGTTGAGTCATTACCCTGTGTGCTTCCAATCCTGCCACAGCTGCAGCTCTCCTAGAGTCTAAATGATGAACATATATATAGAAGAAACATACAGCAAGAACCATAATAATAACTTTCCATATTATCTAGTAATAAAAAAAGGGAATGTGGTTGACAATAAGGGTATTCTTATTTAATCTCATGCAACTGTATGTAGTGATATTAGTGGTTTGAGCATTACTACCCATCATTCCAACTAGAAATTATCTGACTTTCTGTTTACATACATCATTTGAGCTCAGGAACACATCACAGCTATGTCTCAGTTTCACAGAGCAGATTCTGAGCATAGCAATTTGCTCCAGCTCTGAGCTCAGGGTAATCCCAACCAAAAAACTTTTGAAGGATAAATTATTAAGAGTATCATTACAGCAGGAACTTGGATGGTTATCATGAGATAATCATCACACATCTGTATTTCCAAGACATAGGGCATAGTCTGGTGCTTTCAGTTCCCGAGTGACATGATCTCATAACCACACACCCCTGGAGCTGTACCATGGCTGTTGTTAACAGAGTGCTTTATGGTGGGGGAAATATGCATTTCTGTACTGAAAGAACATGAAATTGGCAACTCATGGCTGTAGTTTACACAAAACTGTTTGTTTCTTGTAAACAGATTTATTTTCCTTTAGTGGTAGGGACCCAGGAGACCCATCATACCACAGAAAAACAGCAAGCATCTTCTTGAAGAGCAGTAGCAGGGGAAGGATGGACCTTCCAGCATAGGCAGAGTGCTCCCATGATGATTTTTTAAATAAAGAGATGTAGTGAATAAATAGGGCTAGATAAGGTCAGAAAATCTTTTGCTGAATGAACAAACTCCCTGCTATTTGTGTTGCAGAGGTTCCAGGCATCCTGCTCTGGGGCTGGGCTGCTAATGAAGGTAGTGCTATGTTACTCATTCCCTAGGTCTGTCTGCAACTATCTGGTTGGTCCTCAAAAGCTATGGCTCTGACCAAATCCTCTGCCTTCTGATCAATTGCAAACAAGATTAAAATGGTCCTTACCCTCCACCCAGAGATCTATTAATACAGACCCACACTAACCATGGAAACACCCAGAACATCCACTCGATACAACTTCAGCTGATGGATCCTCCCTGTGCCAACCCCCAAAGCAGATCAGGAAGGAGAAGTCTACAGCAGCTGAAGATCAGTCCTGAAACTCAAACTCTCTCAGGACTCCTGTCACCTCAGGAGCACATGGAGCATCTCTCCACCCAGCCTGCCTCATTACTTCTCATCAGTGAGGAAGAACAGCACCCACTCACCACCTATCCTGCAGCCCAAGAGGCAGCTCGAGCTTGCACAGATGTTCTTGAGCTCCCTCTGAACTACTCAAGTTGGTGTCTGGGAACAGCATAACCACGACCACCACTACAGTGCTTGGTACAAGCCGCAAGACCTACTGGAAACATACAGCAATATTTAGGTAGTTTTCCACACTAACCTCCATTTTTATGCTGTTCTTGGTACCTGTGCTGGGTGTACCCAGGTTGCAGTTGCCCTTTGAGGAGAGAGAAACCTTTGGGGTCTGTTGCCTAATGGCAAGGAAGTGCCAAACTCTTCAGTTACTGGTGTCCTCTGCCTGCCCTGCAATTAGTAACCACAAACCATTTCTCTCCTCTCTTATATCTTCTCCTCAGTACCTCAACCACTACATCAGCTCCCCAACGCTTTTTTCTGTCTCTCATCTCCTCTGAAAGTCACAGGATCTTCTGTTCCCTTCCCAGGGAAAGGGCCATGGGCTCTTTAATCTTCACACCCGATTTATTCCTTCCATGTGCTGGGAGATGCATTGGAGAGTGGAGAAAACAGCAGAGAGCAAACCAAGCCATTTATAGAGGAGAGAAATTAGGAGAGTATTTAGTTATTGGGCTTTTTTTCATTCCTGTTTTATCTCCACTTCCTTCCCCAGCAGCTGAGGGAGTGCTCTAAGGGCTGTCTGATCTCTTTTCCTTTCTCCCATGCAAAGCTCCTATAACCTCTTGAGAGAAGAAAGGAGATCTCTGACCCGGGCTCCAGCACGCCTGATCCTCCTTCTCTCACAGCAAGGCTGCTCACAGTGGGATTTTTCCTCAAAACATTGCTGTAGCTCCTTGTGGCAGGAGATCAATGGACAACACGTACACAGACTAATATAATCCAAGCATTGCCATTTACTGCCCGAAGCTCACTCATTATATACCCACCAGCGCTAACCGCGCGCTGGAAGCACAACTCTGATTGGTAACAAACTCTGCCAGGCGCTAAGCAACATCTCCTGATTGGCCAGGTACTTCTCTCAAGGCGCCTCCCTTGGTTCTACCTTCTGCCTCCTTTTTCTTGCTGTGTCACTCCCGTGTCACGTGCCGCACGTGGCTGTCCCCGTGTGTCCTTGTTTACGTCTTCCCTGTAGCCATCCTTACTGGCGCCGCCAAGTCTGGGTTTGCTCACATGCCCATTCTTATGGAGATACCTCTCCACAGCTCCTTCAGTGTGAGGGCTTCCCACAGCATGTCTTGCTGCGCCTGGGTCCAGCCAAACACCATCACTAACAGTGTCACCAAGAAAAGTGGCAGCTATAGGGGCTGCCCCACAAAGTGCCCATGTTACTGCCGCTTACCTGCTGCTCCGCTCTGCTTATATTTCCATCTTGAGAGATAGCAGCCTGCCTGGTTTGTCCAGCATCTGCAGCTCAGGGGAGACCTTTTGCTCTCAGCAACTCTCTGAAAGGAGGTTGGAGCCAGGTGGGAGTTGGTCTCTTCTCCCAAGGAATAAGCAATAAGAAGAGGAAATGGCCTCAAGTTGTGCCAGGGGAGGTTTAGGTTGGATATTAGGGAAAATGTCTTCCCCAAAAGGGTTGTCAAGGCCTGGCCCAGGCTGCCCAGGGCAGTGGTGGAGTCCTCATACCTGGAGCGGTTTCAAAGCTATGAAGATGTGGTGCTGAGGGACATGGGTTAGTGGCAACCTGGCAGTGTTGGGTTAATAGTTGGACTTGACGATCTTAAAGGTTTCTTCGAACCTAACCCATTCTATGATTCTGTATTCATCATTCCCTCCGTCTCATATACTTGGCTACACGTGTTTGATGAACAGGGCTGGGGAATCTGGGGAGAAGAATCCCCTCTGACATGATGGAGGGAATTATGTGATGTGTAAGTAAAAGGGAAATTGAAGAGTAATTTTCCTTTTAAGAAAAATTCACTCTGGGTGAACATGGGAATTTTTTCACACATGGTCCAAATATTTCAAGCAACATCTAATTATTTCTGGATGCACTGATGAGCAATGACTCAAAGGGTATTTAGCAGAGTGCAGTCCTGAGGGAGAAAATAATCACTAGAGAAGAGCAGAGAGACTCAGATCAAAAAAAAACAAACCAGAAAACCCATTTGTGTGCTGGAGCTGAACATGAAGTTTGTTCACTGCACTAGGCTCTTCTTAGTGCAAAGCTTTAAATGTCACTCACATTTATATGGTTATGTTATTGCTGGGCTGTTTGATTTGATTCAGGGGAACCAAAAATTCTGCTTTATATATTTTTAAAAGCTTGTCTAGGATGCCCAGCACCCTGGATGGCTGCTCTTTATTTTTCCAGTAAAAAACAGAAAACAAAATATGCCTAGCAGCTCGGCACGGTATGTTGTGATAAAGAGGGCCCATTCTGGGCACCAGTGGCACACACACCAGTACCAATTTTCATCTGTGAATTCATCATGCAACTTTAGCAGCTGAAATAATACACTGACCTGTGTGAACCAAATCTTCACAGTGGGCACATTTTTCCTCCTACTGTTTCCAAACAAAAAACAAATGTACATAGTAAGAAATCAGCCCATCTCTACCAATGAATGGCAACATGGGAACATCAGCAGCGTTTCAAGTGAAAATCCTTCTGGTGCACTGAATTAGGCTTTTCCTGCAGTGGAGCAAGAACCTTTGTGCTTGAAAATCTCACTTTCGGGTAAATCCACAGGCTATGGGGAGAAGCAGCCTTTTTTCTTTTTTTAATCCTCACTCAGTTTTTCATTTATCTTTCTGTACCTTTTAATTACCAAATACACCATTAAATTAAGTAAGAACCTGATTCAAAACACTTTAAATGAATCATTCTGTCAGTCAAAAGACATGAAACTGCAGTGTCATTGTGTTGTATGGCTTATTCTATTACTAATGGCATTTAGTTCCTCTCTGAAGCAGCTCACTCCCTCCTCTGCCTCCACTTTCCCTACCCTGCCCTCTCCCACACCTGGCACAAGCATCCTTCAGAGCAGCAGCAGGAGCGGGCTGCAAGAAACTCTTACCCTGGCTCCTCTTCTGGGACAGCTGTGCAATGGCTTCATTAGCACTGCTACTTATCTTCATAGAATCATAAAATTGTTTTAATTGGAAGAGATCTTTAAGATCATAAAGTCCAACAATTAATCCTCCACTAAACCATGTCCCTCAGTGCTACATCTCCAGAGTTTTGCGACCCCTCCAGGAATGGGGACTCCACCACTGCCCTGGGTAGCCTAGTCCAGGCCTTGACAATCCTTTCAGGGAAGAAAATTTTCCTGATGTCCAAACTAAATATGCCATGGCACAACCTGAGGCTGTTTCCTCTTGTCCTATCATTGGATAGGGAGGTTTAAAAACAAAATTCAGAGAAAAGGCAAATGCAAAGGGCATAATGGGAGATGCAAAAGGGGATACATGCCACACAGTCAGTAAATTGCAGAGAAACACAACATTGCAGAGAATCCACGACACTTGTCTGTGAACAGGAGCTCCATTTGGGCTCCCAGTGGTCCCCAGGTCCCCATAGGCACCCAGGGAAAGGCAAACTCTGGTGCATCCCAAAGGGTGGAGAGGCATCCACTGCCTCCTGTACATCTCTGGCCAAGGCATATCTAAAAAGTGTGAAAAACTTGTTCATAGGGAAAAGTGAACTTCACTTACAACACAATGGGCTGCAAAGTTTCTTCCAGGCTGCTCCTCAGGGAAGCTTCTCTGTCAGAACCACTTCTCCAGCTCTCTGCTGTGGAACAGTTTCCTCTGGCTGCTGGAGGTTTGCAGGGACACAACATAGAACACAGGACATGAGGGATCCATACCTAAGCCACCTCAGCTGTTCCCAGGAGGGACAGTCCTGATCTGGAGCAAAAGGGTTCCCCAAGTGGGTGTTACAGGAGGAAACAAAAATTAAAGACTCAGGGAAAAAGGTACTATAACATGGACATATATTCTTGAATTATAAATAAGCCAGAAAAACAGTGGTAGGAATTTTTTACCAATACCTTTGAAATTAACACACTTGCCCAAAATTCCTCAAATTGTAATATTTAACAAAAATGTATGTATAATATTGCACACATTGTAAACGTATCTATGCCATATGTGCGTGCAATACTTCACTGTGACTGCACTGCCCACCTACCTGCCATGGCTGCTGCCTTTGCCAAGCCCTGACCTGCTGCTCCACACACCCCAGATCCTGCAGGACCTCCTGTGGGCAGGGGCTGGGGTGACGGGAGCTGCTCTCCTGTCCAGCCCCCACACTCTGGATCCCCTCAAGGACACACCTGCAACTCGGGTGGGAAGCCTGTGGATGCTGGGAGCATTTAGGAACTGGCTGTGTTGTTGCGGAATGACTCGGTGCAAATTCAGTGAATCATTGCTCACCAGGACATGCTTTCGAATAAAGAGGAATGAGGACTCATTGACCTGAAGGGCTTTCCATAGAAACAGGAGGATCTGGACCAGCATGACTGCTGAAGCACAGTGGGGAGAGCATCCAGGCAGGCTGCTGGTAGGCCAAGGCTGGGCGATGGAAAATCCACAATGGGAAGGAAACAACAGAGTATCTGGGATTTTGAAACACAGCTACAGTTTTCCTGTGCACTCTGGCTGTGAGTCACTCGTGACAGGCTGAGAAATTCCTGTGCTGAGCTGATGTCTCTCTTGCCCCCATGTACAGCACCCTTGGGGCTGAGCCATGGGGTGCAGCTCAGGGAAGAAACCTGGGAGAGATCTTGGAGTCTGCTGGGTCCCTCAGGCCCCTCAGGGCACAGTAGAGCCCTACTGTGGAATCCCATTCCCTAAATGCAACATCAGGGTGTTCAGGAGATGATGCAGATGTGTGAAGCGGAATTGCCTCCAGGAATGGCTGGGGAGCCCGCAGGAGGGGGCTGCAGACTCTCCTGTGCCACCATGGCCAAGCACTCAGAAAAGAAAGCAAATAGCAGATGGACAGGGTGTTTTCTTTCCATTAAAAGGCCAGCAGGACAGCAAGCTGTTGTTTGTGTATGAAAATGTCAGTACAGAGACAGAGGAGTAAACTAATGGTAGCATCTGCTCCGAGGAGCCCTTTGTGGTGACCATGTGTGCAGGGGCAGCAGCCAGCCCATGATTTGGGAGGTAGCAAGGCCAGGGAAGAGGAGTAGAAGGACATGTTCACCATCCTCGCAGTCCTCCTCAGCAGTGCCTGTGAGCAAGGAGGTATGAAAGGTGACACAGGTCTGTCCCTCAGCAGCCTCCAGTAACTCGAGCAGGGAAAAATACAACATGAAAACATCCTTAGAAACATTTCATCTCTGTTCCAGGGGGCTGAGAAGGAAAAATGCTCATGGAGGGCGGGTGCAGCCCTTCCTTGAGTGCGAAGGGCAGAGGATCCAGCCCGGGATCGGTACTTTGCCTGGTGAATCACTGCAGAGCTGGACACAGGTTCCCACCACCTGCTGACGCTCCAGCTCAGGGATAAATTCACACAACCAAGTGACAACTGCAGCCAACACCAGCCCCTGCAGTGAGGCCTGACAGGTCTTGCCACCACAACCTGAGTGTTGTATCTGACAAGCACCACCCTTGGCCTCACAAGAACTTGGGAAAAGTCTTTTCCAAAGCTGATGGAGCAGGGCAGAGCCATAGGGCAGAGCTGCTTGTCTCGAGACTGAAATCACTCCCTCTTCAGCCTCTTGAACTGTTGGTAACAGCACCTGAAGAGGTCATAATCCCTCGGCCGTGGTTTCCTGTTGTTCTTGGGCACCGCGAGCTCCTTGCTGCCCCAGTGACAGTGCCCAGAAAACAGGGCAGAGCTGTGGGCTCAGCTGGTACTCTGTCCCTGCCCTTGGACAAAGCTGCCCAAAGAAACACAATCCTGGCTGTGCTCTAGCAGCTCTCCACAAACACCCTTAGAGCTCTCCCCACACAGTCTCTACCCAGCCACGAGGTCACAGCAAGGCCATGAGGTCACAGCAGGGCCATAGGGTCAAAAAGCCCTGTGGTGCCTCGACAGCAACAAATAGCAACCACTCAGCCTCTGGTCACTACTACAGCAGTAGCAGCAGTGCAAGTTCAGAGAACCATGGCCCTCGTCCACCACCTCTTCTTCCCCCTCCTTCTCCTGGTGCTTCTCCAGGTCCAGCCTGTCCAGGCTGCTCCACTGAGAGCGTGGGGAGTAGGTGAGCAGACAGTGTTGGGGCCACCTTTCCTGTCCTGCAGGCTCTTCTCCCCAAGAAGCATGAAGGATGGTTTGTCCTCTGCTGCTTTGGTGAGGGCTTCCTTTATGTGCATGAGAGCTCTGGAGAGAATGCCCCAAGGGGCCTTATGTTGATCCATACACTTGCTCCTCAAGGGCTGTTGCCTGTGCCTGGAAAGAGTCTTTGGAGAGCTGCCAGGAGCCAGCCAAGAGGTCCCCAGGGCCCTCTGCAGCTTTGACAGGCTCCACCTACAGCTGTCTCCCACCTTGTTACCTGACCCCTTCCAGTGCCTGCAGTTCACTAGGGCAGAGGTGGATCCCAAGATGCAATGAAATGTTTCTTGCCTCTGCTTGCTTCTAGGTATAGAGAGCAGTGATGATTATCCAGCTTCTTGGATGGATGTTGATAAAGAGCCCTGGGGGTATCCTCGAGGTTAGTTCTCAATGTCCTTCTCCTTGAAAGGATAAACATTGACAATGTGGGAAGAGCTCATTCATGTGCAATTTTCCTTGAGATCCTGTCAAGGTCAATGGCTTCCATACTTCTTGGCATACTCCTATCCTCAAGGCTGAGAGCAATCCCACAGGTAAGTCAGCGGGAGGAAGGAGCATTTCCCTATTCGTCTTCTTTCCATGTGAAATTCAAGTTGATCCTTCCATGGCCAATGCGCAGACATGGAGAGGAGTAGAGAGGGAATGGGCTGGGCTCATAGCTGTGCTCTGGGGTGTTTTGCCTTGCAAAGCTCTTTGTGGCCCCTCGGAGCCTGAGCTGCTCTCAGTGCCAGCTGCTGAACCAGGGGCTTTTTGGGGTTGAGTGTAGAGCTGGTGTGAGCTCCAGGAACTCCACTCCCCTCTGAGGAAGGATCTTGATGAGCTGTATTATGGGAGCTCTTCTCTGTGTGCTTCTTTGCAGCCCTGCCTGTCAGCAAAGGTGATGCAGCTTCTCAGCTGGGTTCCAAGACTGATCCTCCAGGACATGGCATGGGTACCTCACAGCTTTTTCCTCCCTTTGAGAGCTGCCAGCTCGAAGCCCAAGGGTCACCCAGTCAGGCACCTTGGCAGGCATGAGGACAGAGCCCTGCCCATGTGTGTCCTCTCTGTGTGTCATCCCCTGATGGTCTCTGCCATTTGGTGCTGTCAATGAAGGTCACAAGAGGTGATAGGAGCTTCTCTGGGTATTTCCTTACAGAGATGACTGTTGGGAGGACTTCTCCAGCTCCTCAGCTGGGTCCTGTGCTGCAGCCTGTCTGGAGTTGCAGGGCTGAGTGCTCTGTCTCTGCTGACCTCACAGGCTGAGCACTGTTTTTTTGCAATTTATTCATGTCAAATTGAATCACATGCTTTTTGTTAAGGTCCTCCAAGAGCAAAGGACTCAGCTGAAGGAGGAAAGAAGTCCCAGAAGCCAACTGAAATCCTAAGAAAATTTCTGGAGAAACCGAGGAGACGACAGAGTGAGTATCTTTGACTCTGTCTTAGCCATGAAACTGGGGAGCTGGAGGTTGTGGCTCCAGGTGAGGACACACTGCAGCCTGCACAGGCAGCCAGGCTGGCTCAGAGCCTGGCAGCAATGATGCCGGGCTCCATGCACATTTTCTGTCTCCAACATGTGCTGTGTGATGGGCACAGCAGCAGCTGTGGTTTCCCTGCCACTTGCAAGAGAGGGAAGGAAGGAGGGAACTTTAGGGGTGGCCCTGCCTGCTGCAGGGATGGGTTTTGGCTGTCCCCTCCAAGGAGCGACTGGTCCAGCAGCTGCGCTCTGCCCCTTCCTTTCCATCAGGCCTTCTCAGTTTTGTTGGGTGGGACCCAAATGGTGGGACCATACCTGCAGGCACCAGCACTGGGGGAAACAGAGAACTTCCTGGCCATAGTAAACATGCTGCAAGGTCACCCATGATGCACAGCACAGACTAACGTTCCCATTGTTTTTACAGAGGAGGTCAGCCATAGCACTGCAAGAGTTGACAATCCTCAGAGAAATTCAAGTGTTGAAAATCCCCAGAGTACCGCAAGTGTTTTCAATTTCCATGATGCAAAAAAGTACTTTAGGGTCATTGCAGCAGTCAGCGTGGTTTCCCTGCCACTTGTCATAGTGATGTGCTGTATCATGTTCTGGTGTTGGAGTAAGAGAAAAAAGTAAGTCATTGCTTTTTCCCTGTAACTTCTTCCTTCGATGGCTGCTCATAGCCACAGAGCTTTTCTGCTGTCGAGTGGTGAGTTAGTGCTTAGCCAAAACACTCCCACCTTCAGCCAAGGGCCTCTGCGGTCTCCTCTCTCCACAGGCATCTCTCTGCAGCTTCAGAAGACCAGCAGAAAGCCATCAGCTGCTCCTCACACCCAGACAGCCAGACCAGGCACCCCAGGACCTCTGAGAATCAGACCCAAAGCCAGCAACTGCCATTCCTGCCTGAAACACCAGAGAACCCCCCCTCAACACAGTACCCCAGCCCCTCAGGCAACCCCAGCTCATCCCTGTCCATCGTGCTGCCATCCAACCGGCCTAGCCTCCTCCAGCTCTGTCCCCAGCTCCCACTAAAACAGTTTCACTACTGTTGGAGCTGCTCAACTCAACCTTCCAGCCACCCAAAACGAAACTGGGTGTGTTCATGCTGGAGCAAAAAGTAAATGTATGTGACATGGCAATATTAGCTGAACAGTTGGACTCAATGATCTTAAAGGTCTTCTCCAACCTAAACAGTTCTATGATTCCATGTTATCGTCATCATCATTTGAATGAGCTGCTTAATAAAAGTACATTAACAACTCTGACTGTGGAGTCACTTCCTGGGACTGCAACAACACATCTAAAAGATTTCTGTCAAAGGCTCTAAAATAGGCTCTGTCACCCCTTGGAACCTGTAACAGCAGTTCAACACAATACTACAGCCTGCAGACATAACTCTGGAGTCAACCACAGTGAGATGGCAGCTTTGGTGATTGGGCCTAAGCTGATAGCAATGTCTGTCCCATGTCTGGAGTAAACTGCTCCAAACATTTCACCCCTGAAGAGAAAAGCAGTGTCTGGAGAAGCGCAGGTGGCAGGGGAGCTCTGACAGCAGGTCACCTATTGCTCTCAGCACTGACATCACCTTCCTGCATTAGGACTGTGCTCTCATGGAGACCATAAATAACATCTGGCAAAAGGAAAACGAGGCCACAAAGGTCCCTGGAGTCCCCAGGCAGACCGGAGAAGATACCCTCCCTGTGCGCAAGCAGGTCAGGTCACGGCCAAAACAGAGTTCCCCAAGAAGGGCTGCCCAGTTCAGAGCTCTTCTGAGCCCACCATATGTGGAGCCTCTCTGGCTTTGGATGAGTCTGGAGCTCAAGCTTTCATCTGAAACTGCAGCAGTCAGCACAAGAAACAAAAGAAAGCACTGTTCAACTACCGGAAACAAGTCAAACTAAGTTTATAGCCTTGCTGCTCTGGTCACTGTCCTGTTTAGTCCCTGCTGCACCCTGCTGTACTCTAAATTTAGACTAACCTGCTCTTATTTTCTGTTGGATGAAGTGCAGCTTCATGGAGCAAACACAGAGCCCCCTGNAACTTCCTGGCCATAGTAAACATGCTGCAAGGTCACCCATGATGCACAGCACAGACTAACGTTCCCATTGTTTTTACAGAGGAGGTCAGCCATAGCACTGCAAGAGTTGACAATCCTCAGAGAAATTCAAGTGTTGAAAATCCCCAGAGTACCGCAAGTGTTTTCAATTTCCATGATGCAAAAAAGTACTTTAGGGTCATTGCAGCAGTCAGCGTGGTTTCCCTGCCACTTGTCATAGTGATGTGCTGTATCATGTTCTGGTGTTGGAGTAAGAGAAAAAAGTAAGTCATTGCTTTTTCCCTGTAACTTCTTCCTTCGATGGCTGCTCATAGCCACAGAGCTTTTCTGCTGTCGAGTGGTGAGTTAGTGCTTAGCCAAAACACTCCCACCTTCAGCCAAGGGCCTCTGCGGTCTCCTCTCTCCACAGGCATCTCTCTGCAGCTTCAGAAGACCAGCAGAAAGCCATCAGCTGCTCCTCACACCCAGACAGCCAGACCAGGCACCCCAGGACCTCTGAGAATCAGACCCAAAGCCAGCAACTGCCATTCCTGCCTGAAACACCAGAGAACCCCCCCTCAACACAGTACCCCAGCCCCTCAGGCAACCCCAGCTCATCCCTGTCCATCGTGCTGCCATCCAACCGGCCTAGCCTCCTCCAGCTCTGTCCCCAGCTCCCACTAAAACAGTTTCACTACTGTTGGAGCTGCTCAACTCAACCTTCCAGCCACCCAAAACGAAACTGGGTGTGTTCATGCTGGAGCAAAAAGTAAATGTATGTGACATGGCAATATTAGCTGAACAGTTGGACTCAATGATCTTAAAGGTCTTCTCCAACCTAAACAGTTCTATGATTCCATGTTATCGTCATCATCATTTGAATGAGCTGCTTAATAAAAGTACATTAACAACTCTGACTGTGGAGTCACTTCCTGGGACTGCAACAACACATCTAAAAGATTTCTGTCAAAGGCTCTAAAATAGGCTCTGTCACCCCTTGGAACCTGTAACAGCAGTTCAACACAATACTACAGCCTGCAGACATAACTCTGGAGTCAACCACAGTGAGATGGCAGCTTTGGTGATTGGGCCTAAGCTGATAGCAATGTCTGTCCCATGTCTGGAGTAAACTGCTCCAAACATTTCACCCCTGAAGAGAAAAGCAGTGTCTGGAGAAGCGCAGGTGGCAGGGGAGCTCTGACAGCAGGTCACCTATTGCTCTCAGCACTGACATCACCTTCCTGCATTAGGACTGTGCTCTCATGGAGACCATAAATAACATCTGGCAAAAGGAAAACGAGGCCACAAAGGTCCCTGGAGTCCCCAGGCAGACCGGAGAAGATACCCTCCCTGTGCGCAAGCAGGTCAGGTCACGGCCAAAACAGAGTTCCCCAAGAAGGGCTGCCCAGTTCAGAGCTCTTCTGAGCCCACCATATGTGGAGCCTCTCTGGCTTTGGATGAGTCTGGAGCTCAAGCTTTCATCTGAAACTGCAGCAGTCAGCACAAGAAACAAAAGAAAGCACTGTTCAACTACCGGAAACAAGTCAAACTAAGTTTATAGCCTTGCTGCTCTGGTCACTGTCCTGTTTAGTCCCTGCTGCACCCTGCTGTACTCTAAATTTAGACTAACCTGCTCTTATTTTCTGTTGGATGAAGTGCAGCTTCATGGAGCAAACACAGAGCCCCCTGCCTAGAAGATAACCTCTGGATATTTTGAGAATACAGACCTGCAGCCCTGAGGGGAGAAATAAAAGTCCAGGGTCACATTGTCTCTCATTTTATCAAAATACTTTGGATGGGGATGAGGAAGCCTCATTCTTTATAGCTAAAGCTCTTCTGCCCTGTGAAGACAGGAGCTTTCTCTTTGTTTTTCTGACATTTGCTTTACACTGTAAAAGACAAGAGAGATCAAATTTATTAGGCATCTTCAGTAACTGAGCTATGAGACAACTACTGTACCTCTAATTAACAACAGTTTTCAGAAAACTCACCCCGGCTGTTTTCCTGTATTGTAGAATATCAACAGTCAACAGCAGGTCCCCAGCTCCAGCTCCAACACTTCACCTGGTCACTGCCCAGAACAAACACATTATGGGTACACATGTGCCATTTCTGCTCTCGGGTGGAGAATAAAGAATAAGGCTTGGACTCTGCATGTGGCTGAAAATGAAGATTATCTACTGAAATATAAGAGACACTTACATTGCTCTACAGGTTTTTGAAGCCTGCTGGATGTTAGCTAGTCATAGATTGCACTCCATGTATTTTTACAGATGGCTGCTGGTCTTTTTGCTCTTACTTGTTCCTTAGATTTATTTTTCTCTTCCAAAATGACAGAGCAATACAGGTTGGAAGCCCTGGGATCAAACTTTCAGATCCTGTCAGGGGTACAGGAAAACCTGCGTTAACTTCTCAGCTACACCCTCACCAATTCACATGCATAGCTCCAGGTTAGCTCACCTGATCAAAAGGGGTTATGCGCTTTAGGAAACGACACTGTTGCTGATAAATAGACCTTTTTCTTTCTTCCTTAATAAACTTTTAGCATTGCAAAAAAAGTTAAAACCCTCTTTTAACTGAAAGTTAACTGAAAGTTTAAAAAAATAGTTAAAATGTTCTCTGTCTCAGCGATCAGAGTGTCTCCCTCTACGTATACAAAACCACAAGTGAAGAATCACATCCTGGGCTGCATCAAAAGAACTGTGGCCAGCAGATCAAGAGAGGTGATTCTGCCCCTATACTCTCCCCTGCTGAGACCTCATCTGGAGTATTGCATCCAGTTCTGGAGCCCCCAGCACAAGAAGGATGTGGACATATTGGAGCATATCCAGAGCAGGGCCACCAAAATGATCAGGGGAACGGAGCATCTCTCATATGAAGACAGGCTGAGAGAGTTGGGGCTATTCAGCCTGAAGAAGAGAGGGCTCCAAGGGGACCTTATAATGACCTTCCAGTATCCAGGGGCCTACATAAAGGCGGGGAAGGTCTATTCAAAAGGGTTTTTAATGATAGGACAAGGAATAATGGTTTTAAGCTAGGAAAGGATAGATTTAGATTGGATATTAGAAAAAAGTTCTTTAACATGAGGGTTATAGATCAGTGGAATGGGCATGCCCAGGGAGGTGGTGGAGACCCCATCCCTGGAGTCCTTCAAGGTCAGGCTTGATGGAGCTCTGAGCGACCTAATCTAGGTAGAGATGTCCCTACTTGTGTAGGGAGGTTGGACAAGATGACCTCTGGAGGTCCCTTCCAGCCTAAAACATTCTATGATTCTATGATTCTATAATTTTACTTATCAAGAAACAACTGGAATGCCAACAAGACAAGTATTTTTTGTAGAAAATGTTTCCCCTTCCTTGTTTGCTAAAAGTTTAACTATTTCTTAAAGCACACAAAACCAAACCACAAACCCCTTGGACCTGTTGAGTTCATACACCCTCCTTTGTCCTTCAGAGCATCCCCCAGCCCATGATCTCTCCCCACTCCACATCTCCAACTCCCAACACATTGGGGGTTCCTGTGTGAGTCACAAAACCCCCCAAAAAGGTGCCTGCAGCATTTGCCCTGACATGAAAATGCAGGTGGCATAGCGATAACTGCTAGAGACACGAGACTAGGTCTGTGTGCACTCTTGCACTTGCACCCTTGGCCCCTCCTTCCAAGAATCCTCACTTTCTGAAAGCAGACAAGTCCTACACTCAGCTCTGGTTTTTCAGAGCAAGAAATACAGCGAATGTGATCTGGCATGAAAGGGGAAACAGGTCAGCTTTTCGGTGCTGCACACCTCTGTCTTAAAACTCTTACATACTACTTTTGCTTAAAAACACTTCAAAGTTTGCATATTTTTCCATTTTGGCATAAAAGAAGAAAACTAGATGTGATACCTTTGGTGGGGAAGAGAAAAGCCCCAATGCAAGTGTGTTGTTCCTACAGAGAACAAACAAAAAGCTTTTGCCGACAAGCTCAGTATGTGAAGTACCACAAGGTTCAAATTTCCTGCCAGTTTCATGCCACACATTCAGACAAAGTCAAAATATTTATTTAATAAAAAACAAACCCAGAACTCTGATAAAACCTGGTTTTAGTTGTGACCAAGGTAAATGTAGATGTGGAACAGAAAACAGTGTTGTAGTTGGACTCGGCTGTCCAGCCAAATTACCTGAAAGTAAATCCCTTGAAGTTATTGTGGGCACTTTAGAATGTGCTTGTTAACTTCAAAATGAATGATGAAAAATGTCTCTTCCAAAAAAGACAGCTATATTGTTGTGTAATGGAGAACAGATGTCAAAAGGTATTTCAAAGCCTTGAAAAAAGCCTTGGAAAAATAGCACAAAGGCTGCCCTTGCTAATATAGCTGGATCTGCTCTAGTCTCCCTGACAAACATTGATGCTACATGTGTTGTCACTTTGCTTCAGTTGGAGAGCACAGTCCCTGGGAGCTCCAACATCTGCAGCCTGTGCTTATCCACCCCTTCACTGCACAGGCACATCATGAGTGGGGAATCACTTCCCAGCAGTGGGAAATTTCCTGTGGTGCAACTGGCAGCAAACAGCCCATCCTTCTGAAGGGAAATCGCAAGCCAGATGTGAAAGGAAAGTCATGTCCAAGAAGAAAGCATGAGGCACGACCAAGTCCAGAAGATGTGTATCAGGGTGCACACCATGCCCACCCGGCTGCTCCACTGACTTTGATCAGCCTCCCCAACAGTGCCCATTCTCATCCTCCTGCAAGCACAGCAGGAGTCAGGACAGGAGCCAACCTCTCCCATCAAGAAAGAAGGGCTGGATCCTCCTCAGATGAATCACAGAGGACTTTCTTTGGTTCCAAGCAGCATCACTGGTTTACACTGCTGAAGAACCAACTCATTTTTCAAGAGCGTTTAAAATGCAAAACCAAGTTCAAGTTTCATGTACAATTTTATTAGAGGGCAGAATTGCAGCCAACTCTTTATCTGGTGTCTGGCCTAAGAGCTGATAAAGTCTTGGCTGAAATGTATATAATCTGCCATTAACAAATGCAATTTATGATAGTCTCCAGGAAAGACATGACCACTGCTGACTCAGTTAATGGTACACTCAACAGAGGCCAGGGATTTAGTCTGTGCAAAGCTTAATTCATTTCTTGTCCCTATATACAGGTGATTTAGGTCAGGCCCAAGACAAAAGCCTACGTAAATCTACAGGCTCCACGTCAGAACTGTCAGGCTTTGCTAATATAAGCTCAGTTGCTTTAATATAACACAATACCCTACTTTATCATTCCAGTGACCCATCTAAAGCAGATATTGGCTCCAATAACTGCACTCCAGTTAGAGTGGTAAGCCCTGAATGTGACAGGATAGATGTATGAGCTTAATTTTACACACTAGAAGTAGTCCTGTTGAAGGGCAGTGGGATAGAGAAGGGCTCATAAACACCTTTTTGGAACTAGAGGCATCAAGATGAGAGACAGAGAAAACCTATTACATTGTGTGGTCCAAGACCCCTCCCTGGTCTCTGCCCCTCCTTTTTTGCTTCACTTTGGAATTTGTGAGCTGGTACAGCCCGTCTTTGTACTTTACCTTTGCCCATTGCCATTTAAAATTTGCACTTACCATTAACAGAATGTATACAAATCTGATCATTATATAAGCTCTGCATATTTAAAGGAACCTATATTTAAATGTGTGCACACTTTATAGTTCCAATTCATCTTCTGAAAAATTCCACTGCCCTATCTGAAAGCCAAGAGACGCTTCTTTTCAAGATCTGTGATGAATGAGATCCAGATCCAGGACTGTTTCACAAGGTATCATCCATGCCAAACTCCTCATCCAAAGAAAAATTCCAAGAACAATTAGGAGGATCTAAATATCAAAGACCTGCTTGTGTTGTATTCCAAGCAAAAGAGAAATTTATAAATGCATGGATAAATCACTTAACGAGCACATGTCAGAAGACATTAAAAGGCAGACACCTAACATAATTTCTAAAATATTACTAAATGAGTAAGTTTGGGATTATTTTTTCAGTATCTAATGTAACATCACTGTGATTTAGTGCTAAAGGATCCCAACGTTTACTCATTTAAACATGGAATTTAATCATGAGTTTCGTTCCTCTAGATAATGACTCTGCAACAGGGTGAAATTCAAAGGAGACAATGTGAAAAACAGCAAATGCTGCAGAATTTCACTGAAAAAAATCATTTTAAAACTCATCTAGGCTCTTTTCTCTCTCTGTCCCCACCTACTTTGAGCTACTCCAATACTCCCAACCCCACAGGACAAAGAATTCCTGGCATCAAAGGTTATTCCACTGCTAAAATTTAGCTCCAGATATGAAGTTGTCCAGAACAAGCTTTTGCTGGCAGCTTTTGCCAGGAGACCCAGGTCACAAGTCACGCCCACTTCCTTGTCTGTTTACCCTGTTCCCCACTTCCACTTCCATCTTCAGGTAGTGGGATCCCTAAACCTGTTGTTTATGGTTTGTGATTCAAGTCCAAACATTTCCAACATGCAGTCCTACCACTGATCTCCAAAGGAAAGGGACCAAAGAGCGGGCAGAAAGCTGAGCTCTGTTAGGCAGTGTGTGAAAATACCAACACCAGATGAACTGCTGAGCACTTAGGAACTTGGGCAACCTTCTGCTATCAGTTATATCTTAATCCATGACAGTGCAAATGAAGCAGTGATAGAGATGAAACCAACCCCACTTACAGCCAACAACGAGATAAGAATTTGGCCTTTTTTGAACCCAAAACAAAACCTGACCACGTGAGGGCAAAAGAGCACACACAGTGTATCTGCTGCTTTCCAAGGACCAGTGATGGTGCTGTGGGGTTTTCTGCCAGACATCTTGACCCCAATGCTTCTCAGCCAGCCTTCACCACACTGTTGCAGGAGAAACATCCAGTGGAAAAATTAGATAGACCAGAGCCCTGAAAACCCCTCCTTGATTTGGGTCTTGTACACAAGGGTCCCTCAGGTATTAAGGTGTGACTGAAACAATTTTTGTTGGCATTCCAGGCAGAACAGCCCAACTAGCGGGTATTTCTGTGCTAAAAAACCCCACAACTGAATTCTGACATACCTATAACCATTTTTGTTAACACTGGGAAGAACAGATCTTGATGAAAAGACAGCTAACATTACAATGCTGAGGCCATTAGTTAGTGACTCAGTGATGGTATCTGTTTAAAGAACAGATAGCATAGTACACCACCAGCCCACAGAAGCCATTAATTTCTAGTTTCCATCTGTAACAGCTAAAAGATGAGGATATTTGTTTATTCAGATCAATTTCAAGTTCCCAGAAGATTTCCACTTTTTCTGACGAGAAGTGCTGGTTAAATTTTCTTGAGTTTGCTATTATCAATGCAATCTCAAGAGGTACCCAGTTTTCAAAACCTGCTGTGCTTCCAAGAAGCACATATCAAGGACCCTTCTGGTTCCTGGGCTCACAGCTCCCAGGCTGGCAGGAATGTTCTTCTGCTCAGTCATTTTCCCTTCCCATTAGCCACCTTTATGGTTTGCTTACACCCTTCTGCTCCCACCCAATTAGCTCCTCAGGCATCAGTGACATCACAAGCAAAACACTAGTGGAGATGCCCAGATAAAAACCCAGAGAGCTGCTGAGCATGGACCTGCCTCCAACAGGATGAAGATTTTTCAAGTAACTACCTAGGAGTGATATGAGTCTTCTATCCAGGATTTCAGCTGCCTTCAAGGAAGGGCAAAACTCCCCTAGGGTGCCTGGGAGGACTCTCAGCAAGGTACAGAGTAAAGAATAGAAACACATAAGACTTAGGTGAACCATAATACTCATATATCAGATCTTTAAAATGCTTTGTAATAGCACTACTCTTGAAAAGACATAGAATCACAGAATCATTCTGGTTAGAAGAGACCTTCAAGATCAAGTCCAACCATTAACCCAACACTGCCAGGCCACCACTAAACCATGTCCCTCAGCTCCACATCTCCATGGTTTTGAAATCCCTCCAGGGATGAAGACTCCACCATTGCCCTGGGCAGCCTGGGCCAGGCCTTGACAACCATTTTGGGGAACAAACTGTTCCTCATGCCCAACATAAACCTCCCCTGGTGCAACCTGAAGCCGTTTCCTCTTGTTCTATGTCTTGTTCCTTTTCACAACTTCAGTGGTGAACTCTGACCTTCCTCAGGCCAACACCAAACTCATCAACATCCCCTCAGCATAACTTCATCTTTTATTATTCTTCATCTGTTTGCTCTTCTCTGTCTCAAATCAGCCAAGGGGGAACACACCACTGGGTGTGCCTCTGGGGCCTTGGGGAACCACTTGGGGAACAAAACATTCTGCTGGGTTGGGACTCATCCATAGGTCAATTCCAACTCGGGTCCCACAGCCCAGGCCCCAGCATTTCATGAACACATGTAAAAAAACCACTGCTTGTAAACAACAAGATTATTAAATTTGCTTTGTAAGTTTTTGTCACACATGGCACAGGTGGTTTCCATTCACACGCTGCATCCACCTGGTGTGTTCTCCTGAAGCAGGTGGGCATCCCTTGGTGAAATGAATGAGGTATAAGCCAGGACTATGGTTAAGGGAATTTCATTCTTCCTTGACTCAAAAAAGGGACCAATAACATGTTTTATTACACCAAAAATAGATCACTGTAAAGAACTTAACCTGCTTTGGGTTCAGGGAAGGAGCTTCTCAAAGCCCATTGCGCTGGGGTGTCCCCATGTTCAGGGCTGGCCAGTGGCAGGTCCTCCCGGAGCAGCCTAGCTGTTGTACCATCCCTTGTACTGTGGACTCAGCTTGAGGGATGGCATGTCAACTTTTCCCAGCTCGTCCGTTATATTGTGCTGATATGAGTGATATGCCCATTTGTGTTTGTGAGGCGATTTTACTGTTTTAATTTGATGAATACACAGAGAACCTCTTCCACAGACCTGTTTAAGGCTGTTTTCATGATAGATTTAACTGTAGTTTGCTACACTCACAGCAACTTTCCTTGCATGAGCTGCACTGAAATGAGAGCAGCTACAGCACTATTATTCAAACTGCTTGGAGATGACATTAATAGCTGGGGAGCTGTGCTAATTCGGCCCATAAGCAACACTCCCAGAGAGAGGAGCCAGCTCAAGCTTGGAAACACAAACATCTTTCTGCATGCACAGACAGGCTGGAGAGGTGCAACTGGAGGGAAACCTGCAGTGAATGGCAGCCTCGGCAAAAACCACCTGTTGTTTGGTTTGCACAGAGGAGAGCTTGAAGCAGTCCTGCATCAAGTTTTAAAGACAGACCCAAATACACTCCTAATAGAATGAACACAAACCAATTTACACCTATCATTACTTATGTAGCTGATTTGGGCCTCCAGCTGTATCAAAATGATCAAGCTCTGTACATTTCCATACACAATTATTGCCTACCCATTCCTGACATCCCTTTTTCCAAGCAGCATTGTGTTCTGAACTCTCCCTGTTTTCTAGAAGTTTTAGGGCTACAAATCTCAGGTATCTGTCGGTCAAAAATATGGTTCCCATCTGGCTGCCTTTCAGTCAAACTCAAGTCTCAAGAGACCTTTACATTAAAACAATTCTCAAATTGACAGAAAAGCTGTTCAGCATACAAGAAAAGAATTCACCACAATTATAACAACGGAAATTAATAAAGCTATCATGCATTTGGAAGTGAAATAGTGCTCATTGGCAGTATCCAGCAAAGAAATCTCCATAGATACTCTCTGACCACAGGACAGAAATGCCTTCTAGGAAGTGAAAAATTTGCCAGTTTACCTTCCAGATACAGACACTGCTGGTGTGGTTTACACATCTGGACTGCAACATTCATCTACCTTTAGATAATTCTACTATTTTTTTGTCCTTTCCAAGCTCCATGAGATTCTTTGCATCTCCATTATTCACAGAATCATAGAATGGTTTGGGTTGGAAGGGACCTTAAAGGTCATCTAGTCTCAAGTTCCAATCCCCCTGCTGTGGGCAGGGACACCTCCCACTAGACCAGATTTCTCAAAGCCTTGTCCAACCTGGCCTCCAACACATCCAGGAATGGAGCATCCGCAGCCTCCCTGTGCAACCTGTGCCAGTGTCTTACCACCCTCAGAGTGAAGAACTTCTTTCTTACATCTAACCTAAATCTCCCCTCCTCCAGTTTGAACCCACTACCCCTTGTCCTATCACCATAAGTCCTTGTAAAAAGTCCCTTCCCTGCTTTCTTGTAGGCCCCCTTCAGATTCTGGAAGGCCACAAGAAGGTCTCCCCAGAGCTGCCTTCTCCAGGCTGAACAACCCCAACTCTCTCAGCCTGTCCTTGTAGGAGAGATGCTCCAGCCCCCTGATCGTCAGAGGACAGATTATTAATGTAACAATACCTGATTCTGCACATAAAGTGGGTATTTGGGATAGCTTGCATTTATGGGGAGCAGGTACTAGTACGAGTATTCATCACAGAGGGAGCTGCTGAAAACCAGTGACATGTGTTGCAGATAAAGCAGTTTTCATACAAGGCACACAGGTGCCCCAATATTGACACTGACTGATGAACCCTTCCAGACTATCCTACCTCCTAAAGTTATAACAGCACTTCATCAAAGCTGAATTCGCCCTCAGACACCTCAGTGATTCACAGCAACTTAACAGAGCTGGTTCTGTAACTTAACCCAGCAAATTTCCAGTCTGTGGGGTCTGTGATGCACAAGGTACAAGAAAATAATTAGCTCTTGGAGGAAATGCATTTATCTGATTCATGAGGGACGACTTCCCTGCTCAGTAAGTTCATGATCCAATGGAAATGAGTTGTGGGATTTAACACAAGAATATCTACTGCTATATTCAGGTATTCCTCATGGTTATAGCAGCTCTGTGAACGTAATCACAATATTAAAAATCTAGATACATTCCTACTACTGCCATGGGATTAGGCTACAATTAAATACTGTGATCAGCAAAAGAAGCAGCACATTCTATCAATTTACCCTGAGGCATCTCTATATTCTCCTGTTTGGGTCCGACTACAGAAAACAATCCTTTTGATGAACAGTCTACTTCCGAAGCTTTTTGGAGATGAAGACAAAAAAGGAATTGTCCCTTCTTCCTTCCTTTCCCTTCCCAGAAAGGAAGCAAAGCTTTGCCCCCAATGCCTTCACACGCCAGGCCTGCACACAAGTCTGGAACACCACTCGCTTCGTGGCCTCCTGCTTCAGCCACAGACAGGGGGCAAGAGCATCATAGTCTAGTAAAGCACGAGGTCATCACACCAGCTCTGCCATCACCAGTCTGCCCTTTTAGGAGGATCCCAAATGGGGAGAAAGGCCCATGTCTTTCATGCTTCCTCCACTTCCCTGTGGAGCTGCTCACAAGATAGGTGTGGTGGGATCTACGTTCTTGGACAGTCCTTGTTGGTGTGCTTCAGAGTACAGACCAAAGCTTACTGAGCCTGAAGAGGCTGTAACAAGAAGCATGAGCATGATTGATCACTTACAGATGAGCTCATCCAGCTGATGCACCTTTCTTAATATTGCAGGGTCTTCTAGTGTTGTTCTGCTTTCTCTGAGGCACTGACCAATAAGATTAGGAATTTGCTTTCACCTGGGGAAGGACTGCAAGAGGTCTTTCATTGGGCACTGATTCAGCTCAAAGCAGAATCTGAGCATATAGCAGCACTGTGGATAGTTATGGTGCAAAATAATAAGAATAAAATAATAAAATCTTATCTGAGATTAAACTAAACCAACAGAAAGGTGACCCCTCTAATTTGACATTTTAAGAGTGTAATGATTAATTTCCCTAATAATAACAAGGCAGTTTCCTCTAGTGGTTAAAGCACTGGATAGAGTTAGAAGCCCAGCAATCCACTCTTTGCTCTGCAGGTAACTTCTGTTACTACTGCTACTTCTGCATAGCCTTTGGCAACTCGCATCAGATGAGTTCCATAAAGCCATTGAGGTGCTTAGCAGGCATTCAACAGGAATTAAGGACTAAATGAGCCCTGAGTGCCCAAATATTTGCAGAAATTCGGGTCCCAGACAACACTTACTGATGCCCTACTTGCAATGTTTAGGACTTTTTAGGACGTTTTGTTTCTTAAAGAAGTGATAAAGACACAAAGACACCTCCCAGTGCTAGAACAGCACTTGTAAACAGACAGAATAGGCAGGATGTTGAAAAGGGCATGGACAACCCTTCACCACACAAGGTCACACAGAGAAGCTGTTGGGAGGCCCACAATGCAGAATATTCTAGCTCTGCTTCCCAAATTTCTCACTAAAAACATGGATATCAAGCCACTCGTTGTGAAGACTCATGAAAACAGCTTGAATAATGCACATTCTGGAATAAGGTGGAGTCTAGAGGATCCAGCACATCATAGGATCAAAAACACAGACTCCATGGGATATTAGTCCCCACTGTACTATAAAATCATTGTATTATCAACATTTTTAGACTGCAGTGGTAATGAAGGAAGAGTTTTTTGGCCCTGCATGAAAATCACACTGTTCTTTCAGTTGAAAATGATTCATTAAATAACTTGTTGGACTGCATCTTAACAACTTGCTCGAAAGCACCATGCCAAAGCCAGGAAAGATCCGTTGTGAGGTTTCAGTTATGCCAGCAGCCAGTTTTAGACCAGAGAGCAGGTGCACTGCAAATCATAACACTGATTAAGTGAAACTTTCTGTGTCTTCACCCAGAGAAGCTATACTCTAGAAAGACCAGCTAGATACAGTTCTTAAAGATCAGATGTTCTGAAGAGAGCCATTATCATAGAGTTCCCAATTAGTTTGGTTATAACAAGATGATTAGCTCAGGGATTTTTAAGATCTCCCGCATATAATGTTTTGAATTATGCCAAATATGCTTCTGAAAGCACAGCCAATTTCTGCTTTAGCACAGATTTAAGTGAGTGGATCCTGAGCATATTATACCAGGTTACGTTGATTAAAAATATTGTAATTAATAGAATTATACTAGATAAACATTCATGTAACTAAACTAATTTCTTCCACAGCATGTAACATACAGTAAAACAACAGCATGTAATGCCAAATGTAGTCTCAAATCAGAAGGAATGGGAATTATTTTAATCAGACCTCTCTCCTAAGAGAATGTCATCCAGCACATATACTCTCAGCTCATTACAAAGTTGGTGGATTTCCAAGCAATAACGATTGTGAGAGATGGAGACATGTTACTGGGGAACTTGATGAAATGCTAGAGTTGAGAGAAAATTTTGTGACCTAGTGGGAGTCTTGGAATTTCTCAGAATATTGCATATTTCTCTCTCTACTTCAGCCAAAACCAGCAGGCCAGTCTTCAACATTAAACGTTTCTCCAGAGCTCTTACAGCCTCTACAATGGAGACAGAAAACCTAATCACATTTTAATTGAGCCAAATCAGACTTCCAAATTCAACGCATATTCAAGAGATATTTCCTTCAGTTAAAACATAAAACTCCACTGCAGTAAGTAACTTAGAAAAGACAGATTGGAGGACTTAAATATGACCGTGAGCATATGTGGTGGGTTTANCCCCGTACCTTTGGTGTCATGTGAGCACTGATAGTCATAACAAAGGTGTGTGTTATCAACACTCTCTGGGTCCTAGGGCTGCATGAGGAAAATCAGCTCAGACAGACCCACTACAGCATAGATGAAAACACATCTTCTAATAGTGTTACCATGAAAAGGATAATTGGTATTGCCTTCTCCTCAAGGCACTGAATTTCCCTCCCCAAGATTATGCAGCCTATGAAGACTGCTGGGTTTCCCATTAGCTTATTGTAAACACTGGTCATCTTTCCCATTACCATGTTTTTTTCAGACTCTTCCCTGTGGAGAATAAGGGATGGTAGTGAGATTGCCATGGGGCCAGAGAAGTGATTTAGTGGAAGCAAGCCAGGCCACACAATTACGTTGCATAATGAGATGGACTGAGAAATGGCTTATGAAAAGATTTATACAGTAGCTCAACACTTGTTAAACTGAGCAATTTTGTTGTTTTTTTTTTAAAGTGCAGAACGCTGCATTTCTTGTAAATGCAATAAAAGCTTGAATAGCTTAATGTTAATAATACATCTCTTGTATTATTCTACATGTTCAGTAGACCTGCAGTGCCTTGCTATAAAATGATGCTAATCCAATAGTATATGTTTCTGTTGGGCTCCAGCCTGTAAACTTCTGACTCTTCCTGCTGTAACACATAAATATTTTTGACTCTTAACACACAGATCATCCCAATGAGCTGAGGAACAAGGAATACTTTCATGGGAACAACTTTCAAGTGGGTTGCTGATAATAGTACATTTGTTTCAACACGATCATAGAATGGTTTAGGCTGGAAGGGACCTTTAGAAGTCATCTAGTTCCAATCCCCTGCAGTGAGCAGGGACATCTGCAACTAGAGCAGGTTGCTTAGAGCCCTGTCCAACCTCACCTGGAAGTATTCCAGGGATGGGGCATCTACAATAATGTCTGTTGGAATTAAGTCTCCCAAATTCAAAATCAAACTGGACTGAACCATCCCTTGTACAGTGCCAGGAGGAAACCTGCCTAAAACCAATCATAGCAGAGTTACTATAAGCACAAATCCTGCTCATATGCTCAGAGAACGAGCTGTTTCCATCTCAAAGGACACCAGTGCTGTAGATGTCACTCCTGAGAAGTACAGTAAGGCTCAGCAATCTCCAATACTGAGCAGCTTAGTGGACTACAAATTCACTCAGCATCCCTCCTCAAATATTTTAACTCCCTACGCAGAAGGGAGTTTTTCCCCAGGCTTAAGTAATAAAATTTCCAAGAGCTATAAAGGCAGCAATGATCATTATAGCTGTTGAGCTGTATATATTCTAAATCCTTATTGCACCTAGTTATTATTCTGCACTATTCTCTATGGCATATCAAAACTTCTTCCTGGTTACATCCATTTCTAATGCTGAACAGAGAACTCAAGATGCATTTCATGGTATCAGAAATACCAAGATGTAGTGCAGACTTTTCCTCACTACCCATCTGTATGAGATGTGGTTGGAAAGGTGTATTACGTGCTGAAGAAGACATATTTCAAAAGCTATACGCTGTCAAAAAGCTCGAATGCAGAAACAGAGGATATAGCACAGTCCCCCAATTATCTATATTGCTTGAAGGAACAAGTGTTCTTTCGTCCGAGAATAACTAATGTCTACAGTTGGTCTGACAGTGCAGTGACCATAAAACCAATTCAGCTTCTACTCATCTTTCTAAGGCTGCTGTAAAATGTCTATAGAAAGAGGAAAAATGTAGTCATGGAATCTTAGAATGGTTTGGGTTGGAAGGGTCCTTAAAGATCATCCAGTTCCAACCCCCCTGCCGTGGCAGGGACACCTCCCACTAGACCAGGTTGCTCAAAGCCCCATCCAACCTGGCCTTGAATACATCCAGCATTGGGGCATCCACAACTTCCCGGGACAACCTGTTCCAGTGTCTCAGCACCCTCACAGTGAAGAACTTCTTCCTAATATCCAATCTAAATCTCCCCTCTTCCAGTTTGAGCCCGTTACCCCTCTCCCTATCACTACATGCCTTTGTAAAAAGTCCTTCTGCTTGTTGACCAATATAACCATGACCCTGTAAGTAGTAGGGTATCTTACAGGGTAAGATATCTAATTTTTCCCTCAACAAAAGTTTAGGGGAAATTTATTTCCCAGAACATCATATGACTAAGTTTAAAGCGAATTCATCACTTGGTTCAAGCAAAGCATTGCTGTTTCTTCTATGGAAATGGAAATAATATATTTTTCTCACATACCATATTTTGAAAGATCTGCATTCTTTCACGTTTCAGGCTCAAATATTCCCACATCTAAATTTTATTATAAAAGCATTCAACTCTTCAAGCACTCCCACCTCCAGTAACCAGTCAGCCCAAAACACACCCCAGTTTTACATGTAGCCTCATTCATCCAAAACAAATAACTTAAGTCTGTTCACTGGAGATTTATTATCTTAATGTGCTCATTTCATTGTTGGCCTTGGCAGAGATGTCCAGGTTTAGAATGAAAGATAGCAAAAATTGACAAACCTTAAATTCCAGTGTGACAAAATTCTAATTAGGTAATAGATGGAAAAGATAATTAGCCTACAACTCAACCATCATGTGCTTAATTAGAAGCCTTACTCCTATCAGACATTTTCTCAGAGATCTTATCTTCATGCCAATAACAGCTATTGACCATAGGTCCTTGAACTGGCAAAAAACAAGGTGAGCTCTTGAAATCTGAATAAGAAAAGTGCCTGTATCATAGAATCATAGAATGGTTTGGGTTGGAAGGGACCTTAAAGATCACCTAGTTCCAACCCTCCTGTCATGGGCAGGGACACCTCCCAGTAGACCAGGTTGTGCAAGGCCTCATCCAACCTGGCCTTGAACACCACCAGGGATGAAGCATCCACAGCTTCCCTGGACAACCTGTGCCAGTGCCTCATCACCCTCACAGTGCAGAACTTTTCCCTACTTTCTCATCTGAATCTCCCCTCTTCTAATGTGAAGCCATTACCCCTTGTCCTGCCACTACAAGCCCTTGTAAAATGTCCCTCCGTGGCTCATGTTGAGCTTTTCATCAACCAGCACTCCCAAGCCTTTCTCCTCAGGGCTGCTCTCTATCCATACTCCACCCAGCCTGGATTTGTGCTTGGGATTGCCTTGACTCATGTGCAGGACCTTGCACTTGGCACTTAATCTTCTCTGAGTTCAGTGGTTTGATTGCACATTTGTAAGCTGGCCCTAGGATTGTTGTGTAGGAGGTTATCTTGGTGACAAAAAAGCCAGGTCAAGAGTTTCCTAGCTGGCTTCTCTTTGCAAGAGAGGAGGAGTTATACAATCCTTGGTGGCACCAGAAACTTGTTAAAAAGTCACCAAGCAGTGCAATACAAATATGTGTACACATACAAATACCAACAACAATTGTTTCCTCTAACTTCCACGCAGTCAAAATTTAACCAGAGTCTTGCTACATCTGCTTATTCTCATAAAGAAATATGGAAGAAACACTTGAGCCTCCTGGTAGCCTGCTACATAGCTCTACACTGAGAAAATATTAAAAGTGTAAAGAGATGAAATGTCTTTTAACACTCAAATGGCTTGTTGAAATTTGTACATTATTTATATAGGTCAGCCCTGTATATTATTTATACAGGTCAATCCAGAGGAATAGACCTCTGGCAAAAAAATTAATTAATTTCTAGGATTTGTGGCCTCACATTCTCTCAAGTTATATCAAGAGGACAAAACCTCAACAGTTGTCAGCGTCAAACTCCTTATCAATGTATACATTTCTGGTAATTTTTGTGATACTCTATTAAAAGTCATATTTTTGCACCATTTATACACAGTAAAAGAGTAATAATTACATCTTTTGAAAGGATTGTGCCCTGATTTATTCATATCTCACACCAATTATGTGCAGAGAGGAACCCCATTAAAGCAGAGCAGAATATCACATATATGGTAACACACTGGGACGTTCAAAGAGAAACTTCAACCCCCAGTATTCTTCCATTTATGTATTAAGTCACTAAAATGACCTGACTTGTGGCTGGTGACACAGAGATTGTACCCTCTCCTCCTCCACTAAAGAACAGCTTGAAAACCACCCATGTAGAGAGCAAAAGTGAAGCTAAACCATTTCCATAGAAGGTACACCAGAAGTCCAGCTTGGTAAACCCAAGCTGCTGCCGACAATGGAAGGGGAATATTAAAAATAAATGAAAAATAAAACAATTCTGAGCATTTGAACAATCGACTTCAACTCTAAAATAGTCTTCCTTAGATGTAAGGAAGAAGTTCTTCACTGTGAGGGTGGTGTGACACTGGAACAGGTTGCCCAGGGAAATCGCAGATGCCCCAAAGCTGGATGTGCTCAAGACCAGGATGGATGGGACTTTGAGCAACCTGGTCTAGTGGGAGGTGTCCCTGCCATGGCAGGGGCATTGGAATTAGATGATCTTTAAGGTCTTTTCCAACCCAAACCATTCAATGGTTCTATGAATAAGCTTCACTAGCTGCCAGTCTCTGAGTCTCCCCTCACCTGTGTTGAGGACTGTTGGCTTTCCACCACTCCACAGCACTGATTAAGAGTTACAGGTCAAGGGTGAGCAATGGGATTATTCTTCTCCCTGAGATGAACTACCATCAAAATATATCTGCCTGGATATTACTCCAGCTTCAAACCTTGAACTCTTCTTGATGACTAAAATGATCCCATGATTCCCTGTACACTCNATATAAAAGTCTATTTCCACATTTCCCAATATCCCCCAAAATCTGTATTGTGTGTCCCCAGCAGGATGTCATCCACTTCCCAAAGGCTGCAAATCACTCTTCTCACATGCTGTGAGCACAGCGTAAGGGGAAGGTGTGTGTACATTTTGTAGGGACAGTTACACCCCCCAGCATGGAAGCAGCATGCGACTCAAAGGCAGCATCTTACTGAGACGTGCCAAAAAGACACAACTTTCCACACTCTGTAAAGCATCAGGGTCTTTAATCACGCCTCAGAAAAAGACACTAGAAGCTTATCTCTGTGGTGTCCATCACATCCACAGCACAGTAATTTGTTGAGTTGTGGGGTGGTTTTTTTCCCTAGCAACACCTCAGCTTTATTTCTCAGGCTGTGTAGACCCGTTACACCTCAGGTATTTAAAAGTAAGATAGAATTACTGCAACTACACTGTGAAGCATGGATCTGTCATAGCTTGTTAACTTTCAGACATACACACTTACTTTTCTGAGGTCAAAATAAGATAAATTTTTGGAATTCCTAATATAACCCTCAAGCGTATGCAGACAGCTCTAAAACCCCACATCTGCAGTTCATCAACAGCTGCCACACTGTGAAAACCTTTAATGCAGGCAGCAGCTCTTGCCTTTCACAGTCCTGCTTTGCATGTGCTGTTTGTCTGTCTGTACAAACAACTTTTTCACAAGCAGATAGAATGAACAAAAATGGGCACATATGAAACAAGCAACAAGGTAAACTGATTATTTGTGCTCCCCCTTTCTCTATCAACCAAGGATTTCTATGCAATGAGGCTACGTATCCCTTCTTCTCACAAATCCAATAAAACATATTCATTGCTGATCCAGGCAGCTTCCTATTTCTTCAGGAACTGTTACTGTTTGAGCAGTTGTTAATAATCATCATTATTTTTGTATTGCAACGTACTCAATTTTCAGTTTGCACTAACATGATATTATAACCTTGAAGCACGTTCACTACACACTATTGATCAAGCTGCAGCAGTCAGACTTTCCAGCCTGCAGGAAAACACCTGGCTAGAAATACTATATAAAACCAGATTATTCACAAAATAAACAGTGAGGTCGTCTGATGTACTAGTGCAGTAGGAGACTCATCTTTATGGCTGCTGTTCCATTCTGACCATTATTTATGATATCATAAAGGTCAAATTCCATGGGTGGCATAACATATGCAACCCAATGGATATGGGGAAACCATATCCATTCATATAAAATAGCCTGCTTTTCTGACAAAGTCACAAAGATTCTATGCATGCTATGTGGAGATGTCAGCCTTATACTGCTAGCCATGTAAAATCCAGAAGGTCTCTTCTGTTGTAACATCTTCAGAAACATACCATAACTTCATTACTAATCAAGTTCTTTTTGCATAGCCAAGCACGGATCCTCCATACCTACACAGAGCATGTGATAACTGCTACCAACACAACAGCTTCTGTGAGCAGGCAAGAACTCTGGGAAGAGCTTTTAAATAGCATTAAATCAGGCTTAACTTTTCATCCTTGTCTCACAGCTTAGCAAACTATACATTCAAAAAAATCTCATCTTTCTTTAGACAGCTTTTTGTTTTTTTCCAGAGTATATCTTTCTTTTTTCTAGTTAATCAGCATAGAAATACAGGTCACATTTTTGTTAACCAAGTGAAACTCAACTACAGAGCATTTAGTAACTTTCTGGGGTTTTATGACAATATAGGGAAAATTGTCCCTAGCAGCAGATAGAGCTGATGAAACATTAGGAGTTATATGAGGTTGTATTCATAGTCACAGTTAGATATGGGACTCAACAGTTTTCAAATTAATTTATCAGCATATGGTCTTGTATCTAATCACAATGAACAGCAGGAAACCTTGATGGACCACGGAACCTCTACAGCTCTGTCACCGGTTTTGTTTCAATATACTACTCCCTATGGAGTAAATGAATGCAAGCTAGAGGAGACACAGAAGACTTCTCTTGCCTTTTAACATGGCCACTGCACTTTGTACTCATTTCTCCATCACAACACAGTGTTTACTGCTTTATTTGTAAAATCTGTGCTTAATTCAGCATTGGGTAAAACCTGCATCTCTACCACAGACCAGTGAAAGAGCCAAGTCTGAATGTGGTGCATGGAAACACTCCAGGTTGTTTCCAACTTGCTAACTGCATGAAAAATATAACTCTAAATTGAGAACTCTTAAAGCTTTCTGACACTAGCAACAGTAAATAAAAGGAATCACAAGGAAAGCTGGCTTGAGATACACTGGTATATTTACCTTTGATATTATTCATTTGAGTTACCATGAAGAGTTACTTCAGTGTTTACAAGTTTAGAAACATAAGAGGAGGAGGAAGAGGAAGGAATCACCTGGGAAGTAAATCCTGTTTTACTAGGGCTTCCACTCCAAAACTGCCTCTTTGGGACACCACACTTACATCCAGAACATCTAGTAACAGAAAAGAGAGACAAAAGTTGTCCATCATTTACAGAGTTGATCATATTGCATACTAGCAAGAATGTAAGCTCAAGTTGCACTTTTCTCCTCAAAAAACCAAAACAAACCCAAAACACAACAAAAAAAACACCAAACAATCACCCCCAAAAGGCCCAAGACTTCTGTGCTTTTAGACACTCTCATTTATTTCTACCATCTGAAATAATTGTTTGCTTTTCAGTACTTACTGGTTAACAATTCTCCTCGATAGTATGATATTAAGCACTAGTCTGGCTTTCTAATCTCATCACAGGATATTTCCTTGAATGTGTGTGCTGCTAGCTCTCTTCCTCCTCAGGCCAACACCAAACTCAGCAACATCCCCTCAGCATATCTTCATCTTTTATCAGCCAAGGGGGAACACACCCCTGAGAGCGAGCTCAGCAAGCTGCCCTCAACAAGAAGCTCCTCCAACTGGCCTCAACAGGAACTCTCTCGGGGAACAAAACATGAGTACTACTCAGGCAGCAGTCAAAACCTCTTTCTGATCTGAGACCCCATTGAGCTGCTTATCCTAAAAAGCCAACAACTGTCAACAGAAGTTGCTGTGTGTACCTGCCACCTACTCTGATCCCCAGGTGCACATGCAGAGCCCACCTTGACACATCCCCTTCTGAAAATCTCATACACTAAACAAGATCCAAACTCTAATGTAGCCGTGGACCAAAATGAGTAAGCCCAAATTCTACTAAGCCCTTTTGCTGGGAATTTCTAAGTAGCTGGAGGCCTCTAGGAAGTGAAAGTCCATCACATAGCTAAAGAATAGAGTCCACAGAGAAACACTCTTGTCACCAGCACAAAAAAAAAAAAAAAAAAAAAAAAAAGCAGAATATTTTTGGAGACACTTTTGGTGGACAGTTGTCACAGGAAAGATCATCAAAGACTGACAGAAGCTAGCGTACAATATATGGAAGAAGCAAATAAAAATGCTGAAAAATGCTGATACCTGCATATATCTGGGGAGATCATACTTGATTGACACAGAAAGAAGAGAGGCTCTTGCAGGCTGCAGCTTTTTGTTTAGGAAATCATGTTTCCTTGTCTCATTTCCACTGCAGACCTAAATAGACCTTAAGTCTACTTTGCCCTCTTCTGTACCTGTAGCAAATACAAGGGCAAAGGATGACAGAACAATCACAGACAAGGTTTTGGCTCATAGGATTAATTACAACCCTTCTTAGGTGTCGGAAGTGAAAGGAGACATCTCTCTCCTCTTACAAAGCATTTCAATCTTATAACTTTACTAAAGAGTAAATTTAAAACACCATAAAGATAAGTTGCATTATTTTAGTTTGGCTTTGAATACTTTTTTTTCTTTTCTCATTTTTTACACAAATTAAACACGCATTTCCAGAACAAAGATAATCAGTTCCAGTCAAGCTCAAAGGATGTCTACTCTCAACTCAAAATAAGAGTTTGGATCTTATTAGTGAAATATGTAACTAGCCTTACATCTGACAACAATAGTTTAATTATATGTAATGTTACTTTTGAAAAAAAAAATTATTTATGGAAGCATGCTATGCCTCCACAGACCACTGCACTGGCAAAATATAACACTGCAGGACTGGTAACATAAGGTGTGCCTGAAAGGCTTCTCATCATTTTCATACTTAATTCACCTCCAGCCACAAATTTAATCTGAGGTAAGCTGTTGGGAGGGAGGTCAGAACTGCACCAGGCTGGTAAGTTAGAACCACAACCACACCACAATAATTTCCTTTGCCTGTTCCACCTTTTCACTCAAAATGGCATTTTTGCTTTACCACAATATTCTGAATTTAGTTTCAGGAAGTCAGTGCAGCGCATGGCACACTTGCATGTTCAAAAGGCTGTAGGGAACCAGAGCAGAAGATATTTGCTTGGTCCTAAGGATCATCTGCATGTCAGCACTGTACTTGCATTGAGTCAGGCCCCAAGCAAAACCAACTCCTGTTCTCACTGCCATGGTAAGCCTAGGAGAGAATCAGGGTTAGCAATGGGAATTAGTTCTTCAAACGGCTTCCTGAAACATCTCTTTTTAGAAAGAATAAATTCTATTGACCTTTGGTAAAAAGTGGTGAGCTGTAGCAAAATGACCTACATAAAGAAGAAGCTAAAAAAGGGAAAATTAGATGAGCACTGGATGGGAAATCTAAGAGATTACCAAGAGTGTCAGGATCAAGGAAAGACTAAAAATGTGAAAATCACACCTCTTTAAAATCTAAGCTAAAGGCTGGCACACACTGAACAACTTGCAAGCCTGCCTCTAGAGTGGCTGGGGAATACACAACCCGTGCTAAATTAAAGGCAAGTTCAGGACATGGCACCACTTGGGATTAGGCCCTTGATTACTGCTGCTGCTACCTCTGCATTTCAGAATCAGCCAGGGGGGATAAAGGTCATCTTCCACTGAGCAAAGGCAGCTACTGAACCTTCTACTTCAGCAAGGGATTGCTGTTTTCTTGGAAGAAGAATGTTGTCAATTATTCAAAAACTGGCATAGCACAGAGCACCAAGATCCTATGCTTTCTGAACTCAGCAAGCTCCTTCAGCTTCTGGCAGCACAGTGTGAGCAAAGTCTAGATCCAAAATTACCAACATCATAGCTTCTGGATTCATCAGAGACTGTTCTTCCCAAAGTTGTTGTGTTGCACATAGGACACAATTGTATAGTACCATTTCTAAAAGTACAAGAAACTCCCAAGTGTCACTTCACAGACCACTAACACCATCTGCAGCCAGCACTGTAAAGAATCATGTGCCTTGTTGTACATGCAAGCGGAGGCAGAAACACTGCTAATGATTTACTCTAGTAGCAGGAGCAGAAAGTATCAGGGAATGGCTCAGGATCGTTAGGTTCTTCAAGCCGTGAGGAGCAGCAAGGAGTATCAAACCTGGGAGCGTGGACATTTATTACTCAAACATAAGCACTAACTGCCTTCCTCCCCCCACTAAACTGTCTACTGATTACTTTTCATAATTATTTTTTCTTTTTAATCACAGCTGACTACAGCGTTTCTCAAATTCTTCCTTGTATTCATGTGAAGTGCTAGGGCCTGAGCAGGCCCTGAATTAAAGCTGATATATGGATGAATCCCACAACCAAACAGTATACTGAAACAGAGAAAAATCCTCTGCTGAAAGAACAGACACAGCTAGCTTGGTAAAGGGCGAGCAGAACCCAAAGCAGATAAAGGTGCATCCTCCTTGTTCTTTCCCAGGTCTGGCCAACCTTGGATGGAATCCAAGGAGGAGGAAAAATAGCAGATGTCCCTCTGCTGAAGTTTTTTGAGGTTGCCTATGCAACCTGAGCTGTTTGTTCAGTAGTATAAAAGCTGGTCCTGCTTGCAGAGAAGTCGGAAGCCATTCTGCAGGTGGAGACACCACGCAGGATTTTCCCCCATCATTGAGAAGGCCCCCAACTGCTCTCTGCAACCGGAGTTCCCCAGCGACAGCAGGACAGAGGGAGATATTGGAAAAGACATTGAAAGAGACAAAGTAATGGATCTGATTGTCTGCCCCTTCAGAATAGGTCACAGCTTGGTTACGTATCTTTTTGGTCTCTATCGTATTATGTTGATGCACTTCTCTGGCATTTGCCAGGGAGGCCTGTGCATGGCCATGGTGGTATTCGGGGTGTGGTTAATTTCTCCACCCATTGTCAAATTTGCTGCCTGGCTTCTTTTCCCTTCCATTATTAAGTTTGTAATGAGGTTTATTTTCCCTTTCATTATATCACCAGCGGTTAGCAGAATTATTACTTCTGTTTCTGGCCATGCAGCATCAGCTTTTCATTTTGTAGAAATAGAGACTTTATTATCTATCTGTATTCTGCTGGTGGTGGCTGTGTTCCTGGTGTTGTACAGTATAATTGGCAAAACATCATAATACAAGCCTGGGACTTCATAATGCAGGGTGTTTAAAAAACCCAAACCAACCAAACTCAAATCTTCAGTCTGAAAGAGATTGATATTACACATCTAAAGCTAAAATTGAGTCAGTGTATGACTACAACAGCCAGCATTCTCAATGCCAAGTTCTGTGCTGTGTGTTGACTTCCAGAGGCTAGGAGGGGCTGGAGCTTGACATGCCAACTGTCAAATCAAATAGATGAAAACACCAACTCCTCCATTTATTTTTAAAATAAATTTCACACATGGATGACTATCAAGAAATGCATGTTTGTACATTAACTATAAGGTATTGAACAATCCTTGCTATTTCTTTAAGTAATTTGAGTCAAAACTAATGTCTTATTATGAAAGTCAAGACCTACTAGGTAGTTTTTCTAATTTTATGTTAGGGCATCAGTTCTGAAACACTCCTTCTCATTATGAGAGGATTTTATAGTTATGGCTGCAATTAAAAAAACACCAAACTCTACACTTTATCCCCATAAAAATTGTGACTACATGGCATTCTCCTAGCAGGCTTTCATAGGTCTTTGCCTTCCACAAAAGTTTTTGTCAAAGTTAAAAATTTTGGTGGTGGTAGATCAAAGCAAGGTTTCCATGATGTAATTTTCAGTCAACTTTGCCCAATGTTAACGGTATATTAACTATGAGTCAGATAATATCTGCAGCCTAAGTTCAATTTAGAAATAGTTGCACCATTTCTTTTTGAAAAACAGTATACATTTATCGTGGACTGGTTTTGTCATGTGTAGAGATTAATCTTTTGATTTTAACAACTAAGCCAAANATTTCTTTAGCCCCCCTCTCTCAACACTGTAAATGCAGTCAATATGTCCATTGCTGAACAATTGCCAATGTCACAGATGAGTCTGAAAGCAGGCAGGATCTTCTGCAAGCATGTAGTTCTCTCTGAAAAAATCACAGAATCACTACGGTTGGAAAGGACCTATAAGATCATCAAGTCCAACCATTATCTATCTCTACT
>VYZX01009010.1:104429-116336 GCA_013401335.1 Brachypteracias leptosomus | reverse complement strand
GAAAGAGTACTAACATTGTCTCAAGTCTCTGGAAGTCTGCTATAACTGTCTCCATGCTAAGCAAATTCCAGTACTGCAGTTTGGAGTCTCTTTTTATTTTAGGAAGATTTATTCCAAATCATGAATGGTTTTTTTATGTTCACAACTTCTGAATGAGACAACCTGTGCCCCCTGCAACCTTTCAGTGAATGCTGGTAGAGTTAGTGGTAAAGTGAAATTTGAATTTTAAGCTCCAACTTGAAGGAAGCTTCTGTGTTTACATTTATTTCCAAACTCTAAAAGACATTTTTGCAAATATAATCCAAATACAGATATGTCTGTTATGATCTGTTGACTTAGCAAAGCAGATGGAAATACTACACTTTTTCATACCATGCTAATTTAAATTTACCCATTTTCTTCGGTAAAGCTGCTCCCATTTTTTCAACCGCAAAGCAAGGTAATTGAATCCTCTGTTTATAGAATTCCTAGACACTTAGCTGGCAGTGGAATCACTGAGCTGATTTCTCATTTTGTTTTAAAGGTGTGTACTGTCTGTTTTTCCTTCAGCTTTTGAAGTGAATATTGTTCACTCCTTTGAGGAGGAAGGAGTGTTTTATAAAGTACTTACAAGTTAACAGATAACATTGTGTGAGGCTTAATTTTCCACTACCATCTTGCTCTTTCCAAGAAAGGAAGCCAACCCCAAAAATTACTTTCCATTGTGTACCTATGTTAATAAAACCCCACATTCTTGAATTCCTGGGATTTATGACCTAGCTATGTTCCTGAAGCCATCTTAGAAACTAAGTGGCCTTGTGGACAGTGTTCTTCATTGGAGTTAAACACCTAGGCTTTATTATAGCCATCTTAATCTGAAATACCAGCTTGCAAGTATTTTTCGGGGAGATCTTTTGTTTCCTCTGTGTGGCTTTTACTGGAATTGGAAGTTGCTGTGAGCTGGGCCTGTCTTATGTTACAGTGAATCTTAAATATCTGCTTGTCTCTCCTTAGTATTGTGTTATGGATGGTGTGAATAATGAGTTAAATTAAGATTCTAACAGTGCCACCTTGCAATGAACACTTAATATGCAATGTAGAACATCACAGTTGTGACTGATCTTATTTTAGATAATTTTTGTTTCTTCCTCAGAGTGAGACTGGTGTTAAAGAATTTCATATAGTGCAAGTTTCAAGTAATAGCAAGCACTGGAAGCTTCAAAAATCTGTTAACATCTCTGAAGACAAAGGTGTGTATCTTTTGTCACCAAAAAGATGTCTGGTCTAGCTCGTGCCTTACAAGAGCAATTAATCTCACAAGGAGTTAAATTTGGCTTTCAGAATAATAAATTTCTAAAAACTTTGTCCTTTTCAAACAAACAGAAAACAGCCCTTCTTTTGTTAGTGTTTCAAGAAAAGTATATTGACAGCTAACATTCAGACTTCATTAATTTTAAAAATGGGCTTAATTTATAGGTAAATTATTTCTGTAATGTAGAGAAATCTGTGTCTGGGTTGCATGATAACTTGTCTCAAAAAAACGTTTCAGTGTTCCTTTACTTCTAGCTATTTATATCAGTGTTAAATTTAGCTGATGAACAGAATATTTGACAGGTGCTCTGTTCAGTTATTAGAAATATGCCAGAATTGCTAGTGCTGTATCCTGCCTTGGCTAATCCAAGCTGCTCATTTTTGAAAAGACTGCCCCAAGCAAAAAGTACTGTTAGTGTACATGTTATCTTGTATGCTGACATTTTATGTATTTAAAAATTGGTCTAGACATGTATTCCTTTGATATCAATATAAAGGCTGAACCAGTCAGGTACGTTGAATTGTTTGTCTTCTGTTCCTTCCTTTATCTCCTTTGTGTATTATGGCTCACTTTCTTCTCTAGAAGGAGATGGAAGGTGTCAGCAGAAGATGCATCTTCTTTGCTACCATGCAGTTGCTCTGCTTGATTAGCTACAATTCTTGAGTATCATCAGCAAATTTATTTGTGAAGCTTAAAGGTTGGCGTTTGGCTAATGAGGAGGGACTCTGATTATGCTGAGGGAGAAAAAAATGTTGCAACCTTTTTTCTTTCAGATACTAAACTTGCTAGCAGAGAGAGAGCGAAGTTGTGCTTTAAAGCAGCAAGATGCAAAAACTCAGAAGGTATGTTCTCTCCTGAATGTGATAGCTTTTAGAAAAAAATCCTATTTGGATGCTGCATGCTGCGGGTGTGACTTCTCATGATGCTGAAACAAAGCCTTCTCTTTTTATCCCTTAGAAAACTACACATTTGCAGACATAGTCTTTGGGAACGAACAGGTAGGTGGACTGGTGCAACTCCATGTTTCATCTTGTGCAAGGTACCCCTGTTGTGTGTATATACCCCAGTGAAAGACTTTTCTAAAATTTAAAAAAGGGAACAGTGTTTTCATAGTTGGGAAGCTGAATTTTGCACATTAAAAACTGTGTTCTAGGTCAGCTCTCTCTTACAAAGGGAAGGTAAGGTAGCATAGACTAATGGGTAGTCTGGAAATTTTAGTTCCCAGCTCCACAGCTGAATGGAGCATGTTGTGATGCTAACTTTTTTGCTAAAGTTTTTCCTTACTTTTCAGCTCTTCAAAGCAGTTCTTTTGAATATTTCCCAGCCCTCTAATTTTCCCGTAGAGATCTGTGGATGTCAGATTCTTGTTCTGTTGGGTTTTCTCTTAACTATATTTTTACTAAGAGAAAAATTGTAATTACAGTGTGTTCTAAAAATAATCTAGAAACTTCTAATGGATTTCAAAATGGATTTCAGAATTTCAAAACTACTAATGTAGGTTGTAGTCAGTTCAAGGAGTCTATTTCTTTGATTTTACTCAAAGTTTAAGATTCTAGACTACTATTAATCTTTTTAGCATACAGGTACTTTCTGAAGCAGAATTCTTTTAGCAAATGGTCTTGGTACAGCAAATGCCTTTCCAAAGCCTGGGGCAAGTAGGCCACTTGCACCAGAACAGGAATCTCCAGAGTATGGTGGATTTAGCTGGATGTCAGAATGCTTATTTTGTACTTAGTGCTCATTTTCCATATATGTATCCAGCTTTTAAAAGCCAAAGAAAACCTCCTTACTGCCATTTCATTTTATAGGCATATAAATTGAAGTTAGGACTAAAAATCTGAGGTAGATGATCCTACTTTGCTCTTTTAAAGTTGGATGAGCTGCATGAACTTCAGCTTTCTTCTAAGAAAATATTCAATAATATGAAGGAGAGGGGGCCCAACCCCTTCTAGGAAGCTTCTGCAAAAGCAGATTGCCTGGGGGTGGGTGTTCTGCTAATGCAACAGTTAGCATCTCTGGCACTGTATATTTGGGAAAGGCTAAGGTTTTTTGAAAGGGAGTGGTTAGGAGAGGAAAATTTCTTACTTAACCTGTTATCTCTGGATATCATTGCTGTCGGTCTTAAAGCCACTGCTTACTTATCAAGCTTTTGATGTTGGAAAAGATCAAATGATAGCAAACTTAAACAGCACAGTGCTTCTGACTGTGCCACTTATACATGGGGAATATGTTGTGCAATCTCATCTTGTTATTGCTTCCAAAGATGTATGTTCTTAACTGATAAATAATTCCAGATAACACAAGGAAAATACTAAGCAGTAATGATTTACATGGGAGTTAGTTGGACACTTCAGCTCTCCCAACTACATTTGATGTTTCACAGTAAGCTGCTATTGTGGTTTAAGCCCAGCCAGCTGGTAACAAACCACCATGCAGCCACTTGCTCACTCCTACCTGCCTCTGGTGGGTTGGGGAGGAGAAAATAAAACAAAAGGCTTGAGACGAAGGACAGGGAGGGCTCACTCACCAATCATGGCCATGGGCAAAAGACAGACTCGACTTTGAGAAACAAAATCAATTTAATGTAGACAAAACCACCACCAAGTCACTAGTTGAATCAGAGTTGGACGGTGATAAATACAACTGGATCTTACGAACACCTTCCTTCTTCCCAGGCCCATCTCTGCTGCCTTCTCCCCCCAGTGGTATAAGGGGACAGGGAATGGGAGGTTATGGTCAGTCCCAGTCCATTCTGAGTTTCTGCTGCTCCTTCCTCCTCAGGGGGAAACTAGCAGTCTTCCCTTATAGCCACATGGTATCCCTCCCATGGGAGACAATCCTTCGTGGGCTTCTCCCATCAGCATGGGTCCATTTTGTGGGCTCTGGTCCTCCCAGTGATGAACCACTGATCGAACCTCTCAGTAGTCAGTGTGGGCTCCCCTCAGAGTCAAAACCTCCTTTGGGGTCAGTCCCCTGCTCCAGTGTGGGGTGCTCCACAGGCTACAGACAGGATTCTTCTCCACCATTGATCTCTAAGGGTTACAAGGGCTCAGCTGCCATCCACTATGGGCTGAAGGGAATGGCTGCTCTAGTGTGTCTCCCCCATTCCTTCCTCGCTGACCTGGATGTCCTCCTGGTTGTCTCTACCAGGTTCCACTCCTCTCCAACACAAAAGAGATCCCAAAACAAGGGGAAAACTGACTGGGCAGCTTCCTTTAAATATGTTATTGCAGAGGTGCTGATTGGCTCAGAGGTGGGTCTGACTTGGAGCTGTGGGAGCTTCTCAAAGCTTCTTCCCAGGAGCCGTGCCAGTAGCCCCATCCTCTGCTACCAAAATCCTGCCAGACACAAACCCAGCAGAGCAGTCTGGTGGTAATAACCAAAGCCCTTATTGCTAAGTTGTATTAGCAGTTTTAGGCTAATAACTATTGCTCTGTTCCCCTGACAGCTCATCAGGTAGGGCTGGTCTCTAGCACAGCAAGCATGGGCACCAAGAGGTGGGCCAGTCTGTAAGATGACAAAGGGAAGCAAAGCAAGAATAATGAAGTGGAACACTGCAGTGATGACGTCTGTTAGAGTAACTTCACTTGCATCCTGTTCTGAGAGCACTTTCTCAATTTTTTTTTTTTCTTGCAGATAATAAGTTCAGCCAGTCCTTGTGCAGACTTTTTTTTCCAAAGCTTATCCTCTGAATTTAAAAGGACTCATGTGCAATCTCATACCCACACATCTCAAAGGGCTGTGAAACAATCGTTTGATGAGATAGTCAGATTGATACAAAGGTGCAGTGAAGTTGATTTGAACATTGTTGTACTGTGGAAGGTATGTATGGTTGTGGTCTCTGTGGTCATTTGGTCATGAAATATGACTGTTGAAAAATAATTTAATACGGCATCCCGAACCTTGAAGTGTACTCATATGAAATTTATGCATGAATTTTTTGTGAAAACAGGCAGATGAACTAAAATGGTGCAAGAAGCAAAGACAATCTTATTAGCTGTTACTGTAATAAGTATATTCAAGTGGTTTGACATTACTCTGGGTTTTTATAAGTTCTCTTCTTAAAAGAGAAAATTCTGAAATCTTAAACCAAGAGGTTTGTTAAAGCATGCTGTTACAGAACTGTGAGTGTGACCCAGTCTGCTTTGAAGAGGATCTCATTTACCAGAATGCAAATATTAAGTATTGGAAATTGGCAGTCTAACCTTCAGTAGTTGCCTGTGCCTTCAAAATTAAAAGCATACACATAAATTTATGTCATGCCAGCCTTTAGGTTTTAAGCAGTGCAACATCTTCCACTTCCAATTAAGAGGGGAAGTCGGTAGTTCTGTATTTTGACACATATGGTAGTTTCTCTTCTACTAATGTCTTTGTACTATATTTTGCAGGCATATGTTGTGGAAGACAACAAGCAGCTTATTTTGGAGGGCCAGCATCATGTTGCCCTTAATACAGTTGGGAAGGAGGCTTTTTCGTTTCCTCAGAAACAGGTAATCCAGTGTGAAGTTCTCCTTTACAATTGCTTCTTCCCCAAAATAGATTTGCTGTGTTTTCCTGTAAATAAGTGGAATCACTTTGGATGCTTTTGTAGAATCTAACATCAGATGTGTTATTACTAAGTAATTCAGACTTGCTTCAACCTTGATTAGTCATCTCTATTGAAATAGCTAGGCTCAGTTTAAAGATGAGAAAAGCAATATACAAAAAGTATACTGCTCTGCAGTTGTTGGAGTAAACTGTTTTGTGGTATTTCAAAGTAGATATAGGAGCTTAAGTCAAAGTTATAACAAAGTTAATTAAAAAATGGTGGAATTAGTTTTGAGTGTTACAGAATCAACTTTATAAATTCTACAATATGCAACTTTTAAGTGAAGAGCTCTGGTGTGAACTGTTAGAAGAGCAGAAACACTGGAGCTATTGAAAGTACATTGAAAGCTCCATTGGAATTGATCAATTAATAGCATATTACTTCACTTAAGTTTTATAGCTTAAGTTATCTTTCAAAGAAAATAGCATCTGTAAGAAACTGGATGTCTCCTACTACATGAATTGGTAGCAATTATGGAAACTGTAGATAAGCTTCTGTAAAATCATGTATGCTAGAAGCGATTTGTGTGTGGTGAAGACTAATGTGCAAAATGAAGAAACAGGTCTTGTACTTTAGTCTTCTGAGCAGCACACTGCTGGTCCTTCCTGCTTTGGTGCTATTATCCTTCTTTTTATCCATGTTGCAAACACATACGGATTTTAGTGAGCTCTTACTCAAAGTTGCAGCAAGTAATACTCTACGTTAATTTTGTCAAGAAAACAATATAGGACAAATATCTGTTTCTATAAATACCATGCTATAAAGGAAATAGTGAATTTCTCTGAAGCTGTGCACTTAGCTTTGATTTGTAAAGCTTTAAGTATTTTTACATCATTAAGATTTTTCCATTTATTTCTTTGTGCTATGAGATGGGAATAGATTGGAAGGGGCATGTAGTCTGTGCTAAACTGGCTTGTGTTCATTGGTACTGAAAAATAGGAGATTTTAAGGTCTAATATCTGAAGAGTATTTTTTTCACTTATCCTCTCACCTCCAGAAAAGCCTTTGCACATGTGGGCTCAAGCTGTGCTGAGAAATACTAGACTACTAGTCTAAGGAACAGCTGTCCACCCTGGTATTATTGCTATTACCTCTCCTGTCTTAAGGTGTATGCAGAACAGTAGATCACACTGTAGACATCTGAAGTTAGGAGTGGAAAACACTGTGGACTTCTGAGGTCTGGTTCTAGCAAATGGGTGGGAAGAGAAGAAATCGGAATGAGTCACATCTGCATCCTAAAATAAACAAATGACTGAACATGCTAGGGGTAGAAATTAGCATTTCTTGCTGACTGCACTGGAACTCGAGTTGTCTGCATCAAATTCAGTTTCAAACTAAAAGAAATGTATCCTGCCACCAGCAGCAAGGAGGATCCAGTTGTACCCTCAATTTGTTTTGAGGAATAGAATACATGCTGCTATGTTAACATTCTGTCTATGATCTGTTTCTCATCAGCCAGTATTAAAACTACATGCAAATACATGCTGCATTGATTATTGTATTCACTTTCTTCAGCATAAGGAACATGCTTCCTTGGAAGTGTTCTGTACCTTGGTTGGAAGCAAAAATGCATCTACTTTGTGATGCAGCTGAAATCTGGTGTAAGAGTAATGGTGGTTGTTTTTAATAAGTACGGAAATTCTGTGTCTTCATGGTAACCAAAGCACAGATTTAACTTGCATTTTAAGAGCCCGAGTATATGCTCATATACTTTTTTTTTTTTTAATTGGCACTTTATACTGTGAGGAGAATAAACCTCTCTGAGGTGGGAGGTGAGGTGTAACAAATTAAGTGATTTGAGACTTTGCAGCAGTTTACTTCATTCACTCCACATTTAAGAATTAAAAGAAACCTCAAAATAAGATTAAATGAGATGAGGTAGAGGAAACATACTTAATCCATTAAGGATTGTATATTGGTTTTGAATTATCTTGCTCTTGCATTAAAGTTACACAAGCAGTGAAAAACGGGTGGGGGTGAGGGGGAGGAGAAAATTCCAAACTGAAGCATTGCATCTAGCTTTTAACATTTTCAGTATATAGTTTTGAGACTTTTACAACATAACATTCAAGTAGCTTCTCTTGTAAATCTCTATTTATTCTCTAAGTCATAAATGGAGTCGGAAACTCTAGGCTGTTCCTGAATGTCTTGTGCTGACAGTTGCAGAAGTTGTTTTCTGTGGTCTAGACAGCAGAGGGAGATGGAGATGCATGCTTTTTACCAACACGGTCAAATCTGAAAAAATAAATTAGCAGATTGTGAACAAGGTGTCACCCACCTTACAAGAGTCCACTTGCTGCATTTCTTGCTGTGTTCTATTTACCGCTCTTCTTCAGCGACCTTTTTCTTGTCTTGAACAGCTTCTGCTTCATGCTGTTGCAGCCAGCAAAGGAATTTTTGTGTCTTTCTGGCAATAAAGCCATCCCTAACCCAGAACAGTCTCACAACAGACATGGAGAAAACATGCACAAGATTTTTCTGCACTCCCCTCCCCCTTTTGTGGTGGTTTTTTTTTTTTGTTTAGCCCTATGAGAAATTACCAAGTTATTTGAATTCAGCTAATATAGATATTAAACCAAGATAGCTTGCTTTATATTTTGGTTAAATTCCATGTGCCAGTTNAGGAACATTTAAAGAATATTGGCTCTGTTAAAGCATTGCTTTGTTTCATATAGAAAGCTCTCTGAATAATATGGAAAACATTTTGTCTTTCTATCCTTTCTCTCTCACTTGTGTGTTTGAAAAAATGACCTTTTGCTAAGGATAGGGAAAAAATGCTAAATGCAGTTTTTCCTTGAATCAGAAACACAAAATGTGCCACGAAGTGATCTGTTAGTCACTAGCAACAATGTGAAGAGTAAATAACACCAGGTGTTAGTAAAGTGAATAGGTCTGACAGAAGCTGTTTGAGTCCGAGTAGTAAAAGCCTCACTAATAAAGATTAACTGGGTACTTGTAACTAATGGTTGCTCCTTTTTTGACAGCAATACTGCTGTGGGTTTAGTTTCTCTTCTGAAACTTGCTTCCAGGAATTGGGTTGTTTTAACTGAAGGTCAATTTAGGATTGTGTCTAAATACAACTATTCTGTCTCTTGTTCTTGACCTCTCTACCTTGATATAGTAAAAGGACAAAAACTTCAGATGCGTTAAACATCCATTCACAGTCAGGGCTGTCGATCAATATTATTTCTTACTGCTTTCTCCCATATTTTCCTAATCTGGTGAATTCAATCCAAAAAATTCCAAAGGAAAAGCACAATGCAGTGTGGTGGGATGGAAGTATTAGTGTGGGGCTGGGGCATTTGCCACACTGATTGGCAAAACCGCCACACTGATTGGCAAAACCTTCACACTGATGGAAGGTGAGCAGCAGCCTAGAAGAGACTTGTCACTTGGACATGCCAGTGTGTTGGGAATAGCGTCTATACTTCTGAAACACATCAGCGTGTGAGTGTAAACTTAGCTTTGACTGAAATCTAGATGAGATGAAGGGTCTATAAGCGTGTCTTAGCTCAGGCATANAGAGGGAGATGGAGATGCATGCTTTTTACCAACACGGTCAAATCTGAAAAAATAAATTAGCAGATTGTGAACAAGGTGTCACCCACCTTACAAGAGTCCACTTGCTGCATTTCTTGCTGTGTTCTATTTACCGCTCTTCTTCAGCGACCTTTTTCTTGTCTTGAACAGCTTCTGCTTCATGCTGTTGCAGCCAGCAAAGGAATTTTTGTGTCTTTCTGGAAATAAAGCCATCCCTAACCCAGAACAGTCTCACAACAGACATGGAGAAAACATGCACAAGATTTTTCTGCACTCCCCTCCCCCTTTTGTGGTGGTTTTTTTTTTTTGTTTAGCCCTATGAGAAATTACCAAGTTATTTGAATTCAGCTAATATAGATATTAAACCAAGATAGCTTGCTTTATATTTTGGTTAAATTCCATGTGCCAGTTGACTTCTGCTGCTTTGTCAGTTATGGTATATCTCAGACTAATTTTGCAAGCTTTTAAGAATTTAGTTTGGATTTATGAAAGCTTCTAGAACTGTTCAGGAAATCAAAGCTGCAGTAAAGCACTGTAGTAGAGGAGCAGTAGATCTCCATTGGCACTGTTAAGTTTCTCAGGTTCTTCCAACAATTGCTGGTAGATCAGTAGTTGAGTGCACTGGTATTAAGTCATCTCTGTCTTATGTCTAAGCTGAGCTACTAGGCTGCAGACTGAGATGCAAGGACAGATGGTTATTTCTGCTTGTTTCATTGTGGAACGTGTAATGCATAAAACAGGGATGTAGAAATGACAGCAGGATACAATTATTCCTGTATTGTAGTAGCATAACTTGACACAGTATTTGATAAGACCAAGATGAAACATCTGGTTTCTATAAAACACAAGATAGTGGGGCTTGGGGACAGGCTTAAAACCTTTTTCTGGGTAAAATTTCTTTACTGCAGTAATAAATTGCAGTAAAACTCTATACAAATTTTACTTGGATGCTCAAATGCACGTGCTTCCTTTTCTTCCAGACAATAACTATGTAGCCTGCTGATTTTCTGTCACTGATTAGAGATTTATTTGTTGTTGTTTACAAGGTGGGTTTTTTTAATTATTTAACTAAATAGCACTGCTTTTGAGCATAAGTTACTGGGCACAGTAGGCTTACCAGGTGATGTGATGAACTGCTTGCCTCTTTGTGTTCTAAAAGTTTGGAATCATGGTACATAGTATGTGAAGGAACATTTAAAGAATATTGGCTCTGTTAAAGCATTGCTTTGTTTCATATAGAAAGCTCTCTGAATAATATGGAAAACATTTTGTCTTTCTATCCTTTCTCTCTCACTTGTGTGTTTGAAAAAATGACCTTTTGCTAAGGATAGGGAAAAAATGCTAAATGCAGTTTTTCCTTGAATCAGAAACACAAAATGTGCCACGAAGTGATCTGTTAGTCACTAGCAACAATGTGAAGAGTAAATAACACCAGGTGTTAGTAAAGTGAATAGGTCTGACAGAAGCTGTTTGAGTCCGAGTAGTAAAAGCCTCACTAATAAAGATTAACTGGGTACTTGTAACTAATGGTTGCTCCTTTTTTGACAGCAATACTGCTGTGGGTTTAGTTTCTCTTCTGAAACTTGCTTCCAGGAATTGGGTTGTTTTAACTGAAGGTCAATTTAGGATTGTGTCTAAATACAACTATTCTGTCTCTTGTTCTTGACCTCTCTACCTTGATATAGTAAAAGGACAAAAACTTCAGATGCGTTAAACATCCATTCACAGTCAGGGCTGTCGATCAATATTATTTCTTACTGCTTTCTCCCATATTTTCCTAATCTGGTGAATTCAATCCAAAAAATTCCAAAGGAAAAGCACAATGCAGTGTGGTGGGATGGAAGTATTAGTGTGGGGCTGGGGCATTTGCCACACTGATTGGCAAAACCGCCACACTGATTGGCAAAACCTTCACACTGATGGAAGGTGAGCAGCAGCCTAGAAGAGACTTGTCACTTGGACATGNCAGATAACTGAAAAATTGTATCTGTGATTTTTATCCTTTAATTGTCTGTAGAGCTGACAATAATATTCTTGTTTTCAAATGGCTCTTTACTTGTGTCTTAGTGAAATACAGAGTCATCTTTTCTATAGTTAGGAGCTGGAATGCATATAGATGAGTCACATAAAGGAAGCCAATTTAAAACTGAGCTTTTAAAATGTAAGTTCTCTGATCTAAAATGGGAAAGGGAGAAAGACACATCACTTAAGATCTCTCTTTGGTTCACTCTTACTCTTGCTTTCGTATATTCTGCTTTTACTTGAGCTTAGCATATTGTTCAAGAGTTTCCTACTTAGGTTTTCTTCTGTGCTGTGTGTATTGGTCCCTCATACTTGTCTGGGCATGTTTAGAATCCTTTTGGCTGTGCATAGCTTGGGATTTATGGGGCAAAGGTGCTGAATTTCCATACAACTTGGAAATCAAATTTTGGTGTTTTTTTTTTTTTTTTTTTTTGGGATGTTTAAAAAAACATTAAAACATCTGTTT
>VYZX01009010.1:54056-97873 GCA_013401335.1 Brachypteracias leptosomus | reverse complement strand
CACAGAACCTTTGGTGGTGTTAAAACTTCCCCTAGGTTTATTAGCTGATTCTTATGACTGGCTTTTTTGATTAGAACTTCAGTATTACATACAAAAATATTAGCACTGACGAAATGTTTTGTGAATTGTTTCTAAAATTTTTACTAAGGGTTCTATGGGAGTGAATTCAGTACCATGATATATACCATTGTTAATTCTTCCATTTCTATGAAAACAAGGCACTTAAACTCATTTATAATTCTGGTGACGCCACCTCTCCACTGCTCCCCAGTAGACAATAGTGCTACTTGGTCTGCTTACCACAAAATAGACTTTGTGGGATCCCTGACTGAATATTTTTGGTGGGAGGAAGGCAGACTTGTGAAGACATAGAGGTAGGCTTAATCATGGAGAACATTTGCTTCTTGCCAACAGTAGCAAATTAAAAGCCCAGGGCCTAATACACAAGGACTTGATTCTGTTTTGTCAGTTAAGATTAGAAAGCTATTCATTCATCTGGTGTTTTCACAAGACAGTCACATTTTGTAGCAATGTTATAAGACATGTCTTTGAAAGGATAGTGTAATCATGTGTCTTGAAACTTCAGAGCTCTGTATTGTGTCTCTAGAGCAGCCTATATCCATGTTGACTGTGTGCACACTCTGGTTTGGCTCTAGTTCATGGGACAGGCCCAAGAATCTCCCAAACTGCAACAATTTGGATCTTGTTACTATGTCTATTATTAGCGTCATGTGTTGATTATATAAAAAGCTGGGAAAACACTAGAATTCATCATTATACATGTGTGTAATTAATGTCCTGTATGTAGTGTACAGTATATTGGGAAACAAATGTTGTTTTTTTGTACTGATCCACCTGAGCCAACAGGGAGAGCCATTGTAGAAGAGTTTTAAATGTGAGTTAAAGAATACTGAAGTGTTAAGAAGTAAGGATTTGGAGTTAAATTGAGCTGATGGGTGGACATAGGTATTCTTAAAGATACCCAGGGGTACCTTAGGTACTCTGTGTGTGNTGGCTTTTGAAAATAAGGTTTTGAAAAAGTGTTAACAAGTCTGTTTGTAAGGGGCCAGTGGTGGGGACACAGTGCATTCTGAAATCCTGAGGAAACTTGAGGAGGAAATAATCATGTAGGCTGATATGTATGCTTCAAATGTAGAGAAGTAACTTTAATGCCTTCTTTTTCAGCCCAGAAGCACTAGAAGTCCATGGATCTTTTACATGGCTTGGGCAAACACAGTACAAACTTCAACTTAAAAGCCAGGAGGTCTATAGCTTGCAGCTGAAAGCTTGCTTCGTTCATACAGGTGTCTATAACCTTGGAACCCCCCGAGTATTTGCCAAGCTGGCGGACCAAGTTACTTTGTTTGAAACAAGTCAGCAGAACTCCATGCCTGCACTGATTATTATCAATAATATCTGACCACTTCCTGAAAAAAAATTCACACTAAAAGACAAAAATAAATGGGATTCTTTTCTTATATTGCTGGTTGATATTTTGCTGCAGTTTTTGGAAATAGCACCTCAAACATCTAACTCGTTACTAAAGGTTGTGTAGGAAAGAAAATAGCAGAGTACTCAGAGTACTTGTCAATTTGTTTCTCAATGCAACGCACGTTGGACTGAAAATACGTTAATCCTTTTATAATGTATTTCTTCTCTGATAATTAAGATATTCATAACACAAAATACTCTTTAAGTCCAAATCTGAACATATTTATATGTCCTATGCCCTGTCAAAAATGCGGCTTGACTGCTGTTACATCTTCCAGCATGGTGTGTTAATATTTGTGGCTGTATTAGGATATGGTTCAGGAAGAAACCCTTGTTGGCTTTTCCTGTCTGAAGCCATTAGNAAAACTTCCCCTAGGTTTATTAGCTGATTCTTATGACTGGCTTTTTTGATTAGAACTTCAGTATTACATACAAAAATATTAGCACTGACGAAATGTTTTGTGAATTGTTTCTAAAATTTTTACTAAGGGTTCTATGGGAGTGAATTCAGTACCATGATATATACCATTGTTAATTCTTCCATTTCTATGAAAACAAGGCACTTAAACTCATTTATAATTCTGGTGACGCCACCTCTCCACTGCTCCCCAGTAGACAATAGTGCTACTTGGTCTGCTTACCACAAAATAGACTTTGTGGGATCCCTGACTGAATATTTTTGGTGGGAGGAAGGCAGACTTGTGAAGACATAGAGGTAGGCTTAATCATGGAGAACATTTGCTTCTTGCCAACAGTAGCAAATTAAAAGCCCAGGGCCTAATACACAAGGACTTGATTCTGTTTTGTCAGTTAAGATTAGAAAGCTATTCATTCATCTGGTGTTTTCACAAGACAGTCACATTTTGTAGCAATGTTATAAGACATGTCTTTGAAAGGATAGTGTAATCATGTGTCTTGAAACTTCAGAGCTCTGTATTGTGTCTCTAGAGCAGCCTATATCCATGTTGACTGTGTGCACACTCTGGTTTGGCTCTAGTTCATGGGACAGGCCCAAGAATCTCCCAAACTGCAACAATTTGGATCTTGTTACTATGTCTATTATTAGCGTCATGTGTTGATTATATAAAAAGCTGGGAAAACACTAGAATTCATCATTATACATGTGTGTAATTAATGTCCTGTATGTAGTGTACAGTATATTGGGAAACAAATGTTGTTTTTTTGTACTGATCCACCTGAGCCAACAGGGAGAGCCATTGTAGAAGAGTTTTAAATGTGAGTTAAAGAATACTGAAGTGTTAAGAAGTAAGGATTTGGAGTTAAATTGAGCTGATGGGTGGACATAGGTATTCTTAAAGATACCCAGGGGTACCTTAGGTACTCTGTGTGTNTGGATGTAGATGTAGTAGGAAAGAGGACATACAGATGTTATTTTCCTTTCTTTGAAGCTGCATTTAGCATCTTGATGCTGTTAAGTATAGCCAGAACTGTCCTTATGATTGCAACTTATCCTTTCAAAGTCTTACTTTTTCTTACTAGAAGAACCATAATTTCTTAAAGATAAAGGGAGGTGGTGGTGTGGGAAACAAACCAAGCATATNACAAACTTCAACTTAAAAGCCAGGAGGTCTATAGCTTGCAGCTGAAAGCTTGCTTCGTTCATACAGGTGTCTATAACCTTGGAACCCCCCGAGTATTTGCCAAGCTGGCGGACCAAGTTACTTTGTTTGAAACAAGTCAGCAGAACTCCATGCCTGCACTGATTATTATCAATAATATCTGACCACTTCCTGAAAAAAAATTCACACTAAAAGACAAAAATAAATGGGATTCTTTTCTTATATTGCTGGTTGATATTTTGCTGCAGTTCTTGGAAATAGCACCTCAAACATCTAACTCGTTACTAAAGGTTGTGTAGGAAAGAAAATAGCAGAGTACTCAGAGTACTTGTCAATTTGTTTCTCAATGCAACGCACGTTGGACTGAAAATACGTTAATCCTTTTATAATGTATTTCTTCTCTGATAATTAAGATATTCATAACACAAAATACTCTTTAAGTCCAAATCTGAACATATTTATATGTCCTATGCCCTGTCAAAAATGCGGCTTGACTGCTGTTACATCTTCCAGCATGGTGTGTTAATATTTGTGGCTGTATTAGGATATGGTTCAGGAAGAAACCCTTGTTGGCTTTTCCTGTCTGAAGCCATTAGTCATGATAAATCCCAACCTTACTGTGAAGTTCAATAAGGTGTCTAAAATCCATTTCTGTTTTTCAGTTCGTTAGTTTAAAATTTTGTTTTGAGTTTTCATGTTTATGGAAACGAACCTTTCAAGGTTTACATACGAGTCCCACCTAAAGTGTTTCAAAAATAATTTCCTCATCAATTTGAGTATTTTTCTCATTCATCTCAACACAGAATGCACTATTTCACAACCATGAGATTGCCATTTAAATTGTCACTTGCTTTATTATGTAACTATAACAATTGATCTGTTTTAAAAAAAAATCTACTCAAGATTTTCAAGAAATGTATTATATTTATAACAAATGTACTGTAAATAGAATAAAACATACACCATATTCACTGTATGGTCTTGTGGTCTTTTTCCCTTCCTTTTTATACAGCTGTAGCCATTTATAGGTGCTGGTAGTGTGTGTATATGTGTATATTCTGTACTGTCTTCATTCTGGCCGTCTTTGCTCAGGTGAAGTTCCATGTGTGGTGTAGCACATACTGCTGTATTTGCCTTTTGAGTTCTTATGTAGCGTTCTCGGGTACAACCCCCAGCATTCAGCTGTCTGTGAAATCTCAATTACTTGCTAGGTGCTGGGGAGTTCTGATTTGGGTAGTAGGTGCTGAAGGTAGGGCTGTGGGATGCAATGAAGTGCAGGAAACCAGGTGAGAGGAGTTATGGTTTATGATGGGTTAGCTGAGTACAAGGGTGATTGAGTACCTAAAGAAACCTACAACTTCTGATGATCTGCTGTATCTTGTGGGTGAAGGCAATTTCTTCTTAGGACAGCGTTGACATATGAAACAGTACATGTGCCTTCAGGTGCATATTTTTCTCTTTTAGACAGTTTCTGATTTTACTTGTCTGTGGTACAACTGTATGACTGCTTCCGGGTCTTAAAATGTCCTGAAAAGTCTTAAAGCCTATTCACAGCACATGTCCTTTTACAGTCATACTTAACATGACTTGTGGCTTATATTGATTTATCAAGAGAATACCTGAATATTATCTAACAAATATATTGCTTCTGAGGATAAGGTTTTTTTCCTGCTCTTGAGCAAAATGGAAAACTTTTCTAAATGATTCTTGGTATTGTAGCCTTCTGCTGTGTCATAACTTATCTTTCCCTCAGCATGCCAAGATGGGAAGAGGACTTATTACTGATGCCATTCAGCTCTATGGCTGTAGACCACAATGTTCTAAGTCACAGTTGGTGTATTTTTAAGACTTCCTCAAATACTTGAGTGGCACAAATCACATTATTTTGATAGAGGATGTTTCCACAAGAGTTTTGTGAGATGGGTCAGAAGTTTAACCACTTTTTTCAGCCTGTCAGTAGAAACTGGTAAGAAATAGTATCAGTGACTTGGAGGTCATATTGTTTGTGAAGAGCAGGCTTGATGAACAGCTGTTCTGTCCTGATGGCTGATATGTTACTTGTCAGTGATCTTGACTTTCAGATTAAGTAAACCAAGACTTCCCACTTCTGTTAGTGCTATATAGGTAAAAAATTGTGGTAAGACACTTCATGTAGCTTAACTTGAAAGAAATACTGTGTCAAGACTGACCTGTTTTCATGTTTCAGAGAATGTTGGACTGGAAAGAGATGTGGATGTGGAAAGAAGCTGAAAGAGCTGGAGTAGTGTTGTATTCAGCATGGATGAAGTTAGCAGCCTCTTCAATAGGCAGTTTTGAGATGTGTTTTGATGTTTGTGTATCTAGACACAGGGGTTTTTTGTAAGTACATCAAGTATTCCCAAAGAGTTCTTGACAATGCAAAGTTCAGCAGGGTAGGCTGTCAGCTCTATAAATAAGCCAGACTTTGACTTTTGCTGTAGACACAGTATCATGTAGCTAAACACCCCCCCCCCACACACACACACACACCCCCACCCACCCACACACACCCCAGAAAACTTTTGCTTTCTCTTTACACTTAAATGAAATCTCCTCTTTATTATTTTTCCTGATGTGATTACAAAAACATTAAAGTTTTTCATTTGTCATATTCTAAGGCAGTTTACTGAAAAGCAGTATCTGTGATTTTAACTTCTAAAGCTTGGCATACTGTTAGAGAAAGCAGCTGTCATGCAGTGTCCAAGGAATGACTCTAGTTTGTAACCATTAAAATGCTTTATTTCCAAGTTGACACTTGTTCCTTCATGGTGCGCTGCCGCTGCTGCACGTTATGCTGTGTAAAAAGTGTGGAGCTGTTGAAAATAGAGTTCAAAGTGAAGTCATTGGAGTGTCAGAACAGAAGTTCATTATATGGTGGCTTAGATGAGGAGCTGACATGGAGATAGAGCTAAACCTGGCTACTTCAAGAATTACCACGTAGAAAATTGCATATTTGTGTGTGGACTCAGAGGTGATAAAAACACTTCTATTGAAATGAAAATTATGTGGTTCTAGCTTATTGAGCAATTAAGTATCTCTGCAAAGGCTAAAACTGCTGCTTGCAGGGCAGTGCTCCTTCGGAAGGATCCTGTGAACCTGCTGCAAGGCAGGAGGGCATCCTGATGCGTCTGGCACTGCAACGTTACAGCTCAGGGCAGATCAAAATACTGCATCTTACTTTGAGATAGCTGGAAAAAGCCCTCAAGTTACTAGATCCAGGGGATATCATTTTTAGGAATCTAATGGATTTTTAACTTTTGGTACTGTAAACAGAAAACATGTAATATAAAACCATGAAACTTGCCAAGCGGGGGTTTTTGGTGAAAAGCAAAATGCCCAGTTTTGTTCTGGACATGGTGGGGAATTTTGGAATAACTTAATCTTGTATTACTTAAACCACAGAAATAATTCCGTATGTTAGTAGACTTAAAATAAGTCGTCTTACTTGACCTGTGTTACCAACAGACTTGCTCCTGAAATGAGGTGAGTTCTACCATCCCTTTCATACTTCAGGGCATGCACCACTCCATCACGTGCTGTGGGAATTCAGGGGTTCTAGGCTTCTTTGCCAAAAATTGATGAAAGGCAGCATTGGCAGACTGCTGTTCTGTGCAATGCTCATCTGGAGTAAGAAGGTTTTATATAAGAATGTGGTTTTTTTCTTTATATAAAAAGGGTTTTTCACAGTAGACTGTGAATGTAGTGTAGAAAGCATATACAACATTTATGAAGGCCCAGTTTGTGAATGGAGAGAATTCTCAATGCTTGCAGATGAGTTCTACACTTCAACATTACTTACTTGAGAGTGAATTCTAATACTTGAGTCCATTGTATATATAAATAAATTACATTCATAACATGGCAGCTAAACCGTTTATTTACAAGCAGCTTCTTGCTGTTCTAATTCAGCCAGCCTGTTCTGCTTCTAACTCTCCTGTAAAGCAGCAGAAATAATCTTCCTTGGTTGGTTTTCTTGTGCACATTGAAGTAGAATGACTAATACTCCGAATATTTGTAGTTTTCTTATACAATTTGTATAGATTCATTCATGACTTGGGGCAGTATCTAGTGGTGTTCTGCCACATCTCCAAAGTGCTTGTAATTAGAGTGTTAGAGAAGAATGCCACCTGGAGGGAAGTAAACAGATGCCTGAATGGTACCAAAATGCAGCTTAAGTTGCTTTCAGGGTTCTGCATGATGATATCTGACAAGGGAGCTGGGAAAGCTGCATGGCATGAAGAGTTAGGGGTTGTAAAAGGTGTGCAGAGAGAACAGGCTGAGTACGTCTCATGAAAGAGAAAACTTAGTCTCTGGAAAGGAGAAAGAGGAGCAGAGTTGGACAGAGCTTTCCAAGTGAGGGTCTTCACTGTAATGAAAATAAGAATAATGTCCAGATGCTGCTTGTAGGCAGAGTGGTTACCAAGGGAATGAACAAAACTGCTGCATTTCTGAACCAAAAGGATCAAAATTTGGCTTATAAAGTGATGACTGCTGTTATTCGGGCAAGCCCGGTGGAAGCATGCAAGCTTGGCAGTCACCATCAGGATTGAAAAAGAAGGGGCAGATTTAGAAAAGCTGGGAAGGAGAGGGATGGGATCTCACGGTTTGAAACGAGACAAGGAGGAAGAAACCAAGCAGAGTGGCCCAAGGAAAAGCCCTGGGAGAAAATGGGCAATACCAGTTTGCAAAAAATTTTGAAAGAGTGCATGCATCTGAAGCTCCATTTAAATTGTTGTTCAGGCTCTCAATCACAAATCCTGGAGTTATTATAGTTGGTGATTACTGCAAGAGATGAACCCTTTAATTATTTTGTGGGCAAACAAAGACTGCTTTTAATGACTCATATACAATTAGAATAGCCACCAGTCTAGCAGAAGAAATGCCCAGAATTTCCTATATAAGCTTCACAAAGAGGCTCCATTTTCTGCTTCAGTTATAATACTTACCTGAAGGGGAGGTTTCTTTGATTCCTCTTACTGTTGCAGGAGTGACTATGATGTTATAGTGAGATCTTGTGGCTTTTCTGGTCACCAGCATCAATCCACATCCACTTTCTCAAAAATAGTAGAAATCGTACTAAATACAGCATTCCCTTTGAATTGTGTACTTTATTGTAAAAAATGTTTAGCAGGACTGCTTATCCTGATAGAGCTGTGGAGTTGTCAGAATTTGTTGCCTCAACTTGTAAACTAAACTCTTCTATGCATTAGAACAGGAAAAATAATCTTAATTTTAAATTGAAATTTAAATTATGACAAACTCATCTTTAATGTCTATCTCAAAGTACATTTTTTAATCTTGTTTAAGCGTTCTGTGTAATAGAATAAGATCTTAATTAGCAATAAATTCCTGAAAGTCTTCTATATTGCAAATTCACAGGGTTCTAAAGTAGTTGTCTAAAATTGAAAGCAAAAGCAATATTAACTGTTGTCTAACTTGCAGTCAAAATGGCCCTTTCCTTGCTATTGTGGTTGATTTAATTGACTTTTACTATTTTGTTAGAAAAATGTCTACCAAATCACTTTAAATACATAAGAAGTTCACCCACACAATGGATTTAGAAATCTACAGAGAGCTGGGCTTTCACAGTACAATTATTAAGACAGGTAATGTTCTCCTGGTACTCAGCAGGAGTAGAAAGCTGTGCTCTCCGTAGGAGCTGGTTACAAGTTTGGAAGATTGAAGATAATTGGTCTTTGTTACACAGCCTGGCATGATACTAATTAGTTAGAAAGCCTCTGATGCCCACTTAATATAAAAGTTATTTCCTAAAATTAAACTTAAAAGCTGCCATGTTTCTGAAATCATGTGCTTGTACTGGAAGGACTTTCAAACTCTGTACAGTGAAACAAGCAAGACTAGCCACATAGGGTCAGCAAAAAAATCAGAAGGAAAGATGAGGAAAGAACATGTAAAATGATATTTTTCAATTTCAAAATAATAAAACTTTAATTTTCTAATTATAAAACTTACACTGAGCTGGTTTCCTAGTTTTTCAATCATATTTTCATAAATAAAAGAGAACTTCTCTAGTTAGATTACCCAGAGTCTAAAAAATTCTACTTAAAATACTTTTGCATGTCTCTTTTTAGAGATAGGGAATATGTTGTAAAAATAAAAAGCAAAATCAGACTGTCAGTGATGCTCAAAAATCTAGGTCCTGGGAAAAGCACCATAGACATATACTGAGAAGGTTACAGGTAAATCACAATAACTATAAAATGTATCCCCTACAATGGCTTTAGAGATATATAGATCATTATGGGGAGGGGAAAAAGGTAATTTTATTATCTCCATCAAGAACCTGGTGCTTGACTGAGGCCCACTTTAACTCAGGTCCATTCCTGTCCTCATGTAGTTTCTTCTGGTCCATGCAGTATGTGGATCTGGAGACTGGTTCCTGTGGCAAAGAAGTAAAATTTTGAGGTTGAGAGGTGGAGTTGTCATCATGCACAGTCAAAAGGTGATCATAAATAAATGTTCCATTTATTTCAAACAGAAAAATTTCAGCAGGGACATAGAATCATAGAATGCCAGGTTGGAAGGGACCTCAAGGATCATCTGGTCCAACCTTTCAAGATAGAAAAATACAGTTTAAATGAGATGGCTCAGTACCCTGTCAAGCTGAGTCTTGAAACTGTCTAAGGTAAGGGAATCCACCACTTCCCTTGGGAGACTATTCCAATGTTTAATTGTTCTCATTGTAAAGAATTTTCTTCTAGACTCAAATTGGAATCTCTCCAAGAGCAACTGCAACCACTCCCCCTTGTTTTTAACATGTGACTCCTTGTAAAAAGGGAGTCCTTGTCCTCTTGATGGCCACCCTTTATGTACTATACGTCCCCTACGTCTTCTCTTCTCAAGGCTGAACAATCCCAGTTTTCTCAGCCTTTCTTCATACAGCAGGTCTTCCAGTCCCCTCATCATCCTCATGGCCCTTCTCTGGACCCTCTCCAGCCTGTCCACATCTTTTTTTGTATAGGGGGGACGAAAACTGAACACGGTACTCGAGGTGTGGCCTGACACAGTAAAGTGGGACAATTACTTCTTTATCTCTGCTGGTGATGCCCCTTTTTGATATAACCCAGCATTCTGCTGTCTCTCTTTGCTGCTGCAGCCACTGTTCACTCATGTTGAGCCTGCTGTCCACCAAGACACCCAGGTCTCTCTCCATAGGGCTGCTCTCCAGCCAGGTGGATCCCAGTCTGAGCTGCATTTCTGGGTTATGTATTCCCAGGTGCAAGACCCTACACTTGTCTCTATTGAACTTCATAAGTTTCCTGCTAGCTCACTCCTCTAGCCTGTCCTGATCTTCCTGGAGGGCGGCTCTCCCTTTTGGAGTGTCAACTACCCTACTTGTTTTTGTGTTGTCAGCAAACTTCATCAGGATGCTCTTGATCCCAACATCCAAGTCACTTAAGAAGATATTGAACAGCACTGGGCCCAATATTGATCCCTGGGAGACCCCACTTGTGACTGGTTGCCGGTTTGCAAATGAGCCATTTACCAGCACCCTCTAGATAGTATAAATGAAATTATTTCTCAGTGCTGCTTTCTCCATGAGACTTTTGTCCCAGGCTGTTACAGTTTTAACAATTCTGATGGGCTTTGTAGGTCAGCAGGACACTGCAAGAAGTGCAAAACAATCGATTGGGTTGTTGGGAATGTCCACAGTGACAGCAGACATCTCTTCATGTGCAGTGTCGCAGAAGTCAGTGTCTGCAAATTCAGCAAAGTACTGCTGCTCCAGAGGTATTTGATGTTTCCATTGTGTAAATCCTACTCCTACTACATATGCACTGAAAGTCAGCACATGGGTGTTACTGTCACCAAGGGAGTGAACCTTTTGCCCAGCTTGCACACAAATATGGCGTTCAAAGTCAGACTTTCATGCATGTCAATGTAATAGATCTTGTTTTGGAAGTGTCCTGTGAGGATCTCTACAAGTTGAGCTTACATTTATTGAAGTCATACAGTTGATTGAAATTGCTAATCACAGGCTGAGTAAGGTCAGCCACCTTCTTTCTTCAAACAGCATCCTTGTGGTCTTTAAATCTATGCTCTCATCCTTGGCAATGTGCACCACACTAGTGACCTGGCCCTTGCTGCAATAGAAGAGGTGTCTGTCCTGGGTCAAGCCTATAATCTGAGAGCTGCTAGCAGTCATAAGAAAGAAGCTCCTGTTGGGGAAGGTAGTGCTTTGAAAGGGCTCCAAGGGCATGACAGTCACTTCTTCCATGATTATGCCTTTGTTGGTAGATATAAGCAAAGTATCTGTTGTCCAGATGATGATGAAATCCCTCAAGGTGAGATTCTGGAACCTAAAACAGGGCCTTTGGGCAGCAGGTGGAAGCTGGTAAAGCTATGCTTGGATGTATGACTGGTTTTGGTACTACTGTATCTAAAATAGGCCCCTGCCACCTTCCCTGCCCCCTTCTCTCTTGTTCTGTTGATCAGCAGGCCAGTCACGGCAAAGGAGATTAAATTGTAGACCACAAGCAGCACTCCTTGCTCTTTGATCTCATCACAGGTAAATATGTAACCCCTCACTCTGTGAAAGGGAGATGTGGCTGTTGGAGACTCAGTACCTGGTGGCATAAGCAAAAAGGGTCCAGCTGAGCTCCGTGCAGTGGGTGTCTGCTCCTACATAGCAGCAATGGATGTTTGAGAGTTTGGACATGGGGGCCGTGACTCCCACTAATGGAATCCACCTGTTGAGACTTTTGAAATGCACATAGACCCGGCCATTGACCCCTGTTGAGACTCCATTCCTGTGTACAAGGGTGATGGTGCTGACAATGGCTTCCTGCTCTTCTGGGATGGAAAGTGGATAGAGGCTGCATTCAAAAGCTTCTAGGCTGATGAAAACGTCCTTGCTCAGGTATAGGGCTGCCTTTGGCTTCCCTCTGTTAGAGCTATACCTCTCACAGGGATGCTGCAGGACTACGGAGGTACTGCCACTGTAGCTCACGAGTGCCTCTTTGCTGGCTATGTGTCATGGCCAAAATGTATTGAGTACATCAACTGCCCATGGCTGCAACCTGAGCTGCCCCCATGGCACCACAAGCAGAGCCACAGGCACAACTTGGCTACCAGAGCCTGCCAAGGCTCTGTGTTCATGTTGGCTGTGGGCCACTCTGAAGGCCTGGGACCAGCTGTGGAAGCTGGGGTGGGACTGTGGCTTCCCCGGGTGAGGCTGCATGACATTAGCCTGCTCCCCCCATCAGAGAGGCTTTTCTGCTAATGGTTGCAGAGGGCAAAAGTGCAGGCAGGGATGATGACTACCTTGGGTGCTGACAAGGAGCCAGCTGACGTGTCTGGCTGACCTGGGATGGGGATGTGCTGAGGGGAGGAATTTTAAAATTAAGAGAAAGGGTCATCTTTAGCAGGTGGGTTTCCTCACTGACCTTCTCTGCCATTGCCCGAGTGCAAGGAAGATATTTTCATTAAGCTGCAGCACTGTACAACCTGATTTCTGGGTGGTGGTCAGGAGGTTTTTTTAATGTGAAATTAAATCTGTATAAATATGTGATTAAAGCTCAGTTTGAGTACAGCTTTTGCTATCTCCTTGCAGGACAGCTGCGAGCCATAGGTGCTGGGGGTCTGCGTCTCTTGTCTTGTGGGGTGACTTGAGGTACATCTCTTATATTCGTAGATGCCCAGAGGGCAGCAACACTGTCCATCCACCAGGCCATGCCTTGTGATCACATCTAGTGTTTGGGCAGGACAGGGGAACTGATACAGGTTAGAGACTTGCATGTCTAGACAGTGCATGTCTATCCAAATTATTGAGGGGTGAGAGCAGCCCACAGCCACACTTTTTTACTGTCTTTTACAATCCTTCAACCATCTGAAGCTTGGGCCTTGTCTGAACTAACCATTGGCTATCACCATTAACTGCACAGGAGGTGCTGGCAGCCCTTGGCAGGTTGGGGTGTTTCTCCCTCCAGCAGCACCAGGGCAGCGGTGCAACAAGGGAAGAGGTGGCATTACCCAACTCCCTGGAAGTGGAAGATGTGACAGGAACGCTGTATACCTTTCCAGTCATGCAATGTTTTTCTCTCTGATATTGAGAAATATAGTTAGTCACATTACTACTCCTTATGTCTTTTTTTATGGCAGTCGGAAGTTGGAAGATTGCCTGATTCTGCTGTTGTCTACTGTATTCATTAAGCATTTTATTAACAGCGTTGTGACATTCACCTGTGTTGTCTTTAGTATTAAATTCCTGTCTTGAGTGCCATGGGAAATACATAGAAATTGCATTGCTGAATATCGGTGACTTCTACTTTTGTATCCAAATTAAACACGTTGAGCACTGCTGCCATCTAGTGCTTTCTGCTTCTAAATGTTTGTTCTTCTGTCTCATCAGTAGGTGGACATTGCTTTTTTTCTATAGAGCTGCATACTGGAGGTGAAAGGAGGTTCAAGCCAGTTAAAGGAGAAACTGTGGAATCTCGGAGTCTTTCAGTCAACCTCTGTATGTGAGACAACTGAAGGAGCTGCTGTCTACTGTGGAGGAACACAGAAGGTCCAGGTCTACTACTGTGGAGACCGTGGATTTTAGAGGTTGACCAAGACACTCATCTATCTTTCTGCCTCTGTACACAAAAGCAACTGAAGATAAGAGGATATAAGTGTCACTGCTGGGTTGGCTGAGTGTCTAAGGCCAGTTATTGGAGGGATTCACAATGTGTCTGTCTGTGTGTTGGTGTGAACAAGAGGGCTCCTCTGAGTACCAGCAACAGGAATAGTGCTGCAGGCATTTGGTGCTCATCTGCCTAGATGCCTGCAGCTGAGGGAGACCAAGGATTTAAGGGCCAGCTACTGCATAAACCAAGTGTCTAAAGACATTTGCTGCAGTATTGATAGCATCCTGAAGGTTTGTGCATAGCTGGGAACAAAGGGTCTGCATCAGCCAGTGGAGTGGGGCTGTAGTCCTTGGGGCTTGTAATTGTTCGTGTGTCAGCAGCAGGGGAGACCTTGGATCCAGGGTCCTGGGCAGCCTGAGTGTGTGATACCAGCTGTTGGAAGAATCCACACTGTATGTGGACCTTCACCCTGATCAGCTGTTTGTATTCATGAGGCTGCTGCGTTTTCTTTCTGTTTTGCTCTGTGGGGCTGGCCGTGTGTGAGGTGTGTTACATGCACGTGTCCATGTGTGCCTATTGGGAAAATGTGCTCACCCTTGATACAGGCTGAAGCCAAGAACATGGAGCCTTGCCACTACCAGGACAGAATATAATTTCAGGATAATTCAAGACTTCATGTAGAAGGGGTGGAGTGGGGTGAGGTGTGTGTGAGGGGAATGCAGGAAGAACTCAGTTCTATAATTAGAAATTGTCAATAGAATTGTTGGAGATCTATTTCTCTTCTATGAGTCCTTACATAGGAAGCCAAATAGTATTCTTTATTATTCTTCATGTCATAGGTCATAGATGAGTATTACTGACTCTAAGGATTCAAGACTTGAAGTTAACAAAGGAAATGAGCACCAATTCATTTTCAGTTTTTGCTATGACTAGTTTTTGCTCAGATACAAATTCTCCAGTGACCTGTGCCTTGAAACATCAAATTTTCTGTAATGATGAGGACTATGTGTTCCTTGGTTAATAAGCTTTTAAAAACTTTAGTGCCAACTTTGCTTACTAAGTAGCTTGGGACTCCTCTTGGAATTAAATGTCTTCCCTCTGGACAGGGAAGGTCCCTAAACTGTCTGTAAGTAAGACTTCTTGATGTTTGGGAAAAGTGATATTAGCAAGTGATACTGTTTCTTGAAACAATCTCAACTGTGCTTTGATTTCACTTTTGAGATAGGGTTTTGCTAAGTTCAGCAGCAGAATGCAGAGGCTCAAAGTAATTATTCTTTGGCAGTTACTTAATTGTGTGCTGCTCCAGAAGGAATGCACAAGGTGTCAATATAAAAATAGAAGATTTTTCACTTTCAATGGTTGGATTTGTTAATAGAGTTCCTGTTTCTTAGAAATAATACTCAATACCCATGGCCTGTGAGGGTACCACTGCACAGGTTGCATTTTGAGCTGTTAGCAAATGGATACTCTTTTCACATGTAACACAGGGCCATTTAAGTATAACCTGTTTGTTAAGATAAACATAATAAATTATTTTAGGTTGCGTGAAATATTCTGTCAAAGTGCTAGAGTGAGTAGGAAATACCTATGCCTTGGGGGAGGAGGATATTGCTTGAATAGTAGGATGAATATGAAAAAAAAAATTGTTTTCATTATTTAAACCTGTGTTCACAATACCTACATAATATGAGGAAGCTCAGTAATAAATAATACTATTCTTCAATTGTAAAATGCAAGTACGGCTGCCTTGCTGAAATCAGTCACCCTGCCAGGGAGACTGCTTGGAAGAGAATGGAATCATCTGTGGTGCAATCACACCTATGCTCAGATTAACGGGGACAGAATTTCTCTTCAACTTTCTTCCCAAAGGATAATAACAAAATATAAAGCCAGGATTCCAATTTTACTCTAAACTCATCTTCTAATTCAGTATCTACTGTGATGTAGAGCTGTCTACACTGAAGTGTCATCTAGTCCAGGTATCAAAAGTCAGGTCTCTGAATTGCAATGGATATAGTAGAGGCTCCTGTATGTTATTAACTTATTCTACTCTTACTCTAGTGAGATAAGGAGTTATTTCTGAGTCTATTAAAATATAAAGATGTCTATAGTAATGGAAATCCACTGAGGGATCTTCAGCCTTTCTTTTTATGCACATTGCTATTATTTCAGTCACTTAAAATCTTAATGTTTGCTGTCTTTTCAAAATTATCCTTGAATAATTTCACAAACGAAATTACTTCTATGGAGTAAAAACTATGCAGGAACGTAAGAAAATAATTTTCTCAACACTTCCGTTTTAAAAACCATGAACGATGATTAAACGTATTCCAGGACTGAATGAGTTCCTGATCCCATTTAAATCAAGATTTATTTACTATGCATTTCTATCAGTTTACAGGAGTAAATCATTAATCTGTAAAATGTCACTCGGCTAATGACTTCTGCTAATTGCTTTAGTGGTAGCTGAAAAAGTAAAAAATTAACATGGTTTAAAAAATGTTGCTTGTGGACTATAGCAGTGTGTAAATGAATTCATCTGATGCTTGCAAATGTTATTCCTTTGGGTTTTCCTCTTTTTAAGTTGGAATAGATGTGGTGGTGTCTTCCTGATAATTGTGTTGTAGTTCCTTACCCTGCTTCCTCTAGGGTGATGAAAAGTCTGCTCAAAAAAAAAAAAAGACTCTAAGTGTAGATTTTTACTTAAAGACTATCATCAAGTTATTTCCCTCAGTAAGTGTATTCATGATCCCCAGGTATTTTGAAGACCTAGGATGAAGGAGATATTTCTGTATGTTATGGGGGTTGCAGAGAAAGTAACAGCCACTTCTGACCAAGAGAATAAACACTTCTTGAAATTCACAGGGAAAATATTTCTTTCTTCCTATCCCTGTGAAGAAACCACCAGGTGATATGCCCAGCCTTCCCCCCTCTCCCTGTAGGTGCTACTGCCAGGAGCATGCCTGAGGTAGGGACAGGACCATGCCTGGGACATGGGCTCCACTTCTTGTAGCTGCTGATACCCAGGGTTATGTAAAGGGTATTTTCTGTGCCTTTACACCCAGGTGATACCTTGAGATCCTCAGCTTTTTGTAATGTGCACTGCTAGCTCTCATGATGTCAGGGGAACACTTGAAAATGTGATCAGAGTGTGCCAAAAGCTCTGCAGCTGTAAGACAAGTTTTTTTAAAAAAAACAAAATAAAAAAATGCCTCCCTACTGCAGTGCCATGGGCAACTGGAGGGAGCTGCTGGAGACAGGAAAGGGCAGTGGCAGCTCAGAGCACTTCTGGCTCTGCTTGGGAGGAACAGAGGGAGGCCTACGAGGGAAGATGACCCCAGAAAGTTTTCCTGCTGTGACAGAACTGATTGAATGCATTGGTCAAGTTAAGGGGACAAGGCTCAGGAATCACAACTAATATCATTTTTCATCTTAACATCTGTCGTTAACAATCACAGTTTTTATTCTCCAGACCACAGAGGGAAGATGTCACTGCCTTAGAGGTTCATACTGTGTTTCTGGCTGCTTTTCAAATCCACTCTTCTTCATCTGTAGGTCAAATGAGTCCTAAGTGTTCTGGAAGAATTGTATCCTCAGCTACACTAGAAACACTATTAAATTTAATTATTCTTTTATAGATGCAAATTAGAGCAGAATGTTTCTTTAACTTATTGAAATGCCATTTAGAAATATATGTGTTTTCAGAACAATACATAGAATTATCTCAACAACAGAGCTGTGAAAGATTACAAGGAGATAGGGAATATTTTATTGTTAGTTGTCTCCACATTTTTACCTACCAGGTAGGATTTTTTTTCTCTGGAAACCAGAATTCAAAGAACATAGGTGGGTACTGAACATACTCCTCAGAAAACTTTTTCTTCTGTCCAAGGCAATACTATAGTTTTGTTCAGTAAGTTACGAAACTGGCTTCTGGCTAGAATTTTTCTGAAGACTTGTTAGGTATTTTTAGCATTTTACAATATCCTTTCTGAGGGTGTGAAAGATTGCCATGAAAATACATTCATTTCCTTAGCATTGAGAAATTCTCATTAAAAAAGGGAGATTGAAACCCCTTTGCACAGTGTTCCTCTCCCGTTACAGAAGACAAATGAGAAGGTGAGTGTCAGGATGGCGGTGGAAGGGTGGGCATGTGCTGTTGCCTTCCTCAATTTGGCTGCTAGGTGTTGGTGGAAATGAGGGACAGTTGTGAGAGAGCAGCTTCATTTTTAAATGTATTTATTTGATCCTGAACACAACGAAAACTCATAAATTGAAGTGTATTGGTTTGAAGCCAACAGCCTTCATGTGAGTTGATGCTCTGCCTGAGCTGTCAGTGCTCTGTATCTCAGTGTGACTAAAGACACCAAGTGACAGGGAGGTGCCAGCCTTGCAGGAGCCCTGCAGTGCCAAGCAGCTCTGGGAGAAGAGCATGGGAACAAGAGCCCAAGCACCTGCTCTTTGGCTGACCCCATGGGACAATCCCAGAGCCAGCTGTGGGACCAACACAACAGCTTCAACATCCTCCAGAGCAGATGGGACAGCAATCCAGAAAGTCCTGCTTGCTCAAAGAGCACGTTCCTGTGCTGTCTGGTGGTAAATGAAAAGGGGACTGTACTCTCCGTGTTCTTAATTAGAGCAGTTTACCAAATGCAGTTGTCTCCTGCAAGTATATTTGGTCTTGCTCATTATGAATGCCCTGCATCAACTGTCTTAGTAAAAATCCCATATGCTGCTGCAGACAGGTGAGTTTGTTAAATAGGCAATTACTTTCGTCAGGGGTGTTCAGTCAGGTATAGCCACTTGAGAAGGATAATAGAATTTCAGCATGGTGTTACTTACACAGTAGCTGTATGATGGATGCATTGACCAATGTAGCACTTCCAGAGACACTGAAACGAGAAATAAATCCAACATTGACAGTGCTGTGGTGGGCGCTGGCTTCTGGCTGAGCAGAAAAAAGTCAGTATCTTTATTTCAGTAGCTTGCTGTCATGTATGAAGAGTACAAACCCAACTGTTTGATGCACTGTTATGGTTTGGCACAATACCACTAATTAATAGTCTTTGTGTCTATGAAATGAAGTTTGCCATATTTCTTTAAGCAGCTGGGACAGAAATCACTAGGTTCTTTTTGGTTCCAATTTTGTGAAAACCAAGGGGAGGTTTGTTTGAATAAAAATTGAATAAAATATTTCAGTACTGGACTAATAAGCAGACATGATCATTCCTCTACCACCAGCAGTTTTCTTTCTCATCCTAATATATTTAATATGTTTTCTGTTCATAATTCTTCATTTTTGGTATTTTTAATTTTTTTCCCCAGGATTCTGCTTTATGTTTTAAGTGGTAAAACAATGTTAACAATGTTTGTTTTAGTCAGTGAAGGCTGAGATTAAAACCAACTTCATTATAGTCAGGTACTTTTAGTCTTTCATTAGCTTATCATGCTTTTCTTCATGTTGTGGGGAGACGCAACTCTGTAAGCTGAAGAGGCTCCTTGAAAAAAACATCCATAGTATTTATAAGATTTTTGAGGAAAAGTGGCTTGTTCTTGCAACCAAGAATTTTCTTGACTGTACAGAAGCATAACAAAGCACAAAAGAAGAACACATTCTGATCATAAATTACAAAAATAGACAAATCTATTGCTAAATAAAACTGTATTTATTATCCCTATTTGCCTTTTCCTTTCTAGAAGATAATACATTTTTACATTTTATTGTATTTATTAAATGTTGTACTGCTAAGAACATAGATGAGCAAGAACTGGCTTTTGTCAATTTTTATTTCATATTTGATTGTAGTTGTTTATACTTGGTGTTCATTTTCCAAGGGCACAGTGCTGTGATATGTTTTAGGTAAAACACAGCATATTTTTATTTCAAAATAATTTTAATTTGTTTCTAGTATGGCATATATACAGCTCAGTGACTACAGACCTCTTCAAACTAGTCATGAAATTCTCATTTCAGTGTGTCTGTTCTTGAGATAAGGCAAGCTGTCACTAGGCAACTAAAAAGGGTTTATGGGGAAACAAATAAAATTGAATGTATTCTTCTTCTTTTTCTAAATTATTTTTTTTTTTAAACATTAATGTCCTGATACTAGGTCTAAGAGGAGGAAAATAGGGTGAATGAGAACTCTGAGCAGTGGTTGCACCCTGACCACTGGAGTCTTAAGAAGAGAAAGGGTAGAAATTGATACCTGAAAAGTAGCATGGATTTACCATTGGAAACCACATATTCCCACATTGTTGTCAGAATCGAAGAAACAAAGATAAACCTATCATTCCTCAACTTGGATGGGAAAAGGAGATGAGCATAAAAGCTTTGGGCTCCATCTCCCTCAGATTCCTGTAGAAATATCAGGAAAGAACAGTGGTGGCTGATAGGCTTTGGTGGCCATTTCTGGCAAAACCTGAGGAAAATGCTAATAGAGCTTTTCAGATGCTAATCCAATTGTATGCATTTGACTTATGTCCTATTGCAGGGAGCCTTAGGATTTTAGTTGTTTTGGAGACTAAATCTATATTATCCTTTATGTTGCTTTAAAGAATATTAACTTGGAGATTAGATGTCTTCCAGCAATTGTTAATGGATAATCACAGAGCTCTTTAGAATTGCTGATCATGATGAGTATCTTCTACTAAAGCAAAACAAAGCTGGCAAAGCAAACCTGAAAATTACTGAAGGAGGAGTATCTTCATTGTGGCCCAGGCAGAAATCTGAGGCAGGCAGGTTTTGGGCAGAACTTCAAAAGCTGAAGGGGCAGATTGAGAACCAAGGGAGCTAATGAAATTCCTGGTATTCCGTCTTTACTATATGCAGAGGGGAAAGAAAGAAAGAACTCCTTGATTTTTTCGCATTCCATCAGATTATTACTTCACTTTAATCACCACTACAAATCAATCCAAATTTCCTGAATGCTGATTGTTCAGGTCAAAAGTGACAACAAGGCTATATAGATTCCTGGGAAACCCAGTTCTCTTTGAAGGTGCTATTTTTGGGAAGGAAGAGGGTGTTTCAGCTACACATTGTTACTTTGCCAGGAATTGTTATTTTATTGAATCCTTTTGTGGAGATTTCAGCAAGTTGCCAAGGTCCTGGAAGGACATAAAAAGCGAAGGCATGGTGTGCTAATCTATATCAGAAGCAGATGAAACTAAATTATTCTTTTAATAATAAGCTGCTGTTGTTTTGCAGTATCCTTTTGTTTAGGACCCAGAACATGCAGTAAATGAAACACAAGTCAGCACTTGTGCTGAAGAGGTTCCTACCTAGCAGGAAGAGTATGGTACGAGACAGAGGTGTACGCATGAAGAACAGACAGGTATGAAGAATGCATCCCAAATCTCCAGGAAATTGCACAAGGATGCAAGCAAAAACTAATCTTGTGTGAACAGAGTTGTCCATGGGAGACAAAGGTAAGAAAAGGAAAGTCAAGGTTTATTAGAAGAGAGAGAAATTGAGAAATGAAATATTATTGCCAGAACTAATAATGTAAATGCTAGTGTAAGGGCTGAATGCTGGGCTTTGATTTGTACTATGGCTGCAGAATGAGACTTAAATGACAAAAAAACGAAACAACACAGGAGAAAGATAAGATTTATCTGATACCCATGTGTCTTTTATGATACTAGTGTTACCTTGCATAAATATTACACTTTTAATTGGCAGATATTCAGAAGTGTCTTCAGCAACAAAACAGGGCAACTTTGGATGAAATACCCAACAAAATTTTGGTGCAATATTTTGTCAGGACAATACTTAACCTTATGAACCACTGCAGAAAATGCTTTTGAAGTCATAATCCATTTTCTCACTGATACCCTTCTACATTATGCTATTTAAAAGTTATTGCTGAATGTGGTCATATTTCCAAACTATGTTAGTACATACTGATAGAAAAGAATAGTTTTTAAAAATACATTTTGTAGGTACACATATTCAATTTTTTCCAATGCGTATTTGTCACTTTATCTTTTCAGTTGGGTTGTTCAGTTGTGGGTTTTTGTGTTTGTGTTGGTTTTTTTGTTTTTATGTGGTTTTTTATTATCAGACCCATCTCTTCATCTTTAAAGGCCTAAATAGTGCTTTGAAAATCTAGCTTTCTAAATTTATTAGTAGTATTTAAAAATCTTAAGTTTCTCAACTTCATGTTTCAGCAGCTTTTCACATTATTCCAATCAAGAAAATGACAAGCAGTGTTGGAAGATCCACACCAAATTATTTACTGCAGAATTTGCTGTAATACATAACTTTATTCTGTGATAAGAAGGATATTTGTTCCACTGGGAAAGATATTTACTACTTAGAGTGGATGAATAAATATCTATAGTCCTTTCATTTCATGTACAAATAAATTTTGAGCTTAGAATTAACACATTTTGAATGAATGCCTGTGACAATGATACCTGCTTTCTGGGTTTTTCTGGAGAACATGTATATGGATATGGAGGCATGGAATCCCTGATGCCCAGTAGGTCTCATTTCACATTGTGTTCAACACAATGTACACATAGGTATGTCCAATAAAAGCTATAGTTGAAGAATGGCATTAAGAGCCTGAAAAAGAGCAAAATATTTAAATACTCAATAAGTGCTCTTGGTAGTACCACCTTATAATTGTATTTACTTATGTAGCCCCAGAAGTGTCTCCTGAGAGGGGGTGGTACCTTAAATTTGATGACATAGAGCTTTCAAAACCAGTAAGTTTGTAAGAGAAAAAACTGTGATTCTCAGGCCTGGGAAATGTGTATATTCAAACCCTTATTTTATCCATTTGAGTTTGCTAAAGGAAGAAGTGGAAAGATCAAGAGAATGCTTCAATTTTATCCACATAATAAAGCAACCTTCCCCCCAGAAATACTTCTGTTTACTGACAGAGTAGTCCAGCAATTGTTGATTTTATGTCAGAACTTTATGGACAGAGTTTGCACTTAGTCTGGAAAGGTGCTTTTACCACACCTGCTCTGCACAAGGAGTGTGTATTTCTCTGTGTAGGCTTTTGCTTGTTTGCATCTCATCTACCTTTAACTGGGCACCAACTAGTTAAAAATATTTACCTCAGCACTTGTTAAAATATTTAGCAATATATTTAGCATATATTTTCTTGGGAATCAGCCTATCCTTACCAGAAGTTGCTATCTTTCATTTTATGTGTGTGGTTGGGGTACAGGAGGAAACTCCAGAAGGATTAGTTCAGGTCCTTAACTCCAGGATCACTGAGATGCCTCAAAGAGAATAAGTACAGTATTATTTTCGCTTTGCCTTGTAAAATGGATTGTCATTTATTATAGTTTACTTAATTCACATCTGAAAATCATCACTTCAGATGTCAGATATCTTCTCCTTTGCTGCATTTGGCAGAGACAGATCCTCAGCTGGTGAAAACTATGGTAAAATCATTCAGGTAAATGAAAGACTTTCTTAGTGAGGTCCTCATGGAACATCAAGGCATGCAACAGAGGTGAATGATGAGAATAAAAGGAAGGTTACATCAATACAGTTTAGCAGTAGAAACAATGTGGGTATATTCCATTCCTTTGGCTTCTGTTTCTGATTGATATATTTTTTTTAAAGCTCGATTTTATGTTTGAACAATGTACATGTCAAATGAGAGAGATCACACAAGTCTCTGAACAATAAAAATCTTCAATGACACAAGCCATTTTATTCCTGAATATTGCAGAACATGTCAGTAGGAGACTTTGATCCTATTAGTGCTGCATGAGTGAAGTGGAAGTCCTGTAAGAAAACAGAACCTCATGTTATGCCAATGGGAAAGTCAGTTATGGAAGACATGGTCTAGGTTGTGTTGTCTTACTTGATCTAGAATGGAGGCCACAACACCGGTGAATATAAGAATCTTCACTCTCATGGATTTTAAAAGTAAAAAGTAAAGCACCTGTGAGAGACAAACGATGGCTTTGTGTGTGGATATCCTCCCACAGAAAAGGCTAACAAATTTTAATTAAAAAGGGGAAAAGCAAACTGATAAATATACCTGGACTGATAAGTATGAGGCCAAAGTTACACTCAATTTAATGAAACTGCCAGATGTACAGCTCCCAGGTAGCTCCCAGTGCTGGGGCTGTGATAAATTCTTGATCTGCAAAGCAGAAATAAGACGATAACTCTATTGCAAAGTCTGTAAGTAGTGTATACATTTTACATTTCTCAAAGCAAGGCACTGCATTGTACATTATGTTTTATGTTTAAGTAGCAATGGTTTATTAACTGGTTAAAATTTACTGAGTAATTACAGTCGTCCTCTCAAAAAGGGCTTTAAAAAACAGTATCTAACTTCTTTTACTCTAGATTGCTGTACCAGAAGCTCAGTGTTGGCTTCAGGAGCATTACAGCACAAAGATTTATTCTTACAGTGGTTAATTTTAGATATTTCACTTTCAAGGAAATTATTTAAGCCACCTTCAGATTATTTTTATGGCCCTTTAAACTGCTTTTCAAGAAGTAAAACTGTGCAAAGATGCCTAATAAATAGCAAACAGTGTTTGAGTGCTATGTTCTTGATTTGAGTCTTGCATCTGCTTTATTCACACAAAATACCATTGACTTTGGTTGAATTACTCCTGGTAGAAACCTGGGTGCAGTAACCTCCTAACTCTGCATTTAATGAAGCCAGTGGTAGATCTGATTGGATAGGGCATCAATCTGTTTGTGGAACAACATTTCTCTGTGCTTGAAAGTGCAAAATTGAGGTGTGAGCTGTCAACTATCTGCTTTGAGAGCACTTTGTGTGGATCTTGGAGGAGTGAAGGGAGGAGGCACCTACCCCGTGTCAGGTGCTTGCCCTCTGCCTTGGCTCTTATTCCATCCAGTGCCTTGGATGCTGGCAAACCTGGCTTAAATGATCTGCACACTCCTGCCTTTGGTTTCTTTTTCTGGTTGTTTGGGATCTGTGTGATAAATCACAGCATTAATCAAGAAAGGTTAAAAGGACCCTGCCTTTTCCTGTTGGGCAATGAGCAGGGAACACCTGCACCGCTTTCACTAGAAGGGATGTGGTTGCACAGCAGCCCAAGCAGAGTCAAGGCTGCCATGGTCCTGCTCTCAGTGAGCTGTTTCATATTGTTTTTAAAGGGTTTTTTTCAATGGCTATAACTCTCTGGATCAGTTGTTGCCCCAAGTGATAGGGCAACACTGCAGCTACACTGCTTTGTATCAGCTTTAAACTGATGTGGCACCCAATGCTGAGAAAAATACCCATGGGATCAGGGTCTTCATTGCCTCCTCTTAATGCTGCATAGACCAGTACTCGGTAATCACTGAAACTCATTATGGATAGCAAGGATGGACTATTGTCATACAGGTGTTTCTATCTGGTTCCCCTTCATTTTATGAAGGGATGAGGAGCAGCTATTAAAACACCACCTCAGCAGACAAATTTCACTTTCTGCTTACTGAAGTTTAATATGGAGATGCAAGAACTGACTGCTGTAGCTGCAGAGGTTGCAGAGGAGGCTGTATGGGTTTCTGTGGCAGGAGGAAGTACTAAGGGTTACTAAGATAAGGAGAAGTAATCTTAGAGATCAGGAAATTTGGAAAAAGACAGCTCGTGTGGAGGCACAGAATGCACTGTTGAGCATGCTTGTGTTCTATGAACAGTGACTAAAGAGTGCTTGCAGATCTGCAAGGTCAAGTTCAGAGAGTGGTGATAGTTTGGAGGCCAGTTGACAGAACAGCTTCAAGATGTGTATTAGCTTTGAAAAAAAGTGCTGGGGCTTGGGCTGTGGACCCGAGCTGAAGCTGACCTATGGATGAGTCAACCTAGCAGTATGCTTTGTTCCTCAAGTAGCTCCAGGCCCCAGAGACAGAACCTGGCCCACCTGTGTGAGGCCCCACCTTCCCCCATGTGATGGTGGTTGGGGTGGTGGGCGAGGCCAGATCTATATCAACCTGGAACCGATCAGGTTGAAGTGAGTTTCTGTTGGGGCCAGTTGGAGGAGCCTCCTGTTGAGGGCAGCTTCCTGAGCTCTCAGTGGTGTGTTCCCCCTTGGCTGATTCGAGACAGAGAAGAGCAAATGGATGATGAAGGTATGCTGAGGGGATGTTGCTGAGTTTGCTGTTGGCCTGAGGAAGAAGAGAGCTAGCAGCACATAGATGTACTTGTAGATGTATTTGGGAATTGTATACTTACATATACTTGTGTAATTATGCTTGTAACATCACCAGTCTTCTTTGTAGGAACCAGAATAAATGAATATAAATGCATATCTCAATGGAGGGAAAATAAAGAATGGAGAGAAGGCTTGGACTTGCATCCTACTCTGTTTCATTATCATATCTTGATGGAAAAAAATGTGAACTCTAAAGAAAATAGTAGCATTTTTTGGTACAAAATCTGCATAAGTATGGTTTTAGGTAGACTTTTTAAAGGATTTTTAAAAATTTCTTGTAAGTATATAGCTAATTAGGAGTAAGAATTTCAATTCAGTGCCTGTGAGCTGTGGCTTAGAGGACACTCAGAAATGATGCTGTGAGGTTGGTGGTGCTGCTGACATGCCACCCTCTGTCACCCTCTGCCTCAGTGCCTTGCATTGCCAGTTTGGGGGCAGTTTCTATTTGCAAAGACATTTTGGATTCGCTTGTGCTGAAAGTGTGACAAATCCAGCTGTGCTTGGTGCCAGATGCGGGTGTGGATGTGCGTGCACTGCTTCTATAGCTTTGCTGTGTTTGATCTGGTGGCCTCCTATAGAGCCTGGGAAGGCTAGAAGAGGTTGGCTCCAGCAGACCCCGGGGTACTTCTGCTCAGGTGCTTGTGGAGACCTGGGGTCCTGCAGAGTCTGCGGAGCAGCCATGGTTCCACTGCAATGTGCTTGAGGTGTGGGGAGCCCCACAGCCCTTTGGGCAATGGGGAGAGTAAAAATCTGATTAGAGTGTACTTTAAATCTGCCTTGGTTATCATAGTCAGGTAGGTGCCTCTGCACCTCTTCATATGAAGAAGATTTTGAGGGATGAGCTTTAAGAAGTACTGAGAACATACCAGTTTTTACGATGGAGATTAAGGTGGTTGGTTGGTTTAGTTTGGTTGCTTGTTTTTTACCCCAGTGCTGTGGAGTCCAGGGTGGATGGAGATTTTCTCGCAGTGAGACAGAACAGCTCCAGCTGCTCGCTGCGTGTCACATCGCGTGGCTTTAGGGACACCTCGCCCGGGCAGGGTGGGACCAGCCGGGGCCCGGGGAGGCCCTGCCCGGCCGGCTCCCGCCGGGGCTGCACCGTGTCCGCCACCTCTTCCGAGCAGCCCGGACCACAGGACGGCCCCGCCGCGCCGGGCTCTGCCCCCCGAGGTCAGTGGACACGTGGGGGGCGATGTGGGGTCCCGGGGCTGGGGTCCTGGCCGGAGCGGCTGCCGGGACCGCGGCGGGGTGTGTTGGGCATGCCGCTGCCCAGCCCGGGGAGCGGGTGGATCGCGTCGGGCTCCGGCACCAGCAAGTATCGGTTGCTGGAGAGGGGCTCTACGGGAGGGACCGGCTCTCCTTGAGTCCCCCTCCCCTGTTAGCACCTCGCAAGCCTGGAGTGAACGGGCGCCGGTGATCGGCTCAAGCAGGCGCGTCCGCTCACCGGTGCTTGGGAGGGATGCCGGCTCCTCCAGGACGGGCTTTGGCTGCCGCAGCACTGACCCGCTACTCTCACGTAAGAGGAGCCCCGAGCTGCTCCCTGGCCTGGAGCCGCCTCTTCACCGCGTTGCCGTCGCTGTCACCTGCCGCTCTGTGGCAGCTCTACAGCTGCTCCTGCCGTAGAGGTGCCAGGGGACTTCACCGCTGCACCAGCGGATGCATTGTATCTGCGATGGAGATGTGGAAGCTATGGAGCCTCTGGAAAGAGACTCATCTTACGTATCTACTCCATTTGTGAATTGTTTGTTCCGTGTTGCTGCATTGCTGTGATCTGAATGTCAGTTCTGGGATCCAGGGAGTTACAGGGAATCCATAGACTGGATTTAATTAGGCTACTTATCCATTGAGCTAATGCCAAAAGCTTGAGTGCATTGTTTGTTATGCTTTCATTATTCTTATTTCTCATTACATACTCATTATTCTTATTTCTCTCAAAACTTTAGGCAAAGAATGAAAATCTGGAATTTACTCTCTTAAAATCCCGTGGTCTATAAAAAATTAAAATGGGAGCTGAACTGCATGATTTTAGTGCTCCTGAGGTTGGTAGAAGGCACAATTTCGTTTTCTTGGTTTTGCAGTGGCTTTGAATAGAGATATTTTTTAATGTATTGCTGCTTGTGAGAGCAAGCAAATTGTTTCTCTGGATCTTTGAATATTTGTTAAAGAAATTGAGATTTGATTAGTGAAGCTCCAGGAGATAGATTCATTTCTTGTTTCTTCAGCACCTCATAAACTGTTTATACTTTGACCTGTGACAAAAAAAAAGTTTCTTAGCTATTAAACACATCTCAGCTATGAGTTTCCAACTTTCTTTTTGTGAAGAGCAGGTCTAAATACAGTTTGGCTGAGTTCTGTTGAAAAGAAAGTTAAAAACCATATAGTAATAGATAACCAGTTTTGAAACTTGTCTGCAGTTTTCCACCGGTTATCAGGAAATACAGAAGTTTTTGAGTATGGACACTGTGAAATACAGCCTTTGTAAGTATTAGTGGCTTATGGAGGCATCTCTGTTGTCTTTGCTTTGGAACACATGGTTGCTGCCCTGTAAGCAACCAGAAGGGTTTGGACATGCACTGTATGCCAGGACTGTTTAAGAGTGATATCTGTAAGTGATTCTGAGCTAGTTTCATTGAAGTTATGAGATGCTGGGAGAATGTGGCAAATCTAACCTTTTTTAGTTGACTAAAGTTGATGTCTTCACAGTGTTTACTTGGAAGAAGGCAAGATCCATAGGAGCCAGTAATGTATGTATTTTTAAGCTGTCTGATAAAGACAAAGACCAGCAAAGTGTGAGTGCTGGTAATTGTGTCCACCTTGGCTTTCGCTTCAACTTGTCATATGGTAAAGGGATAAATGTCACTTTTCAGAGAAATAGGTACTAACTGTTCTCTACACAGAGAAGCAAGATCCGTTGGATGATAGCAAGAGATGTGGCAGTTTTGCACAACTACTCACACATTTGGGCAGCTCTAAAAGGATTTGTAGACAGGGAGTCAATTCAAAGCGTGTTACTACCAGATGGTGGGATGCAAAGCCTTTGGCTTCCACGTGTAGAGGGTGCTTGGCCTCAGCCAGGTTCAGGATGCAACAGGGATGTTTTGTGAGCAGCTTTTTCCTTTAGCTTGGGGAATTGCAAGTGATTCACTCTGGCAGAGAAACCATCTTGCAACACAGAGTATGGAATGAAAGGAGAATTAGCTGAGGTGGCTAAAGATATCTGTTAAGGATATAAACCCCAATATTAAGCTATCCCCTCCTTTCCCTCATTCTCTTCTTCCCTCCAAAGTAAGTAATTCTTCAGGAATAGATAAGAAAATACTTGGGAGAAGATATAATCCAGATGGGATTAGTTTTGCTGAAAACGTATTATGTGGTCTGTGGCAGATTTCCTTTAGTGCCTTGTAGTGTTTCCCTACGGCTTTGGGCTTGGAATCATTCAAGTCTCAAGAACCTCTTAGAGCTTATGAGAAAAACCTCAAAGCAGCTTTCCAAGCAAGACCCAGGGCTAACAAAAATATGAGAAATAAGAAATGCTTCCTTAAGTCACAGAGAATTAGACTCCATACAGTAAGGAGTCTTCAGGAAGCAAATGCCTCCAGGCATGATGCCATGAAGAAGGTCTGGGAGATCTGTTAGGGCTGCCTTGGAGGAAGGTCATGGAAGAAGAGTTCTTTATAGTTTTCTTCTGCGACTTAATGCAAGTCCTATAATGTCAAGATACTATAGCCAATAAAAACTTTTAACAAAAGAATGTGAGGAAGAAGGCTTGAAGACACATGTAATCTTCATACCAGGCTTTAAAGTACAAGAAGGTGCCCATTGGAAAAAAATGCAGAATACATCAGGTGGGCAAGAAGGTAGAAAAAGGAACACTAAGAGAAATGGTTGAGAACAATGACAGATACAGAAATGATGCAGTTAGATGAAAGGGTTGTTACCTGTCCTTTCAAGAAGCTGAACAAAGTAAAAGAGACAATAGAAATCCTTGATTAAGTAAAGAGCTTGAGGGAGAAAATGGAATATCTTAAGCCTTGGATGTAAAGCAAAGTCTTTTGAAGGGCTGATGGACTTGGTGTCAGAGCAGTTGTGACTCAGCTACAGACAGGGAAGGACGTTTCCTGGTCAACAAAGACATGTGAAGGTGTGCATGAAAAACACCTTATGTCAGAAAACAGCTATGAGCTCTAAAGAAATGAGGAAAAATCACAAGGATAAAACATGTTCTCCGATGAAAAGTTAGTTAGCAGAACAGGAAGGGATGGGCTTAAAAGAGGCTTTGCTTGGTTTGAACTAATGAGTGTTTGTTTTAAGTTTTCAGGTTTGTTTTAGAGCAACATGTCATTATAGACATCGGCCTTAGTAAATTTTAACCATTTAAATTCAGCCTGCAGTTTAACATAAAGAAAGAAAAAAAAGCTGTCAGGTATTGCCACCAGCCTGATGGCAGTGGCAGTTGGTACCTCACCTCTTGGGAATAAATTCACATCTTTCCCTCTGTGGAAGAGGATGCATAATGTATTTCTAGTGGTGATATGGAGGAGGTAGATGTGGCCCTAGACTGTGACAGACATTTCTGGTAAAACACTGGTACTGAGCTAACCGGTGAAGTACGGGATGGTTTCACAGGAGTGGAAGTTTGCCAGGTTAGGGAGGAGGACATGATATTTTCCACCCTTCATAAATAGATTAATCCTGGGAGGGGACTGTGAGAGAAGAAGAGACGGACAAAATAAGCCTTTTGCCATTTTGTTTGGAAATTGTAAATGGTGAGAATAAAACTGGCTCTGAAGAGGTGTGGATGAGTATCACAGTACTGAGAGACTTGGTAAAGTAGAGGACAAATTTAACTTTGAACGTGGAGTAAGGAGCAAGCAATTATACAAGCACATTGAAGACCACCTAGCTAGCTATCACGGAGCAAGAAAGAACTTTAGTGATCCTAATGGTCAGTTCTCTTTAACATCTGTTCAGTGGCTAGCAATAATCAAAAAGAAAACACGAAATACAGAATTAATCATTTCACTGTGCAGTTCCATGATGTATTGACACTATTTGTGGTTCTGGTCTCCACATCCACAGAACTACGTAGCCAAACTAGAAAAGGCACAGTAAAGATCAAAGGTATAGAAAAAATTCCTTACAAGAAGAAGGAATTTGCTTGTAATTCCACTCCCAGTCTCTTCCTTGTTTCTCAGTATTTTACATCTACCATTACTTTCTGTGAGCAAAATGCCAGAACAACGAAGCTTCTACAGGAACCGTCATTTATGAGCTGGTTTGCTGGTTTGAGGTTGTGGACCACGGAGCTGGACTTGCTCATAATTAACTTGTGCTTTCTACAAATGCCTTCAAATGTTGCCTTTCGCAGTTGTGCAGAGACTGTACCAGATGCCTGTTGAGAATGGTCAGGTTTTCTTGTGGTGCTTCCCACATCTTACACTCTGGGAGCTTCTCCACCCCTGTCAGAACAGCAGTGTGCGGAGGCAGCTAGTCTGTAGTGTGGAATAGCTAGTAAAAAGGGTGATTTGGGTGTTGGCATGACCTTTATATTTCACTTGGATGAAGAACAGAAGACACTGTGGACTGCAGAGTTGAGTTTTGTCTCACTGGTAGTATTGGTACAGAGTAACTCTTGAGACATGATGGATACAGAAGGAAAAAACAGACCAATGGGGCCTGTGAGTTAACTGCTCACTTAGACTGGGATTTGAAAAAGAAATAATTTAAAATGTCTTGCTGTTCAGAGAAAATGGGCTTGTTTGGTGGGGCTGTAGGTACCTGTTCTGCTTGTTCTCTGAGCAATCCACAGTGTTCCTCTGACAGCAGTGTAGCTGCTGGGAGGTGGGGAGGTTGGCTTCATCATTGCATGAGGTACTAACATTTATAACCCACTGTGTCTTTTAATGATCTCTGTTAACCATGGGGGAAAAAAAAACTTTTGATGAAAGAGTGGAAAATCTATAAAACTACCCATCTCCAAAGCCGCCAGTGCCTGCAGAGAGATTCCAGTTTTTATGAACAGACTAAAAAAGCAAGCAGAACTTTTTCCCAATTTGTGCCCGGTGAAGGAGCAGTGCCAGTGTAGCAAAGGTTTTATAGTGCATAAGGAGACTGAATGGGTGTAGTGTGTGAAAAATGTAAAATGAAAAGAGCAATTGACTGAAGGCGACTAACTCCAAAACTAAAATTTTGCATCTGTAGAGATGGCAGCTCCCGCTCCCTGGCATCTTCAAAAGCTTTGTGTATTCTTGGTTATTTTTATGGATGACAGCAAGAAGGTGCAGTGTGTCCTGCATTTCAACTTTGCTTTTGTTAGTGGTTCAAACCAGGAAGAGTATGAGTTCAGAGTTCAGAAACCTACCGATGTTTGTGAAGTGACTGGTAAAACCACGCTCCTTTCCCCACGTGCAGTGATGTTTTTCAAAAACATCCTGAAAGAGTTTCCATTTTTGGATTAAAATTCTTTCTTCTATTTGTGTGATTCTGTGTTGCCTCGATGGTGTGAGATCTATGAAATTAATTGTTCCCCATGATACCTTTTTTTTTTTTCCCAGAAAGAACAGAAATCTGTGGATAATAACTAATTCCTGGTTTTGAGGAACTCCTGGAAAACAGAGAGATCTTGAAGTGGGAAAATTCATAGCTCTGTCAAGCATATTTAAGAGCAAATTGTTAAATACAATGTGAAATTTCTTCGAAAGAAGATGTCTCTGGGGGAGTGGTTCACAAAGAATAACCTGAAGTTTAGCACACCACTTCTCCATGCAATGCCATGATGGCTCAAAGATGAATTATATTCTATTACTCACAGAGCAATTTGTTTGCATCTCTTGAAAGCTCAAACCATTCTGGTGGGTGATAGAGGTGCAATAAATTTAGCAGTAAATGGGAGTCTTCAAGCTGCCACACTGAGATGATAGGTGCATTAGAGAAATACTAAAGATTGCTAGAAGCTGTATTCTCTATCTTGTGGTGAGACCATAGCTGGCTAATATCAGAGGCTTGCGTTTGTGCCCCAAAAGGCTTTTTGTTGAGGTCAGGACCCTGTATGTGTTGCCCTGGCCACTTGAGAAGTCCAGTTGGATGCGCAGTGAGGGAGAAGCCACAGATCTGCACCTGTGGACTGCAGAGGTTATGGCCACAACTTTGAAAAGACTAATTGAGGGACAAAGTCCAGGATGCAGAAAAAATGAAGGGTTGGAGGCCTAGAGAAAATACTACCTGCAAGGAAGGAACGAAAAATATTGAAAAAAGAGTTCTTTAGCTCAAAGATAGAAGTGGAAGGGGGAATATAACAGCATTTTATCTATTATTTCAAGGCTGTTGCGAAGAGGAAAGGGATAATTCATTTTGGGAAGCCATTTTGGACAGGTTGGGAAGATGGTAGAAAAAGCTTTCTAACAGGAACATATTAATGAGTCTGGTAGAACACCAACAGTGCCATGGGAGATTGTGAAGTCTTCCTTATCAGACACTTTTAAAAATGAGCCACAAAAGCATCAAGGAAGAAGGGCAAAACTAGAGTTGATCATGCTTTGTCATTCTGTGGATGAGATCCATGTTGAACAAACAGAAGTTCAAACTTTCTGAAAAACCAGACAAACCCAAATCGTAAGTTTTTTGTGTGGAATAGGGTGAGTAGTGATCTTCCAACTAGAATAAGTGATCACTGCATTGCACATAGGTTTTAGTTGAGTATGTGAGAAAGAGCTTCGTAGGCTGGGCAAATGTTGGTCTCATATCATACTTTTCTATTTGTTTATATTCTGTAGTATGAAAGCTGCTTCAAGTAGTCATAGAGCACACAATCAGAACCCTTCTGGCTCTTTTGAAAGACTTTCTTACACAGAAGTGAAGAAGAGCAGAATGAGTGCTTAAAAATGTCTATCAAGTGAAGATAACCTGACTGGGATATATATGTATATATGGGATATTTGTATGTGTATATATATGTATATAAAACCACACGATAAAGCTGTATTTTCTCTTGTGAAAGAATAGATTTATTTTAAAACACTTTAAAAATAACTGAAGAACACAAGTGGAAAAGCAGTTTGAGTTTCCTGGTTCTGTGTTGGGAATGTTAACTCTGAGAGTGGAGCTGAATTTAATGGCAAGAATTTCACATGAAGTTATACCTTGTGCTAGGAGTACCTTTTGTGGTTAAGTTTATCACCATCTTTCCTAGTAATATGTAAGGAGTAGGATAGGTCCAAATGCATAGGGGAGATCCCAATCTTTGCTTTACAGACATGGAAAAATACAGTTCCAGAAACTCAAAAGAATGATATAGATTGGATTAGTTACACTGTTCTATCACCTCTTGTAAAAGAAATAATATAATAGGAAATGATTTGATGAAGCTGCTCATGCTGTGTGAAGTATCATGACTTTGTCTATGAAAACTGAATTTGCTTTAAAATAAGTAAGCAACTCTTCTACTTGTATGTTAGTTTTAACTAGCTGGAGGTAAAAGTAACAAAGGTTTATTTTCAGCCTACCTGTTTTTCACTGGAATGCAGTGCAGTCTCCCCCTCTTTAGTTTGGAAGTATGAGGCAACAGATGCCAGGGCTTCTAGGGGAGACACCTGATGAAGTAAAGACAACAAACATGAACATTAAAGTGGCTTAGAGTGTTGGTGGTCAGTGCTCAGAAACATTAAATGAGAAGAAAAGCCTGAAGTCAAAGGAAACAATCTGGAATGGATCATATCAGTCTTAAAAGGTTTTAAACCCTTCAAAAATCCTTTGTAGGAGTCCCTGATCATTGGCAGAACAGCACTGTGGTCTGCTGCTTGGTTTGGTTGTGGCAGGGTGAACTCAGACCTGCTAATCACCAGGCTGCTTGTTCTTCTGGAACCAAGACCTTCCTTCACTCTGACCAAAAATTGCCACCTGAAGCAGAGCTGCTTTTCTCATTGAAGCTTCTGCTACCTTCCAGTATGTCAGTTTAGTCAACCTGGCACTTTCTGATGGCAAAAAAAAAAAAAAAAAGCAAAAAAAACCCAACAAAAAAAGAGTATGTTTCCCCTGAAACCAGTGCTTTCCCAGACAGCCTTGCTGATGGATACTTTGAGTGTGCAAATGACTGACCACTCCATTTGACCACTCCAGTGGGCAGGGATAGCTCAGTTTCTTTTAACAGGGGATGAAGGTTATGTGGTAGCAGGCTACTTCAGAAGGTCTTCTGAATCCTTTTTTATAGTGGCAGTGTGTCACAGCACAAAACTAATACTGTGAAGCAGCAATAGCAGTTTTTTTGAAGTATATGTGCTGCAACTTACTTTCCCTATTCTCCAAACAAAGAGTTTAAACAATCTGCTTCTTTTCTTTCTCATTTCCTTTTTCTTTTCTTTAAGTTTCAAAGTATTCATTTTTTGCAAAGACATTTTTGGTGGGAAATAAATTACTTTCTCATAGACATGCTAAATATGACCCAGTTAAGAACAGGACATTTTTCCTCAAAAAGTCTTTCATGTATGTCATGTCCCCTTTTGGAAAGGGGAATTAAAGAAAAAGAATGAATTGAAAACAAATCTGGTGACTAGGTGGTTTGGTTTTTTGGTTTGGTTTTTTTTTTTTCAGATCTTGATTTTTGTCTAATGATCCTTCTTATATAAAAAAAGTTCCAACTATATCTGACTCTTTCTGAGTTTGTTACACAAGTCTAGCCAGAGCCTGCTAAATAATCAAAATTTTCTATATCTGTGGGGAGAAAAAATGTTCAGAAACATTATTAGAAGACCTTTTTTCCTGTTCTTATTTCTGATGTCTTTATAAACTTTGCATAGGTAGTAGTCTCAGGTTGTTGCAATTGCAAGGGAATATACTTACTGAAAGACAATTCTACCAAAATTAGTGCATGCTCATAGACAGGAGACAGATGAAAGCAGAAATGTTCTTTGCTGACTAAGATTTGCATTAAATATTTTAATAAGATTATATAAATACCAAAAGCAAAATTTTGGAAACTTGGCATGTTAGCTCTGACGATACTGGAAGGCAATTTTTTACCATCCAGTTTGAGTGGGACTTTTCTTCCAAGTATAGACATTCTGGTTCTTGTTCCCACAAGCGAGTGCCTACTGCTTATCTGCAGCTAATGAGCTACAATCATTTTTATGGGCCTAATTTTGTAAGCTGTAGATATTCCCAGACAAAACAAATCTGAGCTAAACATTCTGCTTAGTGAGCTAAATGTACCAAAGAAGTAAAGGAAAAACACAGGGACGATTCAGCACTCTTTTTTCCCCCTCACTTATCAGCTAACGTACTTGGTTCTGAGGAAAAAATTGTTAAAACTTTTTCTTACTGGAAAAATCTCAAACCCAATTTTGTTTTTGTTTTTTTTTTTGTGGAATTGTACTATTTTTAATTACAGAATTTCTTCACGCCTTGAATTTCACAATGATGGAAGAAAATAGAGAATACTCTTTCACTGCTCTTCCACTTTCTTCTTTCACTTTCCTCTTTGGCTTCTTGCTTGAGGCACTTTCCTAGATGAATAAGCCTCAGGTTCACCTGAGTGGACCTTTGCCTAATTTGTATGAAGAACTTTCTTAGGCTGCTGTGGAAGATTTAGTAGCATGAAGCAAAATAAAACTCATGTTCTATGAAGAGCTTGCCATAATTCAATTGCTAAGTTAGTAGTGCCCAGTTTATCTGAAGTTTGGAGCCAAAATTGAGATTGAAATGTTTCTTTTGGCAGGTGAGGATAGTGTGCTTTATGTCCTTCTTGCCATGTAACTGTGCTTGGAGAACACATTAAGTCTGTTTGCAGCTTTTTTACTTGCCTGATCTTTCTCCAAGTACTGGGCTCTTTATGCATTTGTATACAGCAGATGAGCAAGGAAAGGGATTTTACTGTTCCTGGGAAAAGGTTTGCTCCGAGTTGCCTGCTACTGACAAAACATTCACTGAATTACAGGATGGTTGAGGTAGGAAGGGACCTTTGGTGGTCATCTGGTTCAAACCTCCAGCTCAAAGTAGGATCACTTAGAGCAGGTTGCCCAGGGCGGTTTGTAGTCAGATTTTGAATTTCTCCAAAGAAATTCCATAACTCTATAAGCTCTCTGAGCAGCCTGTTTCTGTGTTTGAACACCCTTACCATAAGAAGCTTTTTTTTCTTCCATTTAAACAAGATTTCCTGCATTTCAGTTATTGGGCTTTGCCTTTCTTCCTGTTACTGGGCACTGCAGGGGAAAGCTTGTCTCCCTCCAATAATTTAATCACCTTCTTGGTCTGTCATTGGCCTTATTCCAGTACGTCCATGCCTCTCACATTCTGGGGAACCCAGAACTGGACTCAACACTCCAGCTGTGGCCTGAGCAGGGGGTAGGATCACCTCCCTCAGCCTGCTGATGACACTCTGCCAAATGAAGCCTGGGAGGCTGTTGGGCTTCCTTGCCACAGGGGCTCATTGCTGGCTCATGTTCAGCTTGACGGTCTCTCCCAGGGGCAGGTCTTGGCATTTCCCTTTGCTGAACTTCCAAAGATTCCTGTCAGCCCAATTTTACCAGCCTGCTGAGGTTCCTCTAAATGGCAGCATGACCCTCTGATGTATCAACCCCTCCTCTCCGTTTTCCAAATTCTGCAGACTTACTGAGACACTTTGTCCCAGTATCCAGGTCAGTAATTGGTCCCAGTATTGACCCAAGGGGTACTCCTCCAGTGACTGGTTCCCAGTTGGACTTTGTGCTGCTAGGATTACAATCCTTTCAGTCCATTAGTTCAGCCAGTGTTTTATCTGCCTTACAGTCCACTTTTCCAGCCTATAGTCTTCAGTTTGTCTATGAGATTGTTATGGTGGAGTGTTGAAACACTTGCCAAAGTTGAAGTAAGCTATCCTCTGCCTTCCCCTGTTTAACAAGCTTGCAATTTCATTGTAGAAGGCTATCAGGTTGGTCAGGAACTATTTCCTCTTTGTAAATCCATGTTGACTTCTCCCAATTATCTTCTTGTTGTTACTAAGTTTGGAAACAGTTTCCAGGATTGTTTGGTCCTTAACATTCCTAGGGATGAAGATGTGGTTCCTGACATCCTCCTTCATACCCTTCTTGAAGATGGGTGATATTTGCTTTCTTCCAGTCCTCAGGAACTTTCCCTCATCACCATGACTTTTCAAAGATAGAAAGTGACCTCTCAGTAACATCTGACAACTACCTCAACTCTCATAGCTGTATTTGACCAGGGCCCGTAGGCTTATGTATGTCCAGCTTCTGTGAATATACCTTATTTCCAGGAACCTGGAATTGCTGAAGGCAGGTCTTACCACTAAAAACTGAGGTGAAGAAGGCATTGAGTACCTTGGTCTTTTCCACATTCTTTGTCATCAGATCCTTGCCCCATTCAGCAATGGGCTCATAGTTTCCTTGGTCTTCCTTTTAGCTGCTGATGCACTTGCAGAAGCCTTTTTTGTTGCCCTTCAGGTCCTGTGTCAGATTCAACTCCAGATGTCTCTTGGCTTTCCTAATACCATTCCTGCATGCTCAGACTGTCTATATATTCCTCCAGGGTCATCAGTCTCTGCTTCCACCTACTGTTTGCCTATCATTTTAGTTTGGTCAGGAGCTCCTTCTTTATTCATGCTTCATTTCCTGCTACTCAGGAAATTAATTTGGAGGAGGTGATCCTTGAAAATCAACCAGATCTTCTAGACCCCTCTTATCTCCAGGTGTGTATACACCATTGAAGTTTGAGGTTGTGATCTTGCTATTTACCTTGTTTCTTTCTCTCAGAAACCTGAACTCCACCATATTATAGTCACTTAAGCCAAAGTTGTACAGACCTTTGCATTCCTGATCAGTTCCTTCTTATTTGTAAATATGAAGTCTAACAGAAAATCTCTTCTTGTTGGTTCCCTGATCACATTAGTCAAAGGGTTACCATCAATCCATATCAGAAGCCTCCTGAATTGCACGTTCCCTGCTGTATTGGTACCCAGGAAGACACTGGAATGGTTAAAGTCCTCCATGAGGACCAGGTCTTGCAAACATGGGACTCCTTACAGTTGTCAGAAGAAAGCCTCATCTATTCCTTCTTCCTAATCAGTCTGTAGCAGATACTTGCCACAACAGCCCACATTGGTCTACCCTCTGACCCTAATTCTGTGCCTCTCTTCACAACTGTGTCTTTCACAAGTGCCTCTCAGGCAGGTAAAGAAGTGGATGGGAATGGCCTACAAAAGTTGGCCTGGCAGATGAAGCATGCTTTTGGCCCCCTTCTTTCTCTTTTCCCTTCATCCACCTCCTCCTTCCCCCCTGCATGCATGAATGTGTCACATCCTAGAACAAGCACAGCAGAGCCTTTAAGAAAGAGGAGCATGCTACAGGCTGATGACTTGCTGCATGAAAGCTGGAAGCTAATTTGGGCTGACCAGCCTAAGCTCTTTATGCTTTCTCTTTAAAAGAAATGTGTTGAATCACCTCTCGTGTTGAAACAGGGACAGGCTAGCTACCCTGGCAATAGGGCTTCACTGCAGGGGATGTGCCTCTAATCAGACACAGATGAATAGCAGGTGATACCTGAGAAACTGCAACACTCAACCTTTTTGAAGGACTGAACTATAGAAAGCAAACTTCCTTCTTTTTTTTTGCACTCTCTGCTGTTTCAATTACGAAGTTACTGATCCGAGGCTATGTTCAGAGACACATACTCTCAGCTGCAGCACAGCTCTGGAGTACATCTTCTCATTCAGAGAAACTGAGATGCTATGAATGTGTGAGGTCCTAAGAAGGAATGTAAGAGATTGGGTGAGGGCATGGCAGAATGAGCTAATTTCATGCTAAGAGCTTTTGTTGCTGCTTGAGATGTTTCTCTGGTTCAGGGGTGCTTCTGGCTTGCATAAGGATTGTTGTCAGAGCTGACCAGAGAGATAGGTTCCTTTTCAATTAAGCAAGAAACACTTTTAGAATAGAGAAAATTATATTTTTTTTCAGTAAAAAGATAACTTTCTGACCAGCTATTATGCAGAGTTGTACTGAATATGATGTGGATGAGGATTTCTGTGTTAAAGGTAGTGAAGCTTATAAGAAGGAATTACATGACTGGATTTGTAACTCTCCTGACTTTTTACATGCAAGGGCAGCTATGACATTAGGAAGTGTTTGGCCAGCATTTAATAGATAGCAAAACTTTTCAATTTGAGAAGGTATTTACAGAGGGATGTTGGAATAAATGGAGTGGCTCATCAGTACAGGTTGTGCTGTAGGGAAGTTGTATGTGTGGCACCTCTTGGCATTGGGTAACAACAAAACCAAGTTTGGCAGTATTTGTTTCCTATGATTGCTCATAGCTCAGTGATGCTGGCAGTTTCTATGTTATCTGAAGGTGAAGAGTCAAGCTTTGTCTTTTGCCTATCGGATTTGAGTGTATGAATTCAGTAAATAAGTGTTAGGGCTGTCAGAAACAGTTCTTGTCGGTAGTGATCAGGTTCATGCATGGCATATAAATTTTTTGGCATCCTCCAAACCCCAATAGCAAATCCCTGCTGATAACCAAGACATTTCAAGTCAAAAATATGCTATTTTTCTTCAAAAATCCAGCCTTCTATCAGACATAGAACCTTTAGATAATTGTTTGAGATTTGCCAAGCAACTACATATTGTGACCCCTGACTGTCATAGGAAGAAAAATAACTTTGTGCAGTTTTTTGTCAGCTAAATAGGAGGTTATGGTTCTGGACTTGCCAATGTCAATGTAATTCTCACTGCTAAGGGAACAAGATTTTCCCCTACACCTCTGGCCTGGAAAGGCTGCTTCAAGAGCAAGTAGATCCTCTGGTAAAACAGACAATGCTTTGAGTCTGAACCTGCCTAAAGTAGCCAGAAGATCACAGGGTGGTTAGTGAGCTTTGTCCAGTGCTGCAGGTGATGTTCAGCTGTAGCAGAGACTCTGCTTCCAAAAGTTGAGATGTGCAACTTGTCTAAAATGGATACTGTTTGTTTACACATCCTTATTATAACTAGAACTGTTAAACAGTCGTTTTACAGGTGTGGTGTAGTTCACCTTTCGTCGTGCTTATGCAGAAGAGCTGCAGAAGCTGTGTCTGGTGTACTTCTGAGTCTGATGGTACACTTGCTATCAGTTTAACCTGTGACTATGCTTTTGGCTCCAGACATTCTAATGAGGTCCCAGAGTATTTCAACTTGGCCATAGCATTTTACCAACAATAATTTTAAAGATTAATGATGTGGAGAAGCTAAGAGAGCTCTTTGTTCTTCCGAATGTCTTGTTAAAGAATTATTCAAATATGCTATTACTAGGCTACCAGCTTAATCTTTTTTACTTAAGGTACAGTTTGTATAAGCCCTATTCAGGTCGTCTGATTAAACAGTGACTGAAATGCTCAAGTTCTTTTACAAGAACTTGTGAACCTGTAGGCCTGTGGAGTCCCTCAACTTGTTGCACATAAAACTTGATTACTGGCCTGTGTGAAGGAAAAGACAATTCGTGCTGTTGCTTCCTGATGGATTTTAGCATTCTAAGAGGTGGGATCTAGCATGTGAAAGATCCTGGGTAGGGGGGCCTACAAGAAAGCTGGGGAGGGGCTGTTTACAATGGCATGTAGTGATAGGACGAAGGGCAATGGTTTTAAACTAGAGAAGGGTAGATTTAGATTAGACATTAGGAAGAAGTTCTTTACTATGAGGGTGGTGGATCACTGGAACAGGTTGTCCAGAGAGGTGGTGGAGACCCCATTCCTGGAGATAGTTACGGCCAGGCTTGATGGGGCTCTGAGCAACCTGATCTAATTAGAAATGTTCCTGCTGACTGCAGGGGTTTAGATGACCTTGGAAGATCCCTTCCAACCCAAAGCATCCTATGATTCTGCTCTAGGATTTGCCTCAAGAACTGAAATTGTGGTAGGATTCAGCTGAAGATGAAAGCAGATCCTCTCTGCCAGTTCTGATGAGAATTAAATCTTCTCAAGGTCCAGAAGAAGAGGGCTCATGCTTTCAAGGCTCTGATGACTGTATTCACTAGATCTCCACTGCGTGTAGTGAGACTTGAAACATCAGCTCTTTAGCTCTTCTGTAAGAGTCCTGGCAAGAGGACTTATTCTGCTAAGACATAAAAGGGCTGAATCTCACCCTTTGAGTCTGAACCATACTCTTTCAGCCTTTGGGAGATTCAGATACTCCTCAACACTGGAGCTATGACAAACCCTTGCTCTGATTTTCCTGGGTTTTCTTGATGTGTGTTTTTTCTGCTTCTTTAGAACAAAGGTGCTGTTTTTACTTATATATTTGTACTTAAAGCATTAAATAAAAGGGAAAAAGCCTTCTTGAGATCTCTGTTTAACAAAACATGAAGTAGCATATGTAACAGTAGATGATGCTCAAGAAAATATTTTATACAAGGTTTTATAAATGTGATAGCCTCCGCTAGGGTCTACAAAAACAAAACAAAAGCAAACAAAACCAACAAACCTACATCAAAACCTCTTTTTAAAGGAACTGAATGATTCACTCACATATGCACAAAATCAGCACACCTTCATTAACCATAATGATGGCATGATTTACACACCTCAGACAGGGATAGTTCAAAAAAGGAATATTTACTGTTATTTGAATGTTATTTTAAATTTTCTTTGAATTTTGTGTTTGCTTATTCATAGCATAGGATAAGGGTGAGGTTTGTTGTTTTGTTTATTATTATTACCATCTTTAATTCTTTGCAGTAACTGCTGGAGTCAAAGGAACAGAAAACCTTTGAAAATTCAGGCTAATGTATTTCGATGACACAAGTTTGGAATTCTCCTTAAGAACGTCCTGTTTTCTCCACATTCTTATTGCGGTGCCTGAAGTGTGGCAAGAGGAAGAGTTTCAGATAAACACCTCTGCACTTTTTTCTCTGTGTATTCTTTCAGAGAATAAACAATAAAACCTCACTGGAATTGGTGCTAATTGGCAGTTTGTGTTGATCTGAAATCTCTTTTAACTGTAGTTGATTTTGAAAGAAAATATTGCTGAATTAATAGTTCCTTTTACAGGCTTTGAATACAAATTATTTGAATCCAAGCTTGGCATAGATTTGCCAAACTTACTTAATGTTGTCTTCATACACTGGTAAAAATGATTAAGCATTGTGAGTCTGAAGGACTCTTTGCTGCCCTCTGCTTCCAAAACTGGATTGCAGTGAAACAGAAAGGGATTACACAATATTTCAACCAAAATGAAAAAGAATAAAGTTAAATTTAAACATAAATGTGTTTTCATGCAAATGGCTATTTTTTCTCCATAACTGAGTTTCAGGTGTCAGTGACCAAGACTGCTAGAAAACAGAGAGCAGAGCCCTGGGAAACTTTAGAAACTCCCTTAGTAAGTAAAACCTTGTCACTCCCATAAGAAATGGAAGCCTTGCTTGGTTCACAATGCAGGAGAGTGAAAGAATTGAGGCAAAGTAACCCTGTTCAGGATGTTAACATAATTCATGACATCAAATGATTAAGCTAAAAGTTCAAATGTAAAGATGTAAATAATCTGAGATACTTTGTAGCTCCAGGGCACTCAATGTGTCAGAGCAGAGAGTGCGATGAGTGAGGAAAATGACTACGCNATTTTATTTTATTAATATTTTATTATTACAGGTTGATCTTGTGGGTCTTGGTCCAAGGTTCTGGGAAAGGGTAGTGCTGGGGAGGCAGGGAACAGGCACCACATGGTGTAGTCTGCTTCCAATTGAGCTGGTTGGAGGGGGAGGACTGTAGGTTTTTTCTTTCTCCTCATGTCCCATTTGAACTGTTCATGATTGAATAGAATAAATTATCACCTGTTGAGCCTGGTGGAAACCATAGACCAGGTGATCCTGAATTACAACTTGCTTTCTTTTGTTTTCATAGCAGAAGTGATACAGCTCCTTGGTTGCCATTACAGCAACATTGCCTGGTCCCTGAGCAGAAGGCAATTTAAGTTCTCTAACAAGAGTGATTTGTGAGTTTCAAGATATGTGACCAATTCCTTCAGGAACGAGGAATCCTTTTCACTCAAAG
>VYZX01009010.1:39541-51510 GCA_013401335.1 Brachypteracias leptosomus | reverse complement strand
ACAAAGGTAATGTGATGCATGATGTAGAAATAGTTCAGAAACGGCACGTTCTTGTTGTAACGAGTGCCCTAATGATGGTTTTCAGGAGTGGTGACCCTCTTCATTTAATTTAGTTAAACATTTTATTTAAGTTTTGTAATTTGATGTATTTCTTTGAAGATAGACTTTCTACTCTGGTGTTGTCATTTTTGATGGGCAGTAAGACAGTATGGATTTGATGCGGTTACAAAGAGCAGACTATTTGCAGGTTTCTCACAGGGCTGGATGCAACGGACTCAAGTGCTTCATCACAAAAAGTGCAGCCAGATCGTAGAAGGAGTGAACCTCAGTCAAGCTGACCAGGTCTCCTAACCAGGATTTTCACTCAAGTCAGACATCCAGAGGCAGGATGGTGTTCCTTTTCCTTCCAGATTTGTTGAAACTTGGTGCCTAGTTTTATTATTTAGCAGATATTTAAAATGAATCATTTCCATTCTACAGCTACAAGTATAGGAAACTGTTCATTGAGCAATCTGTTTTTAAGACCTAGGTTACCTCATTTTTAAAAATTCGTAATCAAACTGAAAAATAGAGAAGTATGTGCAAGCATCACATTAGGCCAAAGATTATTATTTGGCAGCAGTTTTGTTCATGGCAGGTTTAAATATTGTATTTTGAACGGTGCTTGTTAAGAGGGTTTACTTAGTCTAATGACTGTGGTATAATTACATCAGTATTCATTAGTTTTGGAATAAGCATTTATGTATCAAGGGCTCGTACTGCAAACCTTATCTTGCTGGTTTTATTCCCCTGGCCATACTTTGTAGAGCAAAGGAGTAGGTTGTTTTTGTTCCAGTTCTTTTCTTTTCTGTAACATAAAATTGGGTTCTAATTACAAATTGAAGCATAAAAACAGCTGTAAGAGCATGTCCTCTGTGCATTGAAGGCATGGGTGGATGGTTACAGGAAAACATTCTGATTTAGAATGAGCAAGCATCCTGCAATATAATCGGAGCTGGACACCTTTCTGATAGGTATGCAGACCTCGACTTTGAGAAAAAAAAGATTATTTTTGTCCTTCAGAGGAGCAGAAGGGGATTCTGTTTGATTCCTTATAAACTCTGTGCTTACCTGTCTAGTGTGTGAGAAGAGGTAGGGGTGTAGGAGTCAATGTTTTTCTTATTTATTAGGTCAGTGTGAATGAATGGATGAAGTTGGTGGGTCTGTATAAATGGTGAAATTGGTGCTCAAAACTTTGGAGGTTAGTGAGGTATTTATTTTAGTAAGGCATGTTTGTGTGTCTTAACCAGTGAATATATATATCTCTGCATATAGATATGTCTGCATTCTTTGTAGTGGATCTGTGATTCAGCTCCCTGTGTTTGTAACCTTGTGTTTTAGGCTGTTTAGTCTGCTTATTTCATCTGACAAGAAAGAAAATTTTTTAAAATAAAGCTGATTGGGAATTTTCTATGGAACTGGAAAATGCATTTCTGCAGGAAATCTTCAATTTTAATGAGAATGAAGTTTTTATATTTGGAAACTTTAGAAAAGTTTCAAAGACTGATTAGGATTGGGTCAACTCAAATGGAAACCTGATTTGAAATTTATTTGTTCATATGTCATGATAAAATAAAGTTTATTGTTTGAACACCTGGTGATACTCATGTGCTTCACTCTCCTCCACCCATTGGGACTTGGTCATCAGATTGTTGTCCTGGTGAGTTATGGTATCTATCACAAACACAAATGAGACATTTCTATCTGTTAAAATACAAACCTCTGATGTTTCCAGACACATTTTTCCTGGACTTTCCTGAACCCATGCTTCAACTTTTTTCTATGGAGGTAGCTGGTATTGCAAACTTTTTAAATTTGGAGTGAAAGCAGTTTGCAAGCTTTGAATTATGATCCAAAGAGGAGAGACTGATTATTCAGCTGTTTTTTCCACCTTGTATTTGCTACTGTAAAGAACATCAATTTTAGGAAGATGGAACTCTGGCTTAACAATGAACAGAGATGAAAAGGTTGTTCTTTTGATCTTTTTCTGATGTTTTCTCAAATATTTTTCTGATTTTCTGAATAAAAATTTGTTCTCACAATGCAGATAACAGGAAGTTTTTTGCCTTGTGGACACATGGTTGGCTGGATTTGAACATCTGGCCAGATTGTTTTCACTGGAATTAAGCAAGGGGAGAATAGGGTTGGGGATATGTTGTGTATATGACCCTGTTTATTTGTAAGGTGTGCACAGCTGGAGGATGGACCTTCTCTTTCCAAAGCCTGAGCCCACTCTTTCAACAAGTACTCAACAAGATGAGGCAACTCCTGGCTGCTTTCCAGCTGTCTTCAGCTATAGCTTTCCATTCCTTTCATCTATACATAGACCCTTGGATTGATGCCCTTGGGTGTGCACTCACCCTTTAAGGAAGTCTTCCTGGCTGGCTGTGCAATAGGGGTTTCTTTCCTTTCTGCACGTCACTTTGCAAAGAGACATATTAAATCATTCCTTTGTATTAACAGTCAAAAGGCTGAGTGTACCTACTAACTTTTACTAGAGCTAGAATCAGAGCTGCATTTAGCATTTTCCAGAATAATCCCAACGAATTGAAAAACTAATTATAAAAGTCTGCTTTTTTTTTTTCCAAGTTTTACATTCTGATAATATTGTAATTACATTTTTTTCCCTTTATCTGCTCAATAAATTTGATGTCAGTGAGCTGTAGCAATGAACCACCTACCAGACAATCTTGGGCTTTCAGAAATGCAGATGATTTAATCAGCTTCAGTTTTAGCTTTCCTAGACACTTTTCTTCTAGTTAAAACATGCCCTTCCTCCATCTCCATCAGACCTCTGAAGAACTGCTTTTGTTAAAAGCCTGTTCTTGTAGATTCACACATCCTCATACATTGTTATCATACGTCTCTTGTATGGTGTAAAGTGCTGTGTGTGTAAAATGGGAAAATAGTCTTCCTCAGACAGAGTTCCTTCAGGGATCCTGTCTATATATCCTTCTAAGAGTTAGTGATCTTCTATAAATGCTACTAAATATTCAACCACTAGTGGACCACCACTTGCTAATTAGAACAGAAAGTGATTTTAAGAATTCATGTGTTCAGTGAGCAAGATCTGGCATTATTTATTTAACAGTTTAACTGTTATTCCTCTTTTCCCCATAGACCAACAGGAGGACTTTGCTAATAAATGGTAACACTATGATTCTGTAAATGGATTTTCAGTTAATTCTGCAGTGATAAAAAACAGTAGCTGAAATATTTTGAGTTGTGCAATAATTTCAATAAAACAAATCATGCAACTTTAAAATATTTTTAAAAATAATTGAAATAAATTTTGAAGCAATATATCAAGTGCTATTAAATTCAACATTAAAGTATTATCCTGTGTTGATTTGTTTGCTTGTTTATTAACCAGGACAGTAGGAAAACCACGTGTTTTACAAAAATATGCATGTTGAGGTCAACTAAGGCATTTAATAAAATTTTATCAAAAATATTTCACAGAGCTCTAGTTAATGGGTTTGAAGATAGGATTTCATGCCCATTATAATGAAGTCACATTCTTCATCATCTTCTGCTTCTTATTTCTCTTCCAATACAGCCTGTTTACTAGGTCAACACATAAATGATAATGGTAGCAGTGTATATTTGTATGAATTACAACAACCATTTCACTAGTTGGAGATGAAATAAATTCTGTTCAACTCAATTGTTCCCTGGGTACCCATGATCTAATCAGGATTAATGAGACTTTTGGTCCTGTGGACCTGAATCAATGTGGTTTCACTCGTTCAATTCTTTTTTATTAGTCAGTTTTCTTTCTAGCAAGCAGTAGCATTCCTGCTGTATACACTGATAATTTATTTTTAAAACTTTGGAAAGGTGGTCCAGCTCAGAAGACATGGCAGATAATCTTCTTTATGACCTCTTGAGAGACAAGTTACTGCTGGAAGTGCTCACTGAATTGTCATTGCTTTGTTCTGCATTGTTGTAGCCTGTGATCTGATCAGCTTTCATAAACCTATCTGTGACCATTAGTGCAGGGCATATATTATAAAGTTTTGTGGAGTATTACACATTTCTAAGTTTTTCTGTGTTGATTGTTTAAATAAATCCTCCATTCATCAGATAGAAACAAAATTACAGACGTATTGGAATTAAACCATAAAATTTTTTTTTAAGCAGGTACACAGTTCAAATGCTGTTCCTTGTAAATATTCTACACTTAAAGTTAATATTTGTGTTCTTCTGATGTTCAGAAATGTTCTTAGATGTTCAGTGGGAATAGTTTGCTGTCAAAGCTGAAAACAGGTTCTGAATACAAATAGTAGTTGTATGAATTTTTCTCTTTCTTGATTTGCTTTTCTGCTTATTCATCTCATCCCAATAACTGAATTTCTGATTCTGTTTTACTAACCCTGTCCTACAACTGAATACTGAATGTTGTTTATGTTTTGCTTTGAACTGAACTTAGAACTGCAGCTTTCTAACTAGAAGGTGACTAAATTATATCAGCTGAATCTGAGAGCTTTTTGTATATGGAGTAGGTCTATAGCATGAATAATGATATGCTACAAATAATGACTTTCTTTGCTGAGAGTTACTTCATCCTCTGGAAGGGGCTGCATCTAGGAAATGAGAGTGCACACTGCACATTCCATATGCATAAGACCTGTATTTCTGGAAAGTAGGGGAATATATTATGTATATCCATTTAAATTTGACCTCTTGGGAGGGATCAGATCTAATATGTATTCACAGAATCACAGAATAGTAGGGGTTGGAAAGGACCTCTGGAATCATCTAGTCCAAACCCCATGCCAGAGCAGGTTCACTTGGAGCAGGTCACACAGGAATGTGTCCAGGCAGGTTTTCAAAGCCTCTAGAGGAAGAAACTCCACAACCTTTCTGTGCAGCCTGTTCCAGTGCTCTGTCACCCTTACAGTAGAGAAGTTTCTCCTCATTTTGAGGTGGAACTTCCCGTGTTCAAGTTTATGCCCATTGCCCCTTGTCATATCACTGGGCACCACTGAAAAGAGACTGGTCCTATCTTCCTGCTCNGCATGCACAACAATTATTAAGCCACTCTAGTGTTACAAAGTATTATTGTGTCTATCAAATTTCTTTAGCCCTCTTCTCTCACCTTCATTGGACTCTTTCCAGTATTTCCCTGTCAGTCTTGAACTGGGGAGCCCAGAACAGGACACAGTACTCCAGATGCGGCCTTACCAGGGCAGAATAGAGGGGGAGGAGAACCTCCCTTGACCTGCTGGTCACACTCTTAACGCACACCAGGAATGCTGTTGGCCTTCTTGGCCACAAGGGCACCATGCTGGCTCATAGTTAACTTATTGTCCATCAGGACCCCAAGGTCCTTCTCTGCAGAGCTGCTCTCCAGCAGGTCAACCCATAACCTGTTCTGGTGCATTGGGTTATTCCTCCTCAGGTGCAGGATCTTACACTTTTCCTTGTTGAACTTTATGAGGTTCCTCTCTGCCTAGTTGTTCTAGCTGTTGAAGGAAGGAGTGAGAAGAATACAGGTAAAGTATTTTTCAATAATATAATTATCTAGTTCATCAGCCCAGACAGAAAAAAAAAAAGAGCCAGTGAAACCTGTAGGTATTTGCCAGCACAGCAGGTTAGAGAGTGTTGAGTGGTTTTTGAAATATCAGCATGGAGTTCTTTTCTATTCCAGCTCCTTTTTGAAGATGGCTTTATCCATCTTTTCTAAAACTGATGCTTTTGCTTTAAAATTACAAATTGATTAAATATTGTTTGTTTTTTGAAAGCCCTTCTTTATGTAGCATACTCAGAGCTGTTGGTGACTTACACAAGCTCTGGTGCTGGAGATATATCAAAGAGGAGCTGAGTAGAGTGGGCTCTAGGGCTACAGTTTCCATAACAGAAAGAGTGAAATAGGCTGCGACAACCTTGAAGTGATTTTCATTTACAGTGGCAGGTGAAAACTGTGCTATTACTGGACTGGGGGTAAAGTAAATGAGACAATCAAGAGACACATTGTTCGTGGCGCAAAAATCTTCTTGACATTTTTGAGTGACAGCTTTTTTATCTGCTCAGAAAGGTGAAGGCTACAGTTATCAAAGCCGAATTAGGAGTAGGGTTGGATACTTTCTGGATGAGGGACATTGCATATATTGGGAATATCAGCCTGGCTTTATCGTGTCTGAATGATTCTCTTTAAGTATGCAAGTTGTGGCTTAAAGGCTTTTCTGTCTGTGTTCAGCCAGCATTGGGCACTTGAAATAAAACTCCCCTTTTCTCAGCTTGGGATTTCATTCTCCAAATTTCATTCCAAAGACAATGTGGATAGAACCCAAGAGATTCTACCTCTGACAAGTGAGTAAACTGCTTAGGAAAACCAGGAGCTCAGGTAGATTTCCAGAACTCATAAGCACCTGAAGAACTGTGTTTTTTAGGGTAGAATGTCTTTCCTTTTAAAAAATATGAAATTTGTGTTTGATAGGAGAGAGTGTTGAAAAAGGAGCATCTGAAGTGAGTTGAGCCTTTTCTTGTTCCCTGATGGCCTCAGAGAAAAAGCAGATGAATGTCATGTCACTGTCTCTTGAGGGCAGTCACATGCTGCAGCACTGGCCACCAGAAAAATGCTAGAGCTGAAGCTTCTGATGTGAAACCTTGCTGATACTGCTTCTGGTTAATGAATGGAAAAAATATTGGTAAAAGGATTAAAATATAAATATTACTCTTATTGTGTGTGAGGCTTAAAATTCCTCTTGACAGAATACCTGGTGAACAAACATGTAGCCCCTTTGGTTTCAGTGGAGGTATCCTGGATTATAGCATCTGAGGAAAGAGAATTTTATGTAGAAACAAGTAATGGACCACTGGGATAATAAGCAGCTTGCAGGAAGCTGTAGGGAAGATGGACAGATGGGAGATGTGCTAGAAGACAGCTCCACCTGAGGTCTTTGCCCTTAAATTGTATGATGTGTTAAAGCCTGTGAGAGCATCTCTGTGTCTGGGTATGCCTCTAGCAGGCATATGGCAATTTTGTCACACATTACTGTCCTTACTTTGAGCCTGCACTCATCTACGTGGGCAGTGAGGTCTGGACTACATCACACGTCCCATAGCATGGTCCTTTGTGGAGGTTTGCAGCTGGACTGCAGGCCTCAATAATATTTTTCGACCTTGGCGATTTGGCTGTGCCTGTGAAAATGAGGGATAAACAAGTACAAGGACGAACTTGCAACCACAAGATAGGGATGTTGTCCTAACTGTGAGCAAAAGTATGCATAAACTATTGGCCAATAGACAGCATGCTAGTAATATGCTTAACCAATGAATGATGTACACAATATGTACACAATATGTAACCTTATGTATAAAAAGAGTTTGCCTGCAGTAATAAAGAGCTTTTTTTGGCTATTGCTACAAGAGATCTGTGTCGCTCGACCGTCCCAACTGCGACAGTCCTTGAACACAGGAATGATAGAGGACAGTAAGTGATAACTCAGGTGTTCTTCTGAGTTGTTCTCAGACCAACATGAAGACAGTCGACAGAAGATCTTCTGCATTAGTGTAACTCTATTCATAAAAGATTTTGCTAAGAAAAGATGAGCAATATCCCATTGACTTGACTTGTCACAGCAAGTATGTCTCATTGCTGAAGACTTTATACTAAGACCTGTAGTTATGCTCAGGATACTTGAAATACAGTCTCTCTTAAATTTAGTAAACCACTTCCTGAAACATAAGAGCGTTCAATCTGTGGTAGTTCAGGGAACTTGGCAGGAGCTACACACTAAAGGGGAGGCTGTTGATTTACCTTCAGACCTTTACTTTCTCATATACTTTGCTAATTTCTGGGCTGGAGAAGCACAAATTTCTATAGACAGGTTTACAAATACACTCAATGAGACAGATTCAGAAGGTGGAGACCTGGGATGGGAAATAAATGTGGAATGATTGTGGAAGGCAGAAATAAAGTTGTTTTTTTGTTGTTTTAGACTTATGTTTGCAGTTCTGACTCCTTTTTGTTAAGATTTGATACCTTGGTTCTTCTGGTTGCTATAAAGTAGTGATGAGTAATATTCTGGAACAAACCTTATGGGTCCAAGTCAAGTTTCCAAAATTTAATGCACCCCTGCTCACCAATTGCATTTAATAATGTTGTGACATTCTCATATTTGGATGAGTCCCTCAAACTAATGGAAATTAGTTTATTTCAATTCTAGGCTGTGATTTCATCTGTAAATTACAGAGAATGGTTGAGGTTGGAAGGGACCTCTGGAGGTCTTCTGGTCAAAAACCCTTCCTCAAGCAGGGTCATCTAGAGATAACTGCCCAGAACTGTGTAGATATTTTTTTTTAGTATCTCTAAGATGGGAGCCTCAGCTTCTCTGGGCAACCTGTGCCAGTGCTTAGTCACCCTTACAGTGAAAAAGTTTCCTGATGTCCAGAGGGAATCTCTCGTATTTCAGTTTGTGCCCATTGCCTCTGGTCCTGTCACTGGGCACCACTGAAAAGACCCTGATTCTGTCCTCTTTGCATCCTCCATTCAGATAAATTAATTGTTAATTTGTAAAATAAAATAAGATAAAATTCTTCCTGTCCTTTCCCCACAAAACAGCTTACAGCCTTGCAGAGAGCTCACAGGTGCCTGCTTGGATACTGAATTTCTAATACTATGTCCTGTTTTGTTTTTCAGATGGGCCCATCTTTTGGTAACTCAACATTCCAGTCCAAAATATCAGAATCAGCTGATATTGTTGTTGCCATATGTTATATAGTATTCGGTAAGCATCATTTCATTGTATAGAGCTTTGGCTGTATTTGATGTGGTAAGGAGACTTGACTGTAAAAGTAAAGTTTGTTTCTGACACAGATGAACTTCTCTATATTCATTAAAAGAGGGAAAAAATGCCTAGAGTAAAATAATTTAAAGGTTTTTGGCCAGTTATTTATGCTAGGTACAAAAACTTTATTCAGTACTAGGTTCATAAAGCTGGACAGGACTGCTGGCAGTTTTCAGCATCCGTGTGATCATTAAGTCTAAATAAGAAAGTGTCTCTTCCACACATCATTACAAACCATAGAACAATATATCCTGATGCCTCATAATGCCTGAAGTACAATACCAAAAGCCATAACTATTACATGTTTGGGAAAGGTGCTGGAAAGATCAGGTTGATGGCCAACGTCCAGTCACTGCCTTAGAAAGTGAGAATTCTGGGGAGAGGGCTATCATGTTAGAGAGGAGGGAGATTTATCCCCCACAGTCCTGGTCTGGCTGAGGAGAAATATCCAGATCCAATCCTAAAGGTCAGTGTAACCATGAGCCAGAGGCCAGGAAATGCAGCCCAGACATCTGGGAAAGGAATGGTCACCTTCATAAAGTGCAGTTAGTAGGCACGGGAGATGTCTGGTGTTTCGGAAAACGGTGAAAAAGAAAAATGTAGCAGCCAAATGAACGTCCTAACAGAAATTTTCCTTCCCTAAGACAACCAACACTATACCCTGAGGTATGGGATTAATGCAAAATAAGTATAGCACCAACAAAGAGTGAACCTGTGTCCTTAGTCCTGTCAATGAATATATGCACCCGAATGGATTCAAAGGTTAACATGTTGTTCAAAGTGTTTTCTAAATGTTTTGATTGAAGAGTTTAAAGGAATGTAAGCCCTATTTATTTTAGTATATAGCTGTATATGGTCAGCTGAGGTTGAGAGGAGCTTTATAGCCTGGCTGGACAGGACAATACCTATTGATTTAGAGACATGTCCTCGTAGTATTTGTACTCCTGAATTTGTAGAACCAGTCCAGCTAATGACAGGGTAGTTTCTCACCAGAAACCTCATGCTGTTTTTCTACTGTCAGATGGACTTGAAATTTCCTAATGTAGCTTTATTTCTGGTTCTGGTGTTTTCACAACAAATAAATGCAAATCTCTTTATTGACAACTTTGTTGATAAAATAGTGACAATTTTGTCTATGCTTGCCCCATGTTCTCCTCTCCCATCTTTGCTCAGCTAGTCATACAACATATTGTTGCCTCATAACTTTCTTTTTAACTTTCTCTTTCTGGATCCCATGATAATCAACCACATTCATATCAATGGGTCTCTTTTCAGGATGTATCCTCAATATTTACTGTGTCAGTCATACTAAAGCTGTTAAAGCTTAGAAAATAGATGCAGTATGTTCACAAGACCATAGAAAATGGAGCTTGGAGGGTTCCTAATAGAGTATTTAGTCTGTCTGCTGACCCCATATACTGTTCCTGACCAAAATTTGTCATGCCTCCTCTGAAAATCTTTCAATGAACTCACTAAGCAGTTTATTCCAGTGTTTGCTAATAACAGGAGGAAGAGAAAACATGAAAAAGAGGTTTCCAGCAAGTGGTATTTTTGTAGAAGTTGCATAATTTTTTTGAAAGAAAAATTATATGCTTAAAAAAAAAAATTGTTTTAGATAAAACCTCTTCCCATCTTTCCCTCCAGGAATTTGACAATGGAAATATATGTGAAGAGGGATGCTTTGAACATACAGTCAACCAGATCCCAAAGTGACTGGGATGTCAGTCAGTGCATGCTAAAAATCCAACACCATGGGAAATAAATCAAAAAATGAAATTGAGGTTTTGTTAAGGGAAAGTGTGATGATAGACTCTTTGATAGTATAGCCACTGAAGATATTGAGTATAACTGATATCTCTGATGTGGCTACAATTTTTATGTTCTGGTTAAAATTAATCTTACTAGGAACAGTGAGAGAGCATATCCTGGCACTCTAATGATCTGTGCTCCTTGAGCTCAGCCAACTTGATTCTGCTTGGGTAATGTTCCCTTTAGAGATACCAAGTGATAATCAGATTGAATAGTAACTGAAACATTGGAAAATATTAAAATGTAGAAAGAAAATGGAAATAATAATTTTAAACAAAATGATTGCCTCTTACTGTGTTTTCCATGTTATATTTTTGAAGTTTTAGAAGAAAAATGTTTGGAGCAAAATTGTTGCACATTTGCAGGAGCAGAAATCAAGGAGAATATCTTTTCTCTCCCCAGGAGATTTTAAATTACAAATATCTTAAATGATCTGAAGGAGATCAGTGTCTAACATAATTTACTAATCTGTTGTTTCCTTATGAGAAAATACCATAATCTAAATGATGAATTTTTTTTTTCTGTATCAGAGCATGATTAAATTGGGCATATTCTCTTATGGGTATAATCCAGAGCCCATGTTGGTTTGCAGTCTCTATGTAACTTGTTAACCTCAATTTCTGTATTAATATTTACCTATATACTCTAGGTAAATTTCTGCTTTTAGCAAAGGTATGCAGGAACAGCCAGTCAGGTCTAGTAATTAAGGGACCTACTCATTCTTTAGGCATTCTTGTGTCCATGGCCCTCTGAGGCATGTTTGAAAGTGTTGTGTGTCTATAAAAGGCTGCCTTAAACTCTTTTTTGGCTGTTGACTGACCTTCTAAAGTGACGGTCACGTAACTTGTCATGTATCTGTCATAGACTCTGATCCCTTTAGTTTAAAGACCTCTACTAGACTACTTGCAACCTTCTGAAGGTTCCTGGCAGGCGTCATAGTAAAAACAGCATTCCCAGAGGAAATAGTTCTATCGGTAGAGACATTTATTAACTACATTTTTCTTTTTCATGCATAATTCAACATTTTTGTTATATTGCCTATTACTACTGGGAACTATAGTAGGCTTCACTGAGAAAATGCCTCAAAGAGAAAGGGAGAAGGGTCGGTGAATGGAGTGCTCTAGACCTGGAACTGGGAAGATTTGTGCAGTGCCAAATAGATATTGTTTCTGGTGTAATTAATGCCAGCTTCCTATAGGAGAAAAGTTTTTTGGCAGGTCAGTTAATTTAATGGACAAAATTATTCACTAGATCTTTGTGGATAGTTTGATGGACAAAACAGAATAAACCAGGAAAAATGAGAAATATTTTCAAAAAAATTGAAAA
>VYZX01009010.1:705-36328 GCA_013401335.1 Brachypteracias leptosomus | reverse complement strand
TCTCTAGTTATTTGTTCAGAATGTCCTTCAAAGTATCTTCTTCCCCACCCTTCATCTTTCTGCTTGGAGTCATCCTTGGTCCTTATCTTTTGTCTCTGTTCAGGAATATAAATACTTTAATTTCCAAACACAAGGGGATATCTCACAGATCTGCTTCTACATAGATGACCTGCTTCCTCTTTTTCATACTAACAAACTTGGTCTCTGACATCTCTTCAAATTACCAACTGCAGCATAGCTGCACATCTGTCCTGTGTCTTCCTTTGAGCATCTTGGGTTTGACCACTATGAAAATGCCATCCTCCCACCTACTGCATGATCTTGTAACCTAAATATCTTCCTCAATCCAAGCAGCTCGAGAACTAAAGAGTTTTGTCCATGTCTTAGCTACTCCTTCTTTGTGATAAATCTTAGATGGAATACATCCCAGCTAAAGCTCTTAATTATATTCCTGCCCCATTCTCAATATTCAGTAGTCATTCATTTTCTTAAGCCTTTCATTTGACTACAAGATGTTATCCCTTAACTCTTTAACTTTTAAGACTCTCCTTAGCTTGTCCTAATTGTCCTCTATACTCCTGTTCAGTGAGACCAAGAAGCTGCTTACACTGTATGCTCACAAAACTCAGAAATGTGCACAGTGCTACTTGCCCTTCTTATGAGTTCCTTACAAAAAACACTGGCAAAATGAAAACAAGATCTCCTTCAAAACTTCTTTTGTGATGTTAACACAAAGAGTCATGCTGGGATATCATAAAGGTTACTGGTTGGGCTGCTGGAACACCAGCACAACTGTTTATCAGGTACTGACAAGTATTTATTTTTTTATTCCCTATTTTTTTCCCCTCGAGATTGTTCTAACCTTCACTATTAGATTGTAATCTCTTTGAGTTACTCTAAGAGTAACTTAGAGAATCTCACCCTGGAATAATAATAATAGTATGAACAACAATTACTTATCCATAATAATCTCTTGGAGACATCTGCTAAGATGATGGCTTAAGAAAAAATCACAAAAACAGAAAGAAGAGACACTTTGGGGGTTTTCTTTCTTAAGAAACTGCTAAAACAATACACCTCAAATATGTTAATTTTGTGGTATACTTGAAAAGATTATTTGTTGAACTGTAGTTCTTCCTGCTGAATTTGAACCACAATACAGACTACCTTGTAGTGCCTGTCAATGTAGGGACAATTTATAGACCATTCATCCTCCAGCCTTTTCTGTCCTGCCTCTGACATCAGGTGTAACTTAAGAGTCCTGGTCAGGTTTGACCTGTGCTTCCATGGTCCAATCCACCTTCAGCTGGAGTCCTTGAACATTTCTTCAGTCTTGAAAAGCAAAATTCAGAAAATCACTTGGGCACTTAAAATGGGACTTAAACACTTAAGAGTCCAGGTAAGCCCAGAAATTGAATTATGGCAGCTTGGTGGCTGCCTATGCCTCAAGGCCCCAGGAAAATGCCAGAGGTTCCTCTGTAAGTGTAAAGGTTTCCCAGGTTCCTGCAGTTTGCTTTAATCTGTACTGCCCTGCACACTAAGTGGCTCTCTCTTTCCTAAACCATATTAATGCAACCAGGCCAGAGCATTCAATTTAGTCCCACTTTAGTCTATTAGTAACTCAATATTTTTATTTTTTAAAAACTATGAAATACAGATAACATTCACTATCACTAATCTACTTCCCATGTTAAAATATCTGTGTAGATTTTTTTTTTTCCAGTGCTATTTTAGAATCACAACAGCAAGACTTTTTAGAAAATATGATGGGAGCTGCATAGTGCTCTTAGTGCTTTTGTGCTTGTGAGTTTGCAAGGTTGGATAACTACTGATATTGCTTTTATTATTATATAGTGCCATAAAAGTAAATTCTAATGCATATAGAGAACATTATTGTTCTCATGTGATCTCTCCACAGGTGCACGGGTTTGGCAGCTTCTGGAGAATACATGCTCTGAGAATATAGATAAGACAGATAAATATTATCTATGCAAGTAGAGATGTAGAAAATTGCCTCTCCTCCAGGACTTTCTTAGGATTAAGCCATTTCAGAAACATATCCCAGCTCTCCCTAGATGTGCAAGAAAAAACCCACCATGAATGTAACTTCATGTCTCATCAAAAATTTGTCCAAATACCATCTCTGAATGCTTTGCATTACATTAAATCATGAGGAGTCAGCCTTAGGCCTGGGTATTGTGTTCAGTTTTTCGTTCTGATTCAAACTTTATATATGGCTTTGGACAAATCTCCTGGTACTTGTATTTTGTTGTGGCTGTAATTTATGGTAACTCTGAATTACTTGATTTTAAACAATGATGTATCACTTGGCTGAATAAGAGAAGGTTGAATAATTCACATCTCTCTCCCAATATTTTTTATTGAAGAAACTATCTAACTTTGTTCTTATTATGGAATGCAATGATTTGCAGAGAAACAACACAAGTCTACACACCATGGAGGTTAATTGGTCTTAAATTGGGTTTCTACAATGCATGGACATAGACTTGGGTTTTTAAAATCCTCATTATGTTATTTTTTGCTAAACTAATGGAAATTTTACCACCAACATTAATAGAAGATGTCACACTGCTCTGAAACGTGAAGTATTATATATTCACTGGTATAAGCAATCTTGAAAGTTGTGCCAAATTGCAGGTGGGAAGATCTATGAGCATAGTAGGAAATACAATGTAATCAAACCAGATAAAGATTACTATTCAAAGAAGACCTACAGTTTAGAATACAAGATGCTAAATCTGAATAATCCATTGTAATGTGTAAATCTTCTCTTAAAGTAAGGTAAGAATTGCAGCTATTTAATGCCTTTCTTGGTTTTGTCCACCTTAAACAGTTGTAAGGCACAGAAACACTGCAATTTACTGCAGGCATTTGAAAGCTGTTTGGTCATTAGTGGTCAGTGTGTTATTTCTAAATGCATGTGAAGGGAGAGAATCTGCATGAAGACACAGTCTTAATGCCAAACTTTTCCTTACATTACTTACACTATTGACTGTATAATATTTATTGATTGCAGGTGGAGAAAACTGGCTTTTGGGCAAGCTTGGGAGAATCTGATTGACTGATAAAGAACATGTGCTTGCCTTACTGTCAAGGCTTGTTATGGCAGAAAACAAGTGTTTCATTTGGGGAGAATGTGAAATTGAGGTTCTGTTATTTTAATATAGATTATCACATTTATGGTTGACTTTTACTTTTGTGCAGGATAAACATTTATAATAGTGAAAAGTGAAAGAAGTGTTTTTAGATCCCTAAGTGAGCATGGCTCATAAAAACCCTTCCATAATGCTTTAGACCTCTCATTAAGTTGTCTTGAATTTTGTGTTGTCTCATTTGATTAGTTCGTTTATAGTGATCACCACTACACCTCAGGCTTTCAAGATGTGCAGGTTCTACGAAGTTGTCGGGCATCTTGGGCAAAAGTAAAATTTTGTTTTATTTTTTAATCTGGAAAAGGTTTACAGAGATAAAAAATGGACAGATCAAGGATGTGAGATAGCCTCTAGTCATCCCAAGTTCATCAGACTTCTGTTACAGCCTGATGTATACCATTTTAATTCCTTCCTCCTGGCACAGGAATAATAGCATCAGTTGTTCTTGTTTGTTGAGTTTCAGACTTTGTCATTGTTGGTTTGAAATATTTTGCAAGATACAATTGCAATACGCCTTGGCTTCACAGGTCAGCAAACTACCATTCTGCAGGATGTTTAGCTGGCTAGTTTCATGATTTCTATGTACCATGAAACTCTGCAAGGGGGGAAATTATGGACAATATTTCCCTTACCAATGAGAACTGGAGCAAGGTTGAGCTACCAAACTAAGGCCACCAGTATAATCATAATTAGCTACAAGACTCAAATTCAGGGGCCATTCTTGCTTTTCCTGGTGTTTAGCCTACCAGTCTCTGACTCCTGCAAGTTCCTGTCTCCAGGCTTTGGTAGACTCTAACTTATGGTGCCTTGAATGCTCAGCAAAGTTTGCACAGAGAAACAGTCTGCAGTTTTCTAAGAGAGGGTTCTGCTCTTGCAGGCTTTTGAAGAAAGACCAGGATGAGCATTGCCAGTGGCTGGCCCATGAGATCGGGTGTGTGAGCCTTGCAGTCTTCAAAGACTCAAAGGCTGTGTTTGGGGTCCATGTTATCTGATTCTAACATAAGTAAGCAGAAGGGATAGGTGATTTGTAGGAACCATTCTTCATCTTTGTGAGCCATTGTGGAGGTCAGGTAGCATCTTGGCAAATATTGGTGGCTGAACTAGCAAATCTTAGGGGGTGAAAGGCTGGATGAAGGGATGAGAGCCATTTTCTTCATCATGCTCCATGTCAGCTGAGCTAGCTGGCTCGGAGAGGTAGCATCTTGTTCAGACATTATCTTAGTGACTATACTTAGAAACTTTGGAGAAGCTGTGTTTTCCCTATGATATGTTATTAGACTTTGTTCTGGGATGCACAGCTCTCTGGTGTCCTAGGAGGACACTAAAGAAAGAAATGGTGGCCTCTTAGTACTGATTTCTATATTTTGATGAAAAATGTTCTTGAAAAAGAAGACTGAAACCATAGAATCAAAATAAAAGAGGTAAAAATATCAACACCTCAGAAGAGGTATAAATGGGAACGCTAATGATATGTTTATGTTCTCCTACTATCATCTATGACCCAGATCAATGAGAAGTCTTTGTTCCCAGCTTTTGTAACTGCACTGAGTGCTCCTTGGTTTCTGAGAAAAAAGCCATGATATCTGCTTGTGTAGGCCTCTGGCCTAAGATACACTGATAAGATCTCCAGTGAAATTTAGGAAGTCTCCTGGCACTTCATCAGATGAGTGTGGCTGCTGGGAACACCTGCGGCAAGTTGCGTCCCATGGCCATTGAGGCTTGCTGGGATTTTACCTAATGTAAGATGAACATGTATTTGTGGATACTAACTGTGAACGAAACTTTGCTTTGGCAGATCATGAGATGTAGAAAAAAAGTTGCGCTGAGGATATAAGGAATGGCAGAATACAGTTTTGGATATGTTCTGTAGGTGCAAAATGCCCATGAGGAGATCTGACCCGCTGGAGTTCTTCCTCCAAGGAAGCCTATGTCTTCCTTACCTGTCTGCTTTAGGTGGCCCTAGGGCAGGACAAGTGGAGACTGTGTTTAATTTTTAAAGTGTTTAATTCATCAGGATACATTCCATTTACAAGACAGCCAAAGTAGTCCAAGTTACGAGGAGAATGGATTGCACTGAAGATACATAGTTGAAGTGGACATTTTAAATAATGTGTACTTGTTTATGCTGCATTACATCATTGTCACTACTTATAGCAACAGGCCATGTGTAGTAGGGCCTGAGCGCAGGAGAGGGCATATCCATTCATGTATGCTTTTTGTAAGCTGTGTGCTAATCATAGGACTCACTTTAAAATCAGTAGGCAGCTACCAAAAAATTTTGGGCAGGCAATTAGATAAGACAGCATTAAAAATATTTTTTGTTATATTTTAGCAAGACAGTTGAACAAGAATTACCTTTATCTTGCACAACTCAGCACCATTAAGCTGAGCAGATACAGGGAGATGCTGTCTCCAAGTATGAACTAAAGAATAAGTGAACAAAACAATGACAGATTGCTTAAAAAGATGCTGCCAAAGGTCTGTTCCAAGGTCTTGAGAGTAATCATTGCAAAGAGGTCTATTGACATGTTTTAGAGTAGACATCATTATGAATGAGGTGGTTTTTTTCTGAACCACAGTACTGCAACAGCAGTTTACTGGTTTTACTTATTTTTTTTTACTCTTTTGTGCCTTGTTGAAGAGAGGAGTAAAATTCATGTCATAAATTTTGAAAGCTTAGCCTGCAAATTTCTAATTTCTTTTACTTATTCCTCTATTTCAGCAATGCATTGGCTCACTAGCTTGTTATTTTGCAGGAAAACAAAAGAGAGGTTGTAATAGTCCCTCCAGGCATAAAAAAAATCAGTGGAATTAATTTACTGCTTGTAAGCATGCATTTAGAGTAAGTCTCACAGGTTTTGAAAATAGTTGCATTTACCCTGTCAGAAACAATTTGTAGAAAAAACTTCTTATTCTCAGCAGAATAGTTTCACCCATAGAAATTCCTTTAAAACTGAAAGAAAGAAGAAAGTATAATTTTATTTGCTTTCTCATAGCCTTATCTAATTACCTTATGAGAGCTCATTTCTCCTTCTTATCTGGGAACTGACAATCCTTTAAGGATCTACTGCAATAAGCATATTACAAAAATAAATTGAGAAAAGTTAAGTACTTGCTGCAAATATTCTTTTCTGTTTTGCAGACAAGGATTAATTCAGCTGCCAAAGTAAGCAAAAGGTTCTACATAAGAGACAAATGTTATACCATATATGATTTATAGGAAGGACAACATGTAGTCCTCTCAATTTAAAGGATATAATCTCAGGAAGACTTGATTCTTCTAATTTCTTAATGCTCAAGACTTCTTATTCAAAAACCTTTTGCAATATAGTTATTGAAAAGCAGAAAATTTACTTCTAGCTTTCTATTCCAAACTTTCTTTACTATTACAGTGAAGTATCCGTTATTAATAATTTTGTACCAGGAACATCCATATGCCAGCAGGTTATCTGTTGTCCAAAGGAGTACTTAAGTCAAGACACGCAAGATGCTGAATACACTGAAACTCTGCTTCCCTGCCTACTCCTAGCATTGGTCTCAGGCGTGTTGGATGGACTGGCCCTGACAGCATGCAGGTTTTTACCTCGTCTGTGTCTACAGGTTACAATCGTTCTGCGCTTTGTAAAAGATCTGTAGGGGCACAGGGTTTTATAAGTCCATGACTTAACTCAAAAGTATCTTTATTGAACTTGATGAGAAACTCTCCTTTCCGTGCCTGCTGTACGTTGCTCCTCCTTACTGATATTCTTGATAATCCTGAAAATCTTAAAGCAATAATATTGTGGTCTCCATACAAGTATATAACAATCATTTGAAAGTGAGTATTTTTTTGTCAATTTATTATGTAGATAGAGGAATTTGCTAAATCTTCTTTGCTACAGTGAATATGTTGGTATAGCAAACATTTATGCGAGTCCAAAGTGAGTTCATTATAGGAAGGGAAAAGTGCAGTGAAAAAAATATTACACAACTCCCATTACATATTCTTGAATTCTATTCATATTTCTGGACAGTATTACTCTATTTTGGATTAAACTTTTAAACACAGAGGTTGGCTGTTACATTAAAGCTACTGCATTGTATTTGGAAACCTAAACGGGAGTTCTTTGGGCTGGTTGAGGATCTGTGGTTTGTATTGATTTAGTGGAATTTGCAGATAATTGACGCTCTGTCAGATGTAGGCAGCCACTAAAATAATGACATACGTGCTGAGCTGTAGATGCTAAGAACTGAATGACATAAAGCATTTGCAAGGTCTTCATAAAAGCTTGCTTAAATTACAAACTACATGACAGATATATAGATAATTCGGTATTTACATATTTTATAATTGAAAAGCAAGACCACTATGATGTTGTTATACTGTTATCTAAGCATGGCATCTACTGGAAGTTTGCAGTTATAGCTCTATGCTGGGCTATGACAAGGTAAGAAAATGATCAGCAATGGCTCCTAATATCTTAACATTCATAATTTTTTACCCATATTGAAATCTTCACATCTCCATTGAATTCTTCACTTCATGAACAGAGGACAGATTTTCACAGAAGCCACCCCTGTAGCTCCTCCACTACCAAAACCTGGCTACAAATACCCAATACACGTTATCTAATTTCAGCAGTCCACCCTGCCAAGATAATTCCTCAAGATACAAAAATGCATCAAGCTCGAGGTAACACTCATGATACCACTTTTGCAGTAAGCATGCTCTGCATCTGTTTATACTGGCCAGAACAAACTGGACCCAACCTGTGGGAAATATACGCAATGATTCAGACTTGCAGCGCTGAGGACCAGACTCTTACATGTTAGTTCACTTTTAGAAAATGCTGCTGAGGCATATTATATATTTAGTTTTTTCGAACATGGCTGATGATTAATTCTAGGACTTACCTACAAGGCTTTTAAAATCCTTTCAGTCAAAATAAGTTGCTAAGACTCTGCCTGGAANGTCTTGTTGAACTTCATGAGTTTGGCATGGGCCCACCTCTCCAGCCTGTCAAGGTCCCTCTGAATGGCAACCCTTCCCTCCAGTGTATCAACCACACCACACAGCTTGGTGTCATTGGCAAACTTGCTGAGGGTGCACTCAATGCCACTGTCCATGTCGCCAATGAAGATGTTAAACAAAGCTTTGAAATTATGCTTCACATCAGTAATTAAATGTATAGTCAAATAGTCTTTATGTAATGCACGTGTTCTTATTCTTCACATTCTTCATGTACTTTCTTGTAATTATAATGAGCAATGTTTTACAATATGGGTAGTTTAGTGCAAATTACTTTGGTAGATGTGTAAGGGAAAGATGAGCGCCAAAAAAATTGAGTAGAATAGCTGGTTCATTGTGTGCTGGTTCCTGTACAGTAGAAGTGCAAATCTGGAAATCTGTTTCTAGATGTTGGCAGCTCTCCATAGGCCAGGAGACATTATTGGAAGCAGATTGGAAGTGACAAATATTTTCCCTGGTGGGGGGTGAAAAGCTAGTTTCAGAATTTAATTTGTTGACTGTGTTGTATTTTTAGTTCTAATTTTGATAAACTTGATGGACAGATTGAGAAATGTGGAGTGGACATGCAAAAATACACATTCCTTTGAGAATATCATTAGAGATGCATGAGAAAAAGGTATTTTGTTGTTGGGGTTTTTTTAATAGGTGCAGAGGATTTTGCACGTACAATCACAGGATATGTATGCATAATTTCGGTTTACATGTACACATATGCTTTTGCATCTGGAAATGAGTAATCTTCTATTGCAGACATGAGGCAAAATAGCTCCACAAGTTAGACATGTAGAAGTTAGAAATAGAAGTTAGAGAGGAAGGATTCAAATAAGCTATTTCTATTGTAATGGGTCTTTTAATAAAGACCGTAGTGATCAAGTGGTTTATGTTTTTCAATTAGCTTTCAAAATACATGATTTGATAAAATCTATTTTACGCTTACTTCAAGCCAGTATCTTTTCCAAGCATTGTGCGTTCTTTCTAAAGAAACTTAGGGTAATCCTAAGAGTGAAGTTGTGAAAGATCTGTACATGTGCATAGTTTCCAGTTATTTCATGGGAGCAAGTACCATGACTTTGTTTCTGGTAGGCTGACAGCGAGGTGCTGCTGCTGCTTTGTGCCTGGGTGACTGGCTGTATGTCATTGCACCAGGGATATTCTCACCAGTGGCTCAGTCCTGTAAAGTGTCGTTCACTTAAACGTGTCAACAAGCTAAATTCACCCCATCTTATTTGATTTGTACTCCAATAAACATCTTGGTTGAAATAGTTGAATCAGATCCTTAGCTTGTGCCAACAGTTCAGGGCTTGTTCCAGCCTGCATGAGTGAACTGACATAGACCAGCTGGAGACCTAGCTGCAAAAATGACTTGATGCTGCAAGTGTAGAACGCCTATTTTCTTTTTCTATTTGTCTGCAATGTAAAAATATCTTCTGTAACTTGTATTCTTTGTTGTGAAGCTCTTCTTAGGAACCACAATGTTTTCCCCCCATTCCAGCTCAATCATAATTCTCCAAGAGAGATTTTTGCCTGTAAATTTTTGAGCAGTGTCACCTACTGTTATATTTGGTATGTTAACAATATTCTTGTGCTTGATGTACAAGCACAAAGACATTTTTTTCATTTGTAATTGTGTTTGCTTCTTCAGGAGATATTTTTAGGAAAGTTTTTGTATATAGGATTTGCCTACACAAAAGGGCAAAGTTTAAAAAGATTTTTGAAAAATCTTCTATGTCAAATCAAATTGCTCACAAGCTATGACAGACTTCTGTGTAGGCTAAGAGGCAGAGTAAGGGTGAATCACTTCTTGCCTTACCTTGGGAAATTATTATATTCCTATATGCCTACATTTATGTGAATTTTTACATTTTACGACCTGATTTATACTTGGTGAACTACATAAGCTGTGTCAAAATGGGTCAGAATGGTTGCTGGGTGTATAGGGGATGCTATGTATCCTGCAACAGTATTTTTCTTACATCCCTGCATAAGGGACAGGACCATAGGGATTCTTCTGGTCAGTGACATCTTTGAGTGGAAATACAATTAAAATAAAAATCTGTCTTGAAAGATGTGGGAAGAAGGCATTGCCTTTTATTCATACTGCTGCAGAGCAATGATGGGACACTTGATCACTTTGATAAGAAAAAGTATTAGAAATTTCCATGGATATGTGCAGTTACGAAAAGATAACTCATAGAGCTCAAGCTGTTTTCCTCTATATTTTGGTGATAAAATAAAGACATTACAGAAAGTCCATTATGCTTCATAAAAATCATCTTCCTATTAACACTAAGGGATTTGGGATTGTAAAACTTTGATTGTACTTGCTACAAACTGTAATGAGATACTCAGTGACTTTTAGAATAGTTTCCATACCAACTAAATTTTTTATGCCTTTATATGAGTCCTGCACATATTTTTCTATCACACAGTCACGTTTTTCCTTAATCAGGTACACAACTTTATGCTGGATTTCCTTGTGTTCTATACAGGTTATTTGTTGTTACTGCAATTTTAACAACTGCTGAGACTGAAATTAGGCAATATGTCTCTTCTTTGCTTTAATGAGAGATGCTGGGCTTAAGTCTAGAATGAAATTATGAAAAGGCTCGGCTCTAGTCCAGCATCCCTGCTGTCCTCCCTGGGTCTCATTGTGTAGTGATGCACAGATGACTGCTGCCTCAGGTGGCATCACCTTCACAGATGGAAATCCAAGGCCAGAACTGACACCTGTCCATCAAGTATAGCATAAAGATAATTGAACAGATCACACAGTAATGTAATGAAATGGAGTAGTTGACCCGTCTCATAGTGTGAAAGTCATGTTCACTTACAAGCAGTTCTCCTTGGTGTGCATAGTTAATGTTCACTTTTGTGAGTTAATGAAATAAAAGGACAAATGTACAGATGATTTATTCTGAACAACAGTTTCTGGGGTAAAATGAACTCAGCATTGGAAATAACCGACCTGAAGAAGAGCAGGGGTTTTTTTCCGACACATTCGCAGAATCCTAGTTGATTATTGAGGTTTGGATTACAGAACCGGTGTTTCTATCTTGCTACTTACATTTTTAGGTAACCTTTGGTCACTGTATTGTGGACTGAATTAAGAAATCTTTTTGGAAATCACAGGCAAAGTTGAAATATGAACCCGCAGGAAAAAAGGGATGTTCATTCACAAGTAGCCTGTCCCTTTCAGTGAAAGAGCTTGTGGAAAAGATTATTTTGCTTTCAAAACTTTTATATTATTATCTTTGACCAGTTTATATGTAGNATTCCAACAGGTCCACATCCTTCTTGTGTTGGGGGCTCCAAAGCTGGACACAGTGCTCCAGGTGAGGTCTCACCAGGGCAGAGGAGAGGGGCAGAATCACCTCTCTCCATCTGCTGCCCACACCTCTTTGGATGCAGCCCAGGAGGCGATTGGCCTTCTGGGCTGCAATTGAGCATTGCTGCCTCATGTCCAGCTTTTCATCCACCAGTTGCCCCATATTTGCCTCATCAAAATTCTCCATTTTTGTTGTGCATATGAAATTCTTGATGTTCTTTGCCATCTTGTGTTGGCATGACTCATTAGCCCACTCCTCATACTTGTCTTCTTGAAACCAAGTTGGTCACTTTGTTGATCTTAAGGAGATGGAGGTATTTAAGCAACCACTTGGCTTGGAACTTCCTACCATAGGCAGAGAGAGTTAAGTCATTTCGAGGCCTGATGTGTTAAACTTCAGGCTTTTCAATATGTGGCATGACAATATAAATAACAACAAGAAAATATCTTTCTACATTAATGTACACACATATATACAGTTGATACACTTAAATATCAAAAAGAGATTCCTTTTACCTAATTGTGCTCCACTAAAAGTTAGTTGTCTTAAGTATAGCCTCAAAATTGTCAGTGACAAAGACCTGAGAGCAATCTATCACATCTTTTTTAGACATAGATCTTTGAATTGTATAAATTATTTTCAAGAGATACATCTCTCTTTCCTTTGACATTATAAAGGGCTTAGAGTGACTTAGATTTAGCAAGCACTTTTTTTAATATCTCAAGTTATGTAAGATTATTCCCTTCCTTGCTCTAGAAACTGTATTGATGTAGTTTGGGAAGTCGGCTAAATACTCCTTAAAAATATGTGCCAAATGTCTTTTCATAGGAGCGACGTAAATCCTATTGAAATTCCAAAGATTAATTGCTACCATAAATCAGCCATCTGGGAAATGCACTTATTTATTCTAATGCCCATTTCTTCTTAATGTAATTCTTAAGGGCCAAGGCATGTTACTTGCCACAGAGACTGTTTTTAGTTTCAGTCTTGAATGCTGGCCATGGACAGTTGAGAATCACAAACCCATGTGTATGGCACCAGTATATCCATAGATAGAACCAGACCTTCAGTTGATGTAAAGAAATAGAATGCTATGAAACAAAGAGAAAAAGTTCAATTCATCTTGTGGATTTGCCTCTTCATAATTTCTTAATCAGTCTCATTCTGTCAAAATCCCTTGTTTCTCAATTCTGTCAAATGAATTTAAATTTGAACTTCATGTGAGCTCTAACAATTAAAGTTGCATTATTACAGGGGATGGCTTTGTAAAGACATGCACAAGTTTATAAACAGATTTTAGCCTAATAGAAAAAACAGTCAAAGGCCAAAGACGCTCCTCATAAAACTCGTGGTATATATTTCTTGGCAATCACTATACGTTTCTTCTTGCAAAATAAAATTTGTGAGACTATTAAACCTAGGGAGAAAATAATAGTGTTTGGAGGAGCTCTCTCTGTCTTAAGAGTCTAAGGTGTATTCCTTTGGTGTTAGCGCTCAGGATGTCTTTCATTCTTGCTCTAAACACAACAGTATCATTTTTCTTAATAAAAAAACCGCATGATTTTTGCAACCCTGAATCTATAGCCAGAGGCTTGCTGAGAGAAGTGGTGAATTTGCAGCTAACTGAGCTGGTTAGCAACTCTGTACTCCCACTTGCAGAGGGCAGCTCAGGCAGGTGGCACAATTAGCAGCTGAAAGTAGAAGTACTTTCCTTACGTATTTTCTTCTGTTCCTTGGAACCAATACGACTCTAAATTGAATGGATTCTCTACTGTATTCCTGATTTGGAATTACATACTTTTGGCAAGAATGGACTTGTGAAGCTTCTTCAAGAGCATGAATATTCTTGTTTCTGTCTTTAAAATATATGTACAGTTAGTTATAAACAATGCTCAGAATGATGCCCAGCAGGTTAGTCTTCCTATATATGTTGATGCTTAAGATTTTTTAAGGTTTATGTTTATTGTAAAATTGATATTTTGTATGTATAAAAAAAATTTGGTAGTTTGGTTGGTGGGTGTTTTTTCTTTAGAGAAAAGCCTATCAAAGCTTTCTTCATAGAGTTCATTAAGACAAACAATTGTGTAGTAGGAGTTACCTTTAATTAATTAATTTGATTCACTTTCAGGATTAATCCACTTTTCTGCTGTCAGATGCCTGTGTGTAGCTCCAGTTAAGCACCAACAGTAAAATTATGGAAGACATTCTGTAGCCAGGAAAAGCAGTATTACTCATGAATTAGTAGATAGGAATGGCTTTGCAATCCAGACGAGCATTTTCTCAGAATGGTATCTTTTTCTTTAGGTTAGCTTCCTTTTCGATCTAAAAAGAGTTTTCATGGCACTTTAGTGAAGAGGAAAAGAAATGTAGAGAAATGTGTTTTAATTCTGAAAGTTTCAGGCAGAAGTAAGTTTTAGACAGAATTAAGTTGCTAGAAAAATACACATTTGGAGAGCAGTTGAGGTATGATGGTAGACTTGGGGAGACTTAATGAGGGGCTTCAATTTAATGTTAGTTTTATGGATATACTATTTTGGTGGTCGTTTTTGTCATGCAGGTAATTTTTTTAACTCACTGTTTCCTCTTTTTCTTTTCAAGCTGAGTGTTGCTGTGTGCATTGGATTTTTTGCTGCCTGGAGTCCTTATGCCATCATTGCCATGTGGGCAGCTTTTGGATCAATAGATAAGATTCCACCAATAGCTTTTGCTGTGCCAGCTGTCTTTGCAAAGTCCTCCACACTCTACAATCCACTTATCTATCTCCTCCTGAAGCCCAATTTCCGAAATGCCATCGCCAAAGATTTCACAGTTCTTCAACAGTTATGCATCAGGAGTTGTTTTTGTGCAAAACCACCACAGAACTACAGATCAACTTTGAGTGCCAGCCTGAGAACATGTAAGGGCAAAAATGAATCCAGCTGTAATTCTCTGCCAATTGTAGAAGAATGTTCTTACCTCCCCTGTGAAAAGCGCAGTGATGCTTTTGAATGCTTTCAAAGCCACACAAAATGCTGCCAGGAGGGGCTAAGTGCTATGGAATGCCCTCCTCAAGAAACTGGGACCTTGGAGAGCAACCTCCAAGCAAAAGTGAGACAGGGCAGTAAGAAGTCAGTAAAGGTGTTTGTGCCAAAAGAAAAAAGCACTGAAATTGATACCTTGGAAATCACCTCAGAGGCAGTACCAGTGCATTGTACATTTACAGCCCTCTAGAGTTGCTTCAGCCATCTGACAGTAATGTTGTTATGCTGGATTTATGAATGTAACTTCTACCCCATTTTCTAGACTATTTCCTGGTTTTTCTTGTACTCTTAGATGGGACGTGTGCTACAGCATAGATGTGCTATCAGTGCTGTATGACTGTCACCACACCAACTTAAGTACCTTGTGCTGTGTTCAGATCATGAACTATGTCAGATAAATCCTCTCTGCATTTCATAACAACCTCTTACTCCATTTTCAAGAGAATACACTAACCATTGAGAGGTGTTCTATAAAGCATTATTATCCTTTCCAGATTATGTACATTTTATATTCTGCCTATTCAGAACAAATAACTCAATGTAGAGTTTTAAAAGGACAAACTCATGTTGGTTTCATTGTTATAGCTACTGAAAAGGTAAATGCTAACTGAAATCCCTTTTTTCCAAGAAACAATGTTGAATGACCACATATGCCACATTTGCTGGGAGGTATATTTCACTAGGTTCCTTGCTTTGAGATGAATAGGGAGGTTCTGACTTCATTCCACATGAATGAAGTAAAAATATTTCTGGCAACTCAAGAGAGTATGTAACTTTCTGTTTACCTTTTGCTGTAATTTGAGAACTTGCCCTAGGATATTATTTTACCCAGTTTCTTGTACAGGACCTTGGAATTAAGAGAGTGAAGACCTGGCCCAGAAACACTATAAGGAGCAAGAATCTCTGCTGGTGCAAATCACTGAAACCTGTGAAAATCTCCCCACATGAAGCTCCCAGTCCTCCAGGATTACAAGGACAATACTGCAGAGCCAGAATAGTCACACCTCTTCTTTCCTGTGGTCTCAGGCTCCTTTTTTCTCTCCTGTAGGTGGAAGGAAAAGAAAATGAAGGAGTGTTGGAGAAACAGCTTTTGAAATTTGACTAGACTGCTGCTCTGTTTCACAGCTTGCCAGCAAGAAGCACCATGTCCTCTGCTGCTGCCGTGAGAACAAGGGCATGCTGGAAGTGCCAGTTTCCCATTTTGGTCAGGCTTTGTTTTCCAGCTGAAAAGTAGAATATCCAGTAGAATAAGACAATTCTACTCCCAAGGACTTTGCCATCTGCCAGGCCAGTTCATCCTATGCTCCCCAGGAGACGCCACCAAAACCTCAGGAGAATACCTGTATCTTTATAATGATAATGATAATGATTCATCAGCAATGCATTTTGCTGCTCTTTCTGTGGTGTATTGAAGAAAATGCACCTGTCTGCAAAAAGGACAAGCCATGTTAAACTCTATGAAAGTCTCTAATTAGCCACTTTAAGGAATTTTTGGTTGCTATAGAATGCATTTGGCATATTTACTGGGAACATAGAGTTTTCTGCCCTCACTCTCCCCACCCCAACTGTCCTTTTACCCTCAAAGTTTTCATATATGAACAATCATTACGAAATTTTTTATTGGATTTCCATGATGCATATATGTTTAAAATACATGACCTAATGAAGAGTACAAAACATTTACATGGCTTTACAGAAAAGAAACCCTCCTCAAGGTAAAAAATACTGTGTCTCTTCAAGAACTCAAAAAAAAAAAAACCAACAGAAAAAGCTGAACGCTCAGAAAGTCCTTTCAGTGTGTGTTTTCTTCAAGACTTCCCAAGACACATGATTCAGCAGCACGGCACAAACAGGAACCTAGTTCTTCATGGCTGCAGTTACTGTGACTGCTGTCTCTGACTTCAGATGAAGCAGGATCAGGCTTTGAGGACCTTTAGGCAATGCTGACCTTTTCAGATGGTGAATCAGTGAAAAACAGAAGTGGAAGCTACGTTCAGAGGTCGTCTGGTCCTTCCTGCTCGAAGTCCCATTGATGTCAATACATAAAGCTGAGTATGTGAATAAATCTCTGGGAGACTCACTGACAAAGGCATATGTTTGGGGGTTTTAAGTGGATTATCATTGCAAAGCCTAAAGACGTCACGCTATCAAAAGACAAAGTATTATAAACTGGACCATGTGGAGGGGTTGCATGTCCAGCTTCCATAGAGATGTTTGAAATCCCAGCCATGGGATGTTGTGGCTCTCTAAAATGATTAGAAAAATGTGGGGTGTTTTTGTGCTGGGACTGCTCTTTGAGCTGTGCTCCTTGTTAGCTACATGGAGAGATAATATTATGAGCTATTATTCTAAAACGCAAATATCATTTTTCTAAGAGGTCTACATAGGGATGTGTGGAAGGTAAGAAAGCTTGGAGTCTCCATGCCTGGGTTTATAGTTGCTTTCAATTTAGCATTCTTTATAGTGGAAGCCAAGGTTGACTTGTACTAGATGCTATTTTTTTTTTTAGTGGAAAATATGTGAACATATATTTGCATAATGTCCTTTTGTTAATATGAAATAAAACTCCACTGTATCTTTGTAGGTTCCTTCAAATTGGCATTGGACTGTCTGAACCTGTCTGTCAGCTCTGAGTATAGAGAAAAACATTTACATAGAAGGTCACATTCAACTTTGAATAGAAAATGTAATGTTTTAAAAATGAGTGTAGAATCCATGCCAGCTCCTTTTATAAGTTAATGGGAGGAACATTGTGCCTTTGCAGAGAATTCCCCATATATTAGAAGAATGTCAGTGCACTCAGATTATGTTCCCACTATGTGGGGGGGAAAGCTTTCCCACTTGTGTGGGTACTTTTTCCTGTAGCAATCACTACAAAAAACTTTTCAAACCTGCAAATTTTGGGATTTTTCCATCTGTTGTTCATCAGGGTTAGTCCTAAGTTACTGCTAGTAAGTGTATGTATAAATCAAATGCCATTGATTGCAGAGGCTCTTTATTATTATGCTTTATGGTCTGATGAAAGAGTCAAAGGATTACTGGAATTAAAAAAAAAATAAAGAAAATATTTATATTTAAAGTTAAAACAATAAAACTTATTCTGACCTGATGAATGAACTTAACATTTTTTTGTGGCTAACAAAGTTGAGTGCATTTGTGGTGTCAGTGTCAAAAATAAGGCAAACCAGTGAGGTTACTAGTGTAGCATAGAGATGCAGTGGGTCCTGCCTGCCTGCTATGCTCTTTGGAGGGGAAATAGTGTTTTTCTAAAACACAGTTGCTCAGATAGGTCACTGAGCTAAGCCAGCTCCTGACCAGAGGGGATTGAAAGTCATTCCCACCTGGTGGGAGAATTGGTGTTGCAAATAGGCACAGCTCACATGCTTGCAAATAACTTGACTTCGTTGCACACACACAGCTTAAAAAAGACCTAGTAGTGAAAGTGTGCAAAAAAGTCCCTCTTTGCTTGGACTGAAGGGGTGAAGGGGCTCAGCTGGCTGAGCTGAGGAGAGCAGGGCAGAGCTGGTGACTCTGGGCTGAGGACAATTAATCCTTAGGTCTGTGCTCTACAATCACAGCACTCTTGCTCCCCTATATTTACCTCTTGCATTCATCTATGACTTTGTCTACAGAGGATGGGAAGTTTTGGGGTGGGAAATGCTTTCTCCTGTGCATGCAAGGGATTTCAAACCAAGTGGGAGAAACTGTCATAAGGAGGGCTGAGAAACTTGCCTAGAGGCAGGGTGGAGAGGCTTGTGCTGTTCTTGACTTTGCTCTGAAGCCACTGTGGACAGGCAATGCATGCCATAGGCAATTGATACATTTGGGGAGCATTATGTTGGCTGTTTAAGCCATTTCATATGCTGGGCAGTCCTTGCAGTGGAAAGACAGTCTGTTAGAGGTTGTAGAAAGCAAATGAACTAGCTGGCTGCAGCCCACCTCAGCCAGAAGAGCTGGAAATAGCTCTTCATAACTCTTCTGCAACCCTCTTGCTGCTCCTGTGGCACTTTTCCTTCCTTAGGCTGTGTCCTTTCCTGCTGTGTTCTCTGCTTTTCCTCAGCTTTCTGTTTCTTTTCCAGATCTTTCTTCCCCTCCTCCCCACTCCCTGGCATTCAGAGCACCCCTCAGGAGCTCTACAGCAAGCACCTGGTACTCTCATTACACCCAACAGGGCAGTAAAAAGCTGTGAACTGCCCGATTTCTGTGCACGATGTCAAATCTTTGTAATTGATGGCTTTTGATTTTCCAGTCACTATCAGAATTGAGCTAGTTTGTGGGGGCCAGGAGCACATGCTACATGTTTCATTGTTTTTCTTGTTGACTCTTTGGCTTTATTTTAGCGTGGTACCAAGACAGCTTTTTTCTTGTACACCTGCCAAGATGACATATTCTTGCAATAGAATGGGGAGGGAGATTGGGATATCCCCATTATTTTTTCCCCTTTAGACAAAAACACTATCTGTAGAGAGAAGCTGTAAAAGCATTACTGCAGTACATGCTTCTCACGCTGTGGTACCTCTGTAAGAGGAATATGTCTTTTCCTAGAGAAGGGTTTTTAACAAAGAACTCAGTGATGTTCCTCCTGCCACATCATGGGTAAAGGACATCTGGAAAGAAAAGCCAAGAAAAGAGGCTCTTTGGATAGGAAAGCTATGATTGGCATGCTACAAGTTTAAGGCTCCTAAGAAGACTCTTTGGATACAACCAACTGCATAAGCAAGCAGGATCTGTAGTTTGGACCAGTTATGCAAACAGTGCACTGATGAGACACAAAATTGAAGCATTACCTCCCTGAAGGGACTGCACAAGGACACTTCACCCATCAAAAAATCCCACCCATAATGTGTGGGATATATTTTGCAGTGAATTTTAAAATACGACTGTGAGATAGGGGAGAGCAGTGAATGGTTTTGAGTGGGTGTGGTAAACACTGCTGGAAATGTCAAAATTATACAATACAGTGACGGAAGGGTTAAAACTGCACTATCTGCTGCATGCTATCTCCTTCTCAGAACACCTCAGGGGCTAGAGACCAGAGCTAGCCAGAACCTCCCCCAGCTAGCTGAAGGATGCCCCAGCAGCCCTTCGGTAAGACCAACAGAGACCACTGGACTCCTGGAGATTTAGAGGCAATGCTCCTCTGCCAGGGCACCAGCCTTGGGAGAAGCAGGCATCATGGTCTTAATGCAATAATATCTTTAGTTACAGATGTAAAATACCTGGGAACAATCCTGTCCTTCTTGAACTGCGGTGATTGCATCGTTATTGCCAATTACCTTTGCAGTTATTGATGGATTTTCATCTTATTGTTTTATGAACTGCAACTAATTAATCCTCTCATTCCTCTCAGCTCAACAGACGCTATCGAGAATCGTCTGCATTTTTGTTTCAGATGAAGACCCACAGCTGAGATTTCAGGAGACTTGTCAGTGTGATTAGAGGAGTCAAGGTGCTGGAAACTGGTCTCCCATCACTTGAAATTTGGGAACAGCACTGGCTATGCATCTGTTATTTGGAGGAGTCACACCGTAAAATTAATAGCTGCGAGCTGAAATGAGGATGGGTCTTTTTGTCTTTTGTTTGATGTGTCTCACTTTCTGAAGAAGGTCAGGGCCAACCTATTCCATTGACAGAGAGACACTGGCAGACACTGTCTGCCAGTCAGTTGTTGAGATTTAATTCAGAGAGACTGGCAGAAGTTGTCCTGAGTGCTGAAACATTTTCCTTTTCAATTATCTTATTTCTCTGCTATGACACTCTGCTTCCTATCAGGCGTCATGGCGAGACAAGGCTGCTTCTGAATGCTGATTACCTGCTGTTCAGGGAAAATTATGGGTTTTCTACAAGCAATTTTTCCAATTCTGCTTCCATGAGCACAGACAGCTTCTCTGTGGACTGTGGTCACAGTCAGTGCACACGCTGATGTACAGAGCTGTACAACAGAAATGACTATGCTGTTTTAATGTCCACACTTTAAAAAAGCTTGGCTTTTCATTCAGTGTCCAGTCCATGGTTCCCCCACTGCAACTAACCACAGTTAGGTTTTAAACATCTTTCTACATCAGATTAATGCCAACAGCCTCATTACCTGGGGAGGGCATTCTTTTAATATGCCCTGGCTGCACTTCCAGTAGAAAGGCAGAGCCAAAAAGCTGGAAGACAAAAGACATTTAAATACTTTTGCAGGGAAAGTTTGGTCTAGGCCCAAGGTATCAGGAAGTATTCTGCACACCTTAAAGTAGCTGATTTCTGCTCCCAAAATATTTTATTCTTTTCAGTTCTTACCTGTGTTGGATTAAATTCTGCTTCCAATTGCCAGGTGGATTCTCTCTTTTCATCTTTTCCTATAAAATCCGCAGTCCTGAGGATATCTGTGATAGCAAAACTGTGTGACAGTTTTGTCATGCATTTTTTTTTTCAGTTTTCTTGAAACAGTGACATTGCAACATCTGCTCTGAATGTGGATTTTCAAGGTGAATTTTGCCCATCTTGTTGCTTTGTGAGGCAGAGGGAATCCTACAACAACTTTATGCTCCCATGGTGCCTGCACCAGAGCACTGCCTGGTCAGCAGATGGAATAAACAGCACTCCCAGCTAAATTCGTCAGTGAAACCAAGGTGTTAACCAAACCATAAGGCAGAGTGATTTCCCAGCAGGTACACTATTAGATCCTATTTTCTTTTCAGCCTGGTCCCTCCGCAGTCCTGCTGAATGGGAACTGATTCTGTTCTGCTTCTTTCAATGATCAGCTCCCTACCTACATCTGTGGTCTTGCTCTAGCAACTCACTCTGCACTGACAAATTGCTGTGTTGGCCCAAATGCATCCATTGGTGCCAGCTTTCTGGTGTCAGTATTCAATGGATTTAGCTGAAGAAGAAAAAAACAACAGAAAAAAGCAGAACTGAAATAAAGGAAAGGTTCTCACTGTACAGACTGTACTGTCTGACACAGGACAGACTTATTATGGCATCTGTTATGAAACTGTTATTTCCCTTTGTTGTAAAACTGTGCATCTTCTGAAAGTTTCCAGTGAATGTTTCCATAGTGAACATAATTATCACCTAATTTTAAAAAGCTGATTAGGCTACGATATATGAGGGTGGTGACAGCTGCTTGGAAAGGTGAAGGAAGATATAGAGCTGCTGAGTGATCTATGTAACACACTGAAAACTGCAGCAAGACTGAAAAAAGGAAAACCATTTTAGTGATGTGTTCACTATTTACCTAGTCATGAAAACAAAAGGTAGAACATATTTTTCCCCAGGGAATTCCTTTGGAAATACGACTCACTATTCAGTGTTTGTTAGATAAATGAAGACAATGTCTTTTCTTTCAGCATGGATGAAGGATTTAAAACTTCCATCCTGTTAGATGGGTTTTCATGCATAAAGAAGGAATATATGAGATCTGCAGGGAGATCAACGGGAATTTTGTCTTGGCAAGGACTGCAGGCTCTCCCTAAGCTGAGGACAAAAACCCTCTGCCTTTATGGTCTGCTACAAAAGCTTGAATTAACTCTTCTTTGTTCAGTCTTTAACAATGTGTTTCTGATTTGAGAACCTGGGGGGGTGTATGTACCTAGAAAATCCCAATACTTGCGTTCTGGGAAGACTAGAAGATTTGGCTAGTTCATGTCAGTGGTAAAGAATAGGAATGTGTTCTCATTCACTTCCCAAGTCTTACAGAGTTGAAATGATGGCCCTAGAGTTGTTATCTGCATCTTGGTGCCTGTCCATCTGCCCTGCCTCTGAGACATGTTCCTGAATTACTTACCTCTGCATGGAGCAGCTATTTCAGGCTGCTGCATTAAATAAGCGTGGATTCGGTTGCAGTTCTTGGGTATGTGAATAGATGTTATGTATGGGGTGACTTAATTTACTCTGAAGATTTCAGAGGTTATCATAGGCCCATTGAAGATTAAATCACCCACATAGTTCAGACCTCTGCAGAGCCATATTTTCCACATCATTCTGCCTATCACAAATTTTAATTGAGGGTTATACTGCAGGGAATTCAAAGAGGCTGAACTGTAAGTCATTAGCAATGTTAATTGGTTTTGTTTCCACTAGACTACAAAGGATATATTGATGTTTTAGAAGAGAAGAAAAAGAAGGGATCTTTTCCTCTATTACACTCTACTGGCTTTAGGCCATTGAAATTCCCCTGGCAGTAGAGCAGGGTGGAAGAGAGGGCTCAGAGATGTGCCTTTTCACTGATCCACCACAGTCCTTTAGTCTGATACACAGGAATGGTCCAAGGCTTTGGCAACAGGACCTGCTTGTCTAAATTATGTTGGCAGGCTCTGCTCCTTGCAAGACTCCTGGCCACTTGAAGATAGGCTTGAGTTGACCAATGTTTAAAGGAACCAAATTATTTTGAAAACATATGGCATATGTTCAAAAATTAAGGTTTTCAATCATATTTTCTATTGAAATATAAAAGTTTAAAAATTTCAAGTTTTCTGTTGCTAGATGCCTGACCTTTTCCCTTTGCCTATACTAAAGGACGGAAGAAAGATAAAAATTGTAGAAAAGGAAATCAGTAATCAAAACCTTAAGCATTTTCTAACACAGACATTTTGATCAGAAACTTTGTACATATTGTTGCCAACAGAAGAAAACATAATTTTCAAAACTTTAAGGGTTTTTTAGAAGTTAGGAATATTTTCCTTGGGAAGAAGTAGAAGGTCTTTGATTTGGTTTGAACCTACAAACCCACAGTGCTAAGTCAAATAAAGGACTTGAACTAGTTTAATAACAACTGGGAGATAAAAAGAGAAATATAAGGCAAACACTAAATAACGTAATAGAACACTGTTTTCAAAAGCTGGACATAAAATGTTGTTCAAACTATGGAGGAAGGAAGTGTAGGTTAAAGATAATTATTTTTACTCTTTTAAAAAATTTTTATTTATTTATTTATTTACGAAATTTTACAGAGGAATAGCAATAGAATAAGAAAAATGGGTTTCAAAAAAGCAACCCATCCATGAGACTGGCAGGGAGAGAATTTCTGGGGTAAATCTGAACCTGAGAGACCTGAAAATCAAAAGATATAATATAACAAGTGAAGACAAGCTGTGTTTATGAAGGAACAAGTCGAGAATGTAAAGAAAGTGGAGGTGCATAGTAAACTTCAGGGAGTAAAAGATGAACAAATGGAAAAAATTCTGTTAGAAGCGAAAGAGAAGCAAAGGAAGTACTGGTCCTTAGCAAAAAGAGAAGAACAGATAAGAGGGGAAGCAAAGAATGTTAAAAAAATCAATTATTTCTTCGCTTCAGTCTTTGCAAAAATTTAACACAACCTGGTACTTTTAAATAAATGGTTATAGAAGGGAGATAAGTTCATAAGAGGCTGAAGAGCAGAATAAAATACATTTAGCTAATGGAGATGTGTTCCAGTTTATTGGCAAAGATATATTGAAAAGCATGTTATGAGAGAACTAAAAGAGGCAGCCAATATAGTTTGTGAACCACTAGCACTTATCTGGAGAATTAATAGAGGACAAGGAAGATCTTGGAAGAATGGAAAAGGATCAACATTATGCATTTTTGAAAGGCAGAAGATCTGTAGCTTTCTGGTTTTTTAGGCAGCTGGACTTTGTTCACTAGAAATATTCTGCTCAAGTTATTAAGCTTGATTTGCAAGATGATAAAATCGGTTTATTGAGAACAAAGGATAAAAAAATAGTTTAATTTTCTGACAAGATGTTTAGCCTGATGAATTAGAAAAATGTGACTGATGGATTCTGACTTGGCATAGTAGAGTTTTTAACAGCATCTTCTGTGACATTCTTAAACGGAGAGGCATTCTTAAAAGTGGGCAGTTTATATATAAACAAGGTAGTCACCAAAACTTAGAACCACTGTATGGAAAGACATAGTCCTCAAAGAGAAATGGTGAATTTTTGTCAAACTGGGAAGCTATTTCAAATATGGAAAGACCTGTCAAAATATTTTGACATTTTGAGTATTTTCATAGCCAGATTGTACACCAGTTACGGATGACATAGTGTTAGGAAAGCTATCAGCCCTACAGAGATGTTAACTAAGTTTGTGACTTCTCTGAAGTCTGACAAAAGAGTAGATTGGTATCAGGTCACTAGTAGGAGACGTTCTTCCCCAGTTAAATTATTTCATTATCTTGATAAAATATGTGCATTACAGTTTTAAAACATCACAGTTAAATATACTGATTCATTTCTGTAGTCAAACCTGCCCTTTTTTTTTTTTTTTCTCCAGAGAATGAAACACACTTTGATATCCACTAAAATTTGCTTTACCCAAAAGGTCAGTCCAGGACATTTCCGTATCAATCAATCTGGACTGAGTTTTGTCCCAACTGTTTTTGGCTAATTGTCCTACTTTTTCCTTATGGTTAATGTTCCCTTATTAATGTTCTTGATTTTAATGGACTGCTGTTCAAATGAAGAGCTATTTTATATGGGTTTTCTTTACTTTTCTTTTTTTTTTTTTTCATCCAACTACTTTACATTTAAATATATTCTTGAGGCCATGAACACAGCCTGTCTACCTCTTTAGCATTCTGCTAGGTAGCTTAAAACAGTTCATAGTTTGATACTTAACATTAATATGTAAGAGACTGTGGTTGGTTGGCCCTGGCTGGACATCAGGTGCCCACCAAAGCTGCTCTATCACTCCCCTCCTTAGCTGCACAGGGGAGAGAAGATACATTAAAAGGCTTATGGTTTGAGATAAGGATAGGGAGAGATCATTCACCAATTACTGTCATGGGAAAAACAGACACAACTTGGGGAAAATTAATTTAATTACCAAAGAAATCAGAGTAGGATAATAAGAAAATAAAACAAAATCTTAAAACACCTTCCTCCCCACTCCTCCCTTCTTCCTGGGCTTAATTTGACTCACAATTTTCTCTACCTTCTCCCCAAAGTGGCACAGGGGGATGGGGAATGGGAGTTGTAGTCAGTTCATCACATGTTGTCTCTGCTGCTTCTTCCTTCTCAGGGAGAGGACTCCTCACACTCTTCCCCTGCTCCAGCATGGGGTCCCTCCCATGGGAGACAGTCCTCCACTAACTTCTCCAACATGACTCATTTTCACAAACTATTCCAGCGTGGGTCCCTTCCACAGGGTGTAGTCCTTCAGTGAGGTAGGACTCCAGCATGGCTCTCATGTGGGACACAAGACCTGCCAGCAAACCTGCCTCAGTGTGAGTTCCTTTATCTCCATGAGGCTACAGGTCCTGCCAGGAGCCTGCTCCAGCATGGGCTTCCCACGTGTTCACAAACTCCTTTGTGCAGATCTGCCTGCTACAATGTGGGGTCCACCACAGGCCACGGATGGATATCTGCTGCACCATTAACCTCCATGGGCTGCAGAAGGACAGGCTAATTCACCATGATCTTCACCACATGTTGCAGGGGAGATCTTTCCTGGGGCACCTGGAGCACCTCCTACCCCCCTTCTTGTTGTCTGCAGAGTTGTTTCTCTCACGTATGCTCACTCCTCTCTCTTGCTGCTGTTACACAGCAGGTTTTTTTCCCCTTCTCAAATATGTTGTCACAGAGACGCTACCACTGTCGCTGATGGGCTTGGCCTCAGCCAACAGCAGGTCTGTCTTGAAGCCAGCTGGCAATGACTCTATTGGACACAGCGGAAGTTTGTAGCAGCTTCTCACAGAAGCCACCTCTGGAGTCCCCTTGCTACCAAAACTTTGCCATGCAAACCCAATATATAGGCCTACAGGTGGCTTACTCAAGAACAGATACTCATATCAGAGACGAAAATGAAAGATAGAGCAAGTAGGACGTTAATTTCCCTTCATGGTGGTTTTCCAGAATGCATTCCCAATAACTGTGTAATTCTCAGTGAAATAAAATTGTTCACTTTTTCCTGGAGTTGAGGACTAGGAAATTATGAGAGCTTCAGAGCCAAGGCTGGTCAAATAGTTGACTTACCTGGAAATAAAAAATCGGAAAGCTTCCAATCTCAGGAATTCATTACAGTGCTAAGTACATTGGCAGGAAAGAAGGTGGAGTACTAAAGATGTCTGAAAAGCACTTTTTCACTGGTAACCTACCTGACTTTTAACCTTGAAGTTATCTGAAGTGAACAGTCCTCCCTAAGGAACTTTGATTTAAAAAATATACAGCTGTAGAATATCTAATTGAAATTTTTCAAAAGAGTGGTATCTGGAAAGGCTCATCGGAAATCTCATTTCCATTGGGTTCATTGCACTACGCCTTTGTCTGAGACTTCTAATGTATAAGCTGAAGTGAAGAGCGAATCAGTTCATTTTGAAGTCTCATTGCTCTTTTCCAGGGGTGAGGAGATCTAGGACTCAGAGTCTGCTGGAAGCATAATAAGGAGATACAGTACAGAGACACAAGTTCAAAAAATCAGGTGTAAAAGAGAGCCTTTCACAGGCAAGGGAATTATCAAACTAAATATAGGTCTATTCTTTTCTTTCCCGTGTCCCATATGAATTTTAGAAAATTTGTTAAAAATGGATGGTTAAGTACTGCCCAACTCTTCTTCTATACCAGAACTTTTGATGTGAGAAGAATAGTATAATCTACCATAGTACTGTGGTGGCTGGTGTAAGGGAATAGAAGAGAGTAAAATCTCTGTGGCAAGGTAGACTTTATTTAATAAGTACTGCCCATGGATTAACAAAGTCAAAACATCCGAGTGCTGGAATTGTTCAGGTTGATTCAAGGCAGTGTACTTTATGAGAAAAGAAATGTTACTAAGCCACCCTGAAACACTCCTAACAGTGAGGCTGAGTGACTTAGGGGAAATGCATTTGAGGAGAAAAGGCAGTTCTTTGCATGATCTTTCCTAACTAATCAGAATGCTTGCAAGTGAACTGGAAGATTACACATGGAAAGCTTGTCTGTGTAGGATTTTATTCAACTATAACAAGCTAAAAAGGGCAAGAAAAGTGTAACCAACTTTCTTTCCCATCCCTCTCATTTTTTTGTGAGGCTGAGGGGTGAGGCAAGGTGAATCTGGCACACTAAACCTTCCCAAACTCTAATTTCTCTGATCTAACTAATAGACTAAAAAGCATGGTGGTGTTTTGTGTGAAAGCTTATTTTCCCTCCTGTTTTTTTCTTTCTCTTTTTCCATCAGATTCTTTAAGAGATTAAAAAAAAATGCCGAACTAACCCTGCATAACAGATTTTGTATGTTAGTTCAGGTATAAAAGAAAACGTCTAGTATACATGTAAAATTATTTGTCAAGCTTACACAAACTACTTTTGCTTTAATGTATAGCACTTTCCAGTTTTAAAGTGTGATCGTTCCATTACATGACTAAACCAGGCATGGCCAGGGACACCCAATAATCTCACAGTCTTTGCAATTTCCTCACAAACTCTGTTCTTCACTTTTCTTATTAGATTTAAGGTAGCAGCTTCCAAGGCTGTCTTTCCCATCATTCTTTGATGACTGGTCTACTAGCTTTTGTCCCAGAATAAACATATCCCTGGCTTGAAATAACAGACCTCTTTCCTTTATGTCATTAAGTGACAGCCATATTTGTAAATCAGGGCAAATCACTTCTGTCAGTACCCAATCATTGCTGTATTTGTATGGCTTTGTTACTTCTCAGTATTTTGTCATATATGCTCTCTACAAAAACTGCCTGCATTTAAACATTCCTTAGCGGATACCAACAGTGTCATATTTGGACAAGTCTAAAGTCTGAGAAGACATCAAAAGCTAATCTTTTAATGAATAACCTTAAAATCTACCTAGCCACCTAGGGACAAACCTACAGGAAGTTATACATTCACAGGCAAATGGTGTGATGGAGAACACATGCCTGGGAGCAAGGGACATACTCTTTGATTTTACTGCCATAGAGTTCATCATGCAATGTATCATATTCAATGTCAGAGGCAGTGAGTTCTCAGATGGCAAAACACTGCCATCCTTTCCTCCCTTGTCAGTGGTGTTTGTCACACTGGAGACAAACAATGTCTTTTTTGTCTCTTTAAAACTTGAAATTGTTCAAGGACGTTCAAAAGAATTGGTAGGGCTGAGCCTGCCGAGGAATCCCTCGGGAGACATCAGTCTCCAATGAAGTACAATGCTCCACAGAGCCTCTGGAATACGATTTTGTAGTAATATAAATGAACATATTAGTATTTGCAAAATGGAGTAATTAAGCCTGATTTCCCCAATGCCCTGTAGCCTACAAACACAGTAACATGCTTTGAACAGTCAAATTCATAAAGATTCAAGTCTGAGAGTTGCTTTTGGAGGCAGAGCCATCGGTTATCATAACAACACCCCCACTCAAGGGCCTTGGAGGCTTCTCTAGGCTGAGGGAAATGAGCAGTGAGAGGAAGGGTTTCTCACCCAGACAAGTGTCTAAGACAGGATGGGAGTGTCCTTTGACAAAACAGGAACCCAACATCTTAATCTTTCTCTTCACGAGAAATCTGGCACTAGGTTATTTTCCTTACAGTGCTAGCAACAGCTTAAGGGCTCTGATGTAATAAGCACTGTCAGGTTTCACTGTGCTGCTCTGAGATGTTCTTCTGCCTGCCTGGAGTGAACTTCTGACAAAGGTGTGGGGAAGGTGCACTGAAATCAGTTTCAGCAGGAAGTCTTGGACAATCTTACTGAAGACAGTGATTGTGGTAAGCACTCTCTCAGCCTCAACAAAAGAAATATCTAAGGTCCTTTTGCTTTAAAAACCTGGCTGCATCTGCTAGTAATGACTAAGAGCTTGACCCAATCTGGCTACTTAGCCTGGGGAATATTTAGTTGTATTTAATCTCAAGTGTTTTTCTCCTGCTAGTTTTACATTCAAATGGTGCTACTTTTGTAGATAACATTGTCAGGAAGGGAAGAATGCAACTTAAGAATGGCACTTCTGATTGTTGCTTTGGGACAGGGAACATGAGATTGCATCTCTGCAGGCCTGGCTCATCTGCCTGAAGCTTGAGTGGGGTCAGCAATGGACTGCAGCTGCTTCATGCATACACTGGTCTGCTGAGGATGGAAATCTGCGTACCAGTTTTACAAAGGGATGTTTTCTAAAAGAAATTTGAATAGTGAAGCCCGGACCCCAGGCTTTCTTTATAAGGATTTTAGTCACTGTAACAAACAGGTGTAATAATGTAGTAATATCACAATAAATAGAAAAAAAATAATGAGACCTGTTGGAGATGGTCCAGAGGAAGGCTACANAAACCATTCTATGATTATATGAAAATAATGTAGAAACCCTGACTGGGACAGACATAAACTTTTGTGTATGTGAGAAAATATATATTTCTGAGAATGAAGGTGCGTATGGGTGTTCAGATACCTGAAAGCATGCTGGAAATGCTTTCCTGGCTATTGGCTCTGTGTATTTACATTTGAAATATCAAATCAGAAAATTTTAATTCTGGTATTTTTAAAGTGAAATTAATTTATTGATTCAGAACAGCAGTGAGGAGAAGGAAAAAGATGTGGGAAACAAAATGCACAAGAAGAATGTGTTGTTTGGTCCACCTCTTCATATACTGAAGTATCTCTCATCTGATGCTGAGTTTGATGCTCTGGAGCTGAAAAGTGGATGAAGTATTTGAGATGTATCCGCTAAGCGTGACATAACTGTTTCATGATTTTGTCACTGTGTCATACTAGTAAGCCAATTTTTATGATATGTTGATGTCAATAATCATGCCTACCAGAACCAACATACTGTGACTAAACCTCCAACCATCTTCCTACAGCAAGCACCCATGCATGTAATGAATTTTTACAACGTCAGTCATCCTGAAACAAAGAGTCTACCCAACAATCATTCAAGTGGAATCTGGCAGAGATGATAGGCTTCAAACTTGTAGAGGCACAATTGCAGTCTTAGTTTCAGCTGAAGGTGCCAGAATGATCCATAATGCTTTGCTTCTAACCAAAAGTGCTGGTCTGTGCAAAAGCACACTTCAAGCAAGTCAAATTACTCCTGGCAGAATGTCCCAGTGTTGCTACCATACCTATGCTTGATCCACAGAAAATCTTGGGAGACATTCCTCTGGGAGGTACTGTGCTATTTTAAGCAGCAAACCTACCTGGCACATTCATCAAATGCTATAGCAACTGATTCAGAATAGGGGGGCAGGTGTAGAAACAATGCTGCCTTATTTCTTTTTACCACATGAAATTCAGGTCAGACAAAATAGTGGATTTTTTCCAAACCAGTGTATGCTCACTTCCACAGCTTCATGAAAAATGGCTACAAAAGCCAACAGTCCGGTACTTCTTCCTTTCTCCATTCCTCAGAGTTTCATTACACCTTGAATATTACAAAACTTTTAGGAAACTAGCAAGTCTTGATATCCAAAATCTTGGAATGCCGGAAACTCTATCAAGAATGCCAGAGCACAGTAGGGAAATATTTCCACTGAATTAAATTAACTGGAACAGAAATGTGTGATTAGAATCATACCTAACACTGTCTGGTAACCTCAAGAAAAGCCCACAGCAGTGATAGGATTAAAGAGGTGACAGGAAAATCAAGTGATAGACTTTGTTCCTACTGAAGTTTTAAAACTAGATGGAACATAATTAGTTCTTCATTAAATAAAAGGTGATAAATTACATATTCTGCTTAACTGCTTGTATAAGAAACAAGTGCAAACTGGGAGGGATGTTATCTGCTTTGTCCTGCAGCAATGATAACCTTTTTCCTAGGCAGTAACAAAAACTAACTAGTCTCCTTGATAATCAGTAACTTGTTTTGTTATGTTTTCAAGGTACTTTTGGCACATTAGTTTCAGTGTTTTATAATGTGTTGACCTTTGTCTCCAAGGTAGACTAAATAATATTTTTTAATTCTCATATATAACATTTTAAAGAATATATAGTACTTCCAAGGTGCTTGACTGGGGACCAATTTTCTGTTCCGTGCTTGTTTGGTCTTTACCTAAAACGTGGGGGATCCAACAGCTACAAGAATAATGGATTCTTTATTTTATCCAGTGTTATGAAGATTCATAGTAGATCCTTTTAAACTGAAGCAGTGTTACCGGAGCCAAATGTCTGGGCTCTGTTCCAGCAGCTTAGACTCTAACTCCCTGCTAATGCTGCTCAGCTGGTAAAACTAGTTATTACTGTGCTCTGTTCTAGTGAGTGTCACTGGATTAAATATTCATTAGAAACTTGGTAGCACCCTTACAGCTCTGACTGAGAGACCACAGGCTGATATAAGCCTGATCTGCCTACAGACTGCACAAAAGGGTGCAAGTCAGCTCTAATCTCTAATGCAAGTGGTTGTGATACCCTGGTATTGATTCTGAGATGCTAATTCCATGTAACGTTTATAATCCCAAACTGGGTGCTTTACTATCACCATGGGTTTGCTCAGCCTAGAGAAAAGAAGACGAAGGAGGGGTGGGTTTAAGTGCAGTCTTCAGTGACCTAAGGAGGAGTTACAGTAACAACAGACTCTTCTTGGAAGTATACAATGAAAGCATAAGGTTCATAGAGCACACATTACAGCAAGGAGCAAGGAAAATTCCTGTTGGATGTAAGGAAAAAAATTATTCACCATGAATGGGATTGAGCACTGAAAGAGGTTGAGCAGAAGGTCCTTAGAATCTCCACCCTTGGAGGCATTCAAAGCTAGACTGGATAAGGTATGAACAATCTGCTACAACTTTGAAGTTGGTCCTGTTTGAAACAGGAGGTTGGACTAGAGAACCTGAAAGGTCCCTTCCAATCTCAACAGCCCAGTGGAAAAGGGGCATATCCTACAGATCTGATGTTATACACATCCCCTCTTCCTCTATCTTCCTCTGATGCACTGATTTTTATGTAAAAATACATTTTTCAGCACTGTGGGATTTAATTTAGAAATAATTTTGTAATTTACTTCTGATGGGTTGTTACAGTATGAGTGCAAAATACCATCATAATCCTCAGGAAAACAAATCTGGGGAGAAAAAGTGTTTTTGACCCTCTTGTGATGTCAGAATTTTGAGCTGGACAGCAAAATAATAAATGAGGTGCTCTGCTGCATATAAGACATAGAAGCAGGAGGGCTGAAGCTGGTGCAAGAATAACTCTCAGCTCAATCAAGGAGAGAGGCTGTTTCACAGCCAGTCTTTCTCTCCTCACAATCCCAATAGCTGTTCTGGCATGAGTCTCCCTGTGCAAAAATGTAACTCTTTTTCCTGGCCAAAATCTAGATGAGAGGTTGGGCCTCACAGCTGTGGTAAGACTTGATGTTTTGTTCCCCTTATTCTCTGTGCTACACACCACCAGTCTGAAGAGCATCCTATCTTGCTCTGGTATTTAATCTGTGCTAAAATCACAAAAGCAGGAGGGAAGTGACCTGTAATATGAAGTGGAAGACTGTCATTGCCTTTGTAACCTGAAAGATGATAGTTATGAAAGGGTGAAGACCACCAGAGATGTTGCTTTGCTTTATCCAGAGGGTTCCAGAGAATGATAGTCATCTTAAAATATGTTCAAACCATTCTTCATGAGATATTCTGGTTTTAAACAAAAAGCACCTGTAACTTAACTTTTAAAATAACTGGACTGTATGCTTTGTAAGCCCAGAACTACTGACAAATCAGATGATAAGTGCAGAGCAAACAGGCTGCACAAAGGAGGCTGACTTACAAAAATATAATGAAATAATATACATCTATAATTATGTTATGTCATGAATTTATGATGAAGGACAGAAATCCATCAATCAAAAATAATATGGTCCTAATTTACATAGACTAATGCATGCTGATTTACATGGACTAAAACAATATGTGTATAGGCATGCCCCCAAGGGAAGAGGTGTAAACAGGGACAGTCAAGTATGTTGGGGACTGCTTTTTTCACTTGCGAAATTAATATTTAGCTGTTGTCAGAAGACATAGATCTTATCTAGAGCCAGTGAAATTAGTGGCAAGACTTCAGTTGACTTCAGACAGCTTTGGGTGCAGGCCTGTGTGTTCTGTGACTCATTATCATTTTAAAGAATTATGTCAGGTTTTGCCACTTTCACTTGCACACAACTAAGACATTAAAAGTGTACTTTGATTTTCAGTCTTTTTTGATTTATACTAGTTACACATCTGAATTGTATTAATAGACTGAACTAATATAGCACTTGCATTCCTCAAAGCTTCTGCATCAAGAAGTCGTGAAGAATATGCTTTTTATCTGATGCTTGGTCCTCAAGAGCTTCTAGAATGACAGCAAAATTGCTGATAAACGTAACTATGATCATAAATCTTGCACACAGTACGCTTGAACCATCCACCTTTTCATCTTTAGGAAGACATGTCTATTTGTATTTCTGCACAGTAAGAGTACTTGGTTTTCACAGAATCACAGAATCATAGAACATTAGGGGTTGGAAGGGACCTCGAAAGATCATCCAGTCCTTCACTGATGTTTTGGGTGCTACCTCTAGTATTAGAACACTGGTTGGCAATGAAGATAAACCTTTAAAGGTAGGTGGTGTCCTTTGCAGTGCACAGATCCACGTTTTCCTATAAAAATAGGTGGATTGCTTAGAGTTTTTTAAACTCATATTTAGGCTTGGCTTTTTTTGTTCTGCCTTGACTGATTTACTTTCTTTCCCCTTTCATTTTGATGGGACCAGTCTCTTTTCAGTGGTGCCCAGTGATGGCATGAGGAGCAACAGACACAAACTGGAATACAGGAAGTTCCACCTAAACATAAGGAAAAACTTCTTTCCTGTTAGGGTGACGGATCACTGGAACAGGCTGCCCAGAACGTCTCCTCCTCTGGAGACTTTCAAAACCAGCCTGGACGTGATCCTGTGCATCCTGCTCTAGGTGAACCTACTTTGGCAGTGGGGTTGGACCAGGTGATCTCCAGAAGTCCCTTTCAAATCCTACTATTCTGTGATTAGATTTTTTTTTCATATTTCACTTCCCTCTCCCTTCACTTAATTTACTACTATGACAATGACTTCACTGCAGTAGGACTCACATGAGCTTCATCCAACAAGCTGGTTTATGATACCGTAGAAAATATTGCGTATATTTGTATCATATTTACTGAAAAGTCACACCTGCCCCAGAGGATTTTGAAACTTGTATTACACAGTAGGAGAGAAGGAGAGTGAATTACTGTTTATATTAAGCCCATATTTTTTGGAAGGTCTTATCCTATACAGAGGTCACCATTCCTGAATGATATTTCACTGTGACAACCCCTCTTGCTAGATGTGTGACTCCACTACCTGAAGGATGGATTTTATATGTATGTGTAGAAAATCCTTATGGTTGAAAGTTAAGAAGTTTTGTTGTAGGGCCCATGTACCTGCATGTGTGACTGGACTGGCACTTTCCCTGTATCTGACCTGAATGGCCAAAACTTAAACCAAAATTACCTTTCCCTAGTATGCTAATCCAGCCTGGAATGACCTGCAACACTTTATTATCCTAGACTCATGTCAGTAAAGCTTTCAGACTATAATCCAGTGCTATATATTCTTCTTCTAAATGTATCACTGTCTATGATTACATTTCAATCAGAATAAAACATCAACACAGTGTTCATTGTTTACACATATATTAACTCTTAATGAGGTTTTTGGCAATTAATCAGCTAGCTGATTAAGATGATTTGTTTATTTAAAGTTTCACACTTTTTATATAGTTAATAAAACGTTCATTTCAAGAAAAAGCACCAAAATTTGTTTCATCCTAAGGTAAACAGGCAGCTGATAACCAAAGACACAAAAATGCCAAATTGTAAAAAAAATATTTTGTTTTGATTGCTACGACATAGATATTTACTGTCATTTTTTTTTGCTTTGCATATGGTAATTTATGTGATTGAAATTACTGCATAAATAAACTTTCTCAGTTTGAGGATCAAAACATAGTTTCTTCACCTGATCAGACTTCTGAGAGCTCTGAGGTATTTCTGTGGATTTTCTCCTAAATTCTGCTAGTATTATCTCCTCTCTCTTTGTGGTGCGACAGTCCCATATCCTGACAGTGTAGCTCTTGTTCTGCACGTTTCGAATTTCATATGGCTAGATTTATATATGTGTGTATGTTTGTGTATATACACAAATATATATATATATAAATATACGCATGCACATATATAAAAAGTGTGAAA
>VYZX01009009.1:10403-24200 GCA_013401335.1 Brachypteracias leptosomus | reverse complement strand
TGCAGAGCCTTCTTACCCTTGAGAAGATCAACGCTCCTACTCAGAGAAGCAACGCCCCTCTGAACCCTTAGAGGCTGTCGTGACTGGAGACTGACTCAGTTTTCATGAAAATAGCATGACCTATTTGTAAACAGACATGAATGAGGAAGACTTAAACACCACAATAGGCAAGCCCTAATGAAAGAACAAACTTCCTAGGGGTAAGAAATACATGAAAAGTCAAAAGACAAGAATATTCTCCAAGTAGTACATTAAAACAGTCCTTTGGGTTTGGGTAGCTGGTTAGAAAACACAGAATCAGAGGACAGGGCATAATGAAAATGCTTTCAGACACTCACAACAGTCGTCTTAAGCATTTCTACAAGTGTTTGGAAAATGAGGTGGGATGAAAGGAAAGCTGACAATTTTCCTTAATTAATATTTGTTGAAATTCAAAATATCAACCTTCTAAATTTCAAAACATCTAAGGCAACAATGACTTGCTCAATGAGTGAGTCATGTTTGCCCCTTGGTTTCCTGTCTTTACCTTCAGCATCCCTTTTCACTGTCCTTTGTTTTATTTAAGGAACCAGAGGAAAAGAAACAGTTTCTCATGAAATAGAATAAAGTATTTTTGTTTCCTGGCAAAACTGTGAATGATATGTTCCAATTATAAAATTCTCTATAGCCTGAGAGCTTAGCAAGGTCAGAAGATACAGCAAATGTGCCTCTGACCCTACCACTTGCAATGATGAAGTGTCTTATGTACAGCTTTTTTTACCCTCAATTGCATGTTTCATCCACCAAGCTGAACCTTAATTTAAACTTCCCCATCTAATACTGCTGCTTATAGTTTCACAGACTTGATTCTAGATAAGGTGAAATTTTCCTACACTTTGGAAAAAAAAGAAAAACAAAAACAAAAAGAGGAAAAGAAAAGAAAAAGTAAAGAAAAAAAAAGCTGTGATAATGGAGTGCAGCTGGAGCTCATTTGGAGTAATGAGGTTCTGAATGGATGTTTTGCAAACAGAGCACTTTTTGTGACCTAACAGCTCAGCCAATTCACATGCTGTTCCTAAATACTTTGTTTTGTTCCTTCTGAACTCAAGTGGAAATGAAGATTTCTTCTGGTGATGTTGGTGCTTCAGAAAGGGAGGTACAAATTAGCAGGCTGCCATTTAAACAGGAAGATTCACTTATTATCCCTCTTTGTGCTTGAGCTGCTCTTGCTTTCTGCCTACCCCCTCAGTCAGAGAGTCTGAAAACACACTGACAAGAACATGAGTTTGGGAATTGAAATTTTGAAATTATTTTAGGCACACAAGTAGCCAACGGTCACTCAATTCTGTCAGGGTCACAGTAGCTACAGGACAGCTCCCAGGGCTCTTTAACACAGCAGTCAGGGAGCTCAAGTTCGGAATTCAGCTTGTACAGAGTATTACTGAAATCCATGGCTTAGATCCTTCTGTGTAAGAAAATATATTGTGAGGAGAGGAACAAAGATATTGTGGTAGCTTCTGTGTATAGAAATTTAATATTAAACCATAGGAGACACAGAATGCTCTACTGGGTACAAACACAGGCACTCCATCAGGACTTCTTTACTCAGTGCATCCTGTCAACTATTTTTTGGGCTTGTAAATATCCTGTGGACTTCTGGTCTTTGGCACTACTTGGTCTAATAAGGCCTGCCATTTGCTATAAAATATCTGTATTCTATATTACTGGCTATAGAATACATTCCCAAAGATCTCTAGCCACTTGATTTCTGAATCATCATCTGGAGTGACTTATATTTCCTGAATGAAAAAAGAGGGGAGCAAAAGAGAGAGCAAGTATGTTGGGGTTTAAGGTTTGGGGAAGGGGAGGGACAGGTGGAGCAGCTATTCCACTCCCCTTCCTGCCACACTCTATAAAAGGACACAGGAAGTTCCACTCGCCCCCTCCTCGCTGAAATTGCTGCTGGCTGCGGATGTCTCTGTGGCTGCTACAACTCCACATGGCTCGGGAGGAATCCAACAACATCCGAAGATTGGTATTGTATATATTTGTATATATACCTTCCCTTGTTACCTCTGTATATTTCCCTTTCTTTGATATCGCTTTTGTTACTCCCTGTTAAAAGTTGTGATCTTAATTTTCCAACTTTGTGTGAGGCCTTTCTTCCTCCCCTGGGAGGGAAGAGGGGAGGGGGAAGAGGGGTGAAACAAATTCTGCTCTGTGGGGGATTGCCCTGAGCCTTAAACGGAGACAAAGTATCAAATGCAGAACATGATTTTGCAATTTTTTCTTACCGTTCTAAGGAAGCAACCACCCTGCAAAGCATCCCTATGCCGTGGACCTAAATTTCAGTCTGATTCAATAGGAGATTATTATATCTTGTGTAAGGAAAAGTGGAGATGGAGACCAGAACCACATGATGCAAATTTTACAGCACAAATAAGAATACTCATCTACAGAACAGAGCAGTAGCAAGACCCGAGAGTGATTAAGGATAATGCATTAGCCATCTGCACAATGTCCGGCAGCAGCAAGAAGGTAAACAAAGTCATGGCATGTATTATGTCCCTAGAACTGAGAGGTATAAATCAGAATTTAAATGCTCACATAGAGAGCAATAGCAAAGCCTTATTTGGAATACTCTGAGCTTTTCTTTTTAGGATGTTGTATGAAGACTATATGAAGCTGGAAAAGATAAAAAAACTGCAACAGAAGGTACTTAGACTAACATTGGAAACAGGACATGCTTCATAAGGAATGAGAAGACAGACTCTGTCAGTATGCACAAAGGAAACTGAGACTTTGGAGAAAAATCTAGGACCTAAAATGCCCTAAAAGGGAAAGACAGATGCCAGTGCAAGACATTTAAATACAATAACAGCTAATTGAAAAACAAGCAAGAGTTTAAATAAAGGTAGAGATTAGTAGCCTAAAGTAATTTGGACAGAATTAGGACATGCACAAATAGCTGTTGCATGCTGCAAAATAAAAAAGATTGTGCATCAACTCAAAGGAATATTTGGTTAACTAATCATAGCCAGGTTGTGCCCATGAAAGAACTTAAGGGAAGAAAACATATCTGTCGTCCCATCTTGCAGATAATCTATCCATGCTAACAGGTTTAAAAAAGGATTTGTCTTCGCTGGAATAGATTTGGTTTAGCAGAGCATGCATATGACATAATCTGCAGTTCAACAGTAAAACTCTATCCCTAACAAAAATTTTAGGACATGTTTAAATACCACAAGATACCCTTGCAGTAAAACTTAATGAAGATGATGGTGATGATGTGGGAAGAATAGTTGAACTTTATAAGATGTAATATAAAAGGAAACTCTTCCTGCAACCTCTATGCAAAGATTTACAGCACAGAGATAGTCCCAAAGCAAAGCATCTTAATAATGTAGAGACTACATTTTTCTAGTTGCTGCTGCACATAACAAGATTACCTTGATGAAAAAATCCACTTCTTTGTAGGAGAGCTCAGAGCCATTAGAGATTTTGAGAGGGTAACAGGTGGAGATCTGCTCTCCCTTTTAAAAGGAATAAATTCCCAGATGGAATACTTTCTTAATTTTCTTCTCAGCTCTTTCAATTTCTAATCTAAGATCAGTGACTAGTGGAACAGGGGTTAAGGAAAAGGGATAGAATAAAAGCTTCCTATTCTCAGCACTAAAGAGAGTTTTGAGAAAAAGCAATGTTAGATTGCTGTTTTTCTCTGGCAGAGTTTACCTGGGCAGAGCTGGCTTGCAGCTTTGCAGCTATGCTGGCAAATAGGGCAGAGATAGTAGGGAGGGTTCTGGACAGCATGAGAGAAGCAGAAGGGCAGCACTTTCCCTTTTGTTTACATAACAACCGCCCCTTTGTGTCATAGAATCATAGAATGGTTTGAGAGTGAAGAAACCTTTAAAGATCATCGAGTCAGGTTTCCCTGCAGTAATCAGGGACATCTGCAACTAGATCAGGTTGCTCAGAGCCTTGGCAACCCTCACCTGGAACATTTCCAGGGATAGGGCTTCTACCAGCTCTCTGGGCAATCCAGGCCAGGGTCTTGCCACCCTCAGTGTCAAAAATTTATTCCTTATATCTAATCTAAATCTACCCTCCTATAGTTTAAAACCTTCACCTCTTGTCCTGCTGCAACAGACCCTGATAAAAAACTTGTCCCCATTTTTCTGACAGGTCACTTTAAGTACTGAAAGGGCACAAAAAAGTCTTCCTGGAGCCTTCTCTTCTGCAGGCTGAACAACCCCAAACTCTCTCAGTCTGGCCTCACAGTAGAGGAGGTCTCCCCAGAGCAGAGCAGAGGGGCAGAATCCCCTCCCTCACCCTGCTGCCCACGCTGCTGGGGATGCAGCCCAGGATGAGATTGGTTTCTGGGCTGCGAGTTCACATTGCTGGCTCATCTCCAGCTTCTCACCACCCAGCACCCCACAAATCATTCTCCACAGGGCTGTTCTAAATCTTTCATCCTCCAGCCTATATTGACACCAAGGTTGCTCCAACCCAGGTGCAGGACCTTGCACCTTGTTGAACCTCATGAGGTTCACATGGGCCCACTTCCTGAGTTTGTCTCCAGCCACAGGATAGGACTGCCCCTCCACTACCCCTACAAAATACAACCCTCCATCTAGCAACAGAGGAAGTACTAGTTAGAGGGTGGTCAAGCTATAACAGTTGATCCCTGGCACCAGGGAGTACTGTCATCTATTTTAATTTTTTACAGGTATGTTGATACTCTCTGGACTTGTCTCACCATCTTGCATGTAAATTGTTATTTTCTGGCTTTTGTGAAGTTCTGACTTATACTTTTTCCTGTATGTATATAAGTTTGAAATATCTAAATGTAGGCATAGACCACAAAAGACAGTTAAGGCAGTGGGAAGTCTAAGGTTCACTTGAGATACTGCCCATGTAAATGGAAAAAGTTTGAGCTTTTGTTAGATTTTACAGAATAAACACATCAATTAAGGCAGGGAAGGAAATGAAAAAGAAAAGGTGGAAATCCCAAAGTAGTGTTCTCTGATGATCTCTGACAGCTTGCCTTTGCAAAGGTATTGGGAGGGAAAGAAAAGTTGAGGTTTTAAGATGAAAGCAATGATTAAATATTTCAGGCAATATAACTGTAAAAAAAGCACATCTGTGGTTGCACCCTGTCAGACAAACCCAGGTCTCCTGTGACTTTAACATCCCCATGCAGAAAGCAGGAACTCGTTTTATTTTCACATATTAAATTTGTTGTTATGTTGAAAGTGTTATACTTTCTACTAGAAAACAAATGTGATCAACATCAGTAACAAGAAGTGCCATCTGCTACAAAAATGGAATGTATGCCATCATAAAGCAGTCTTTTAATAAGTAAGATCTATTTATGCATCAATAGATTTTAATGTATGCTAACAGGGTAAGGGAGACACACATGAAGACTAAAGTTTCAAGATTTACACTGCTCACTGGTCAAAATTAGGACCTGCAGTTACTAGACTATGTATACAAATTTTCCCTTCATTTTAAAGAAGAAATTATATTTCTATCTAAATCAATAGCAAATAACATTTCCCTGCCAAAGCTGTAGTGGCCACTTCCAAACAAATATTCAGCTGTTAATAGGGAAGTCTTCCACTAACTGTATCATCTGTATTCCCACTCAGCAGTCAGAAGCAGGAATATAGCTTATGTGTGTAGAACAAGAAGGCTGCAGAAGTTTGGAAAGGCTGTCACTAGAAATGCTTACTGCAAATGTCTCCTGCCTCTGTCATCCTGAAGACTGCAATGTACACAGAACTAGGAGACAAATACTGTTTCTTTCATTGGCAACATATCCCACCAAGATGTGAAGTTTGGCAATGTGAAACCTGTTTTCTTCTTTAAGCTGACAAAAGTTGTGTTTGTGTAAAACATTGTGTGTGTGGGTCTGAGTTATTCAAATGCTGGTGCTTGGTGTTACTCAACAACAGAATTTCGACTTTTGTAGTTGGCCAATTAAACAATATATTTCAAGGGTTATGGCACTCCCTCTATTTGTCTTGGACATGACTTTTTGAATTATATAAAAGGAAATCTCCTGCCATTCTGTAGCTTTTGCTCATGTGGAGGACATGGGGAAGAGGCACTGGATCACATACAGGGTTTAAGGATGCCATAATTAGTCTGTCTGGCCTTTCTGTCATCCAGTTCTGGGTGTGAGCAGAGTCACTCACTGTATTTTACATTGCTTGGTAAAATTCAGCCTTTAAATCATACTGGATCTAAGATTTCTAGTTCCAAGTCATATTCAGGGTTAGGTTGGATGGGGCTCTGAACAACCTGTTCTAGTTGCAGATGTCCCTCCTCAGTGCAGGGGGATGGACTAGATGACTTTCAAAGGTCCCTTCCAACCCAAATCAATCTGACTCTGTGACTAATTTCTGAAGTAATGAAGAAGAGAAGATAAGTAGAGGTGAGGAACAAATGTCCAAAGTTTTCTTATGTCCCTTAGTATCCCATCAATTAACCTACTATAAAAAATTAATGGATCATTTTATTATGGATTTGGGCTTTCCTGGGAGAGGGAGAGGATGGGGTAGGAAAAAAAAAATCTTTAACAACTCTTTAAAGAACACAAAATTCAGTGATGATTCAGAAGTAAATTTAATTAACTCTTTGCAGATGTAACTTCAGTGAAGCCACAAGAGTTTGGAACTGAATTTTTCTTGTTAAGTCTAAGTACTGATAATTCTGAGATAAGGTCCCCTGACTCCCAAAGGGTACTATGTGTGTCTGTGTTTTGTAAAGTGATGGTTTTGTAGAATTTTAATAACAAAAATGTGACAATTTTATTAAGGTAATATAACAGTTTGAGCTTGTCACTGAATGTGAGGAGGGACTTTTTACAAAGGCCTCTAGTATTAGGACAAGGGGTAATGGACTCAAACTGGAAGAGGGTAGATTCAGATTGAAAATTGGAAGGAAATTCTGTATGACTTCAGCTCATACTAAATACAACCATTTTATTTTAGAAAGAGAAGAGCTTACTTGTCTGTTTATTGCATAAACAAGACAGAAAGTGTGATCATTACTGGACCTGGATCACCTCTTAAAGCAAAAAATCATTGGCAGTCTTCTCAGCAATTTCCATGGGTTTTGTATCATTTGAAAACAGAACGTCAGGCCTGTTAATCTTGGAAAGCATTAACTTCTGTGACTCTATAAACCTCCCAATCATTGCCATGGAGGAAGCAAATTTCTCATACCATCCTTATATACTTAGAGTATGGAACACAAAGCACCTGGACAGCAAGAAGAAAGAAGGCAACTGAGAAATAATGGTTATTTTGCCTTCTTTGAGAATCTTGACCTTGACTAGCCACTGAGAACTCAGGATTAGCAAACAAAGGAACCACTAAAGCACTTGCTCACATCCAAGAGCTCAATTCCATTGCACAGAAGATGCAAGACAATTCTGGAAGCCAAATAACAAACACACAGAAAAAATCATAATCAGAGATGTTGTATAATTTAACCTTTAGTTGGACATAGTCTTGAGTCAGTTTTCAGGTAGTAACAGCATTTACTGAATGTGACACAGCAAGCTGCAAGCAGTCTTGAAGACTCTTGGAGAGCATTGAGGATAAATTCCTAATCTGGGTGATTACTGGACCTGTTGCACACCAACACAGAGAAACTTATTGGATTGGTGGAGACTGATGTTAACCTGGGCTGCAGTGATCATGCCCCGGTGGATTCATGTTCTTGAGGGATATAGGCCAGGAGAAATGTATAGTCAAGACTGTAAATCCTAGACAAGTGACCTTTCAGTTAAAAAACTTGTGGATAGGCCCTTCTGGGAAGCTCTCCTCAGGGATAAGGAAGAAGGAAAACTGCTAACAGTTATTTATAACATTTTTATTGAAGTGCAAGAACTCTTATTTCCCATGTACAAGAAATCAGGCAAGGCAGGAGACCAGCATGGCTGAGTAAGGACCTCCTGTTCAAACTGAACCACAAGAGGGGAATTCATAGGCAGTGGGAGTAGGGACAGACATCCTGTGCAAATATAGGGATACTGCCCAAGAGTATAGGCATGGGATCAGGAAAGCTAAGACACAGCTGGAGCTAAATTTGATGAGGAATGTGAAGAATAATAAGAAGGGCTTCTATAGGTACATTGGGCAGAAAAGGAAGATTAACAAAGACGTACCCCTACCTGTTCTCCTCTGATAAATGAGACGAGTGGACTAGTCATAACAGACAAGGAGAAGGCTGAGGTACTCAATTTTTTTGCCCCAGTTTTCAATGGTAAACTCTCTTCTCACAGTTCTGAAGTCTGTTAGTCTCAAGTCAGGGACTGGGAAAATGAAGTTGTTGCCATCATAAGTGAAGATCAGGTTCAAGACCAGCTGGGGACCTCAAACATACACAAATCCATGGGACCCAACGAGATGTATTTCAGGGTCCTGAAGGAACTGGCAGGGGTAGCTGCCAAGCCACTTTCTCTATCATATTCAAAAATTCATGGCAGTCAGATGAGGTCTCCAGTGACTGGAAAAAAGGAAACGTCACTTGCCTTTTGGCCTTTTTGCTGTCCTTATATTGAGAGACTTTTAAGCTTAATTTGATATGAAGCTTCTCTTTTCTGGTGAGTTTGTCCTTGGAAGAGAAGGACTGTGGTAAAATATTTACTTACAATTCATAAAGTTTTACAAAAGGAAATTTCAAGACAGTGCAGTCTCTTTAGGGTGCAGTTTTTAGGCAGTGTAAAATAAAAGTGTAGATTCAGAGATGAGAAAATACTGCTGTTGTACTTTAAAATTTACTGTCTTAGCAAAGTTATGAGGAAAGAAAAACATGATTATTGATCTGAATGTACATGCTGTAGTTTGGTCAGGCAAAATGTTCTGTAAGACATCACCTTTTGGATTGATTCTTCTCTCTGGAGACTGTTAAAAAAAGACAGCACACATCAAGCATTTGTATACAAGACAGCTTAAAATTTTAGTCAAAGATCTAGAACCTGTAGAATACCAGGAGATAGCTAGGTTTAATTCAGAAATCTTTAAATTTTTAGATAGTATATGTAGCATCAGGATAAAAAAATATAGCTACTGCTTTCTTTGTTCTTTCAAATGTATCATTATATCATTTTTGTAGAGCAACAGAACATTGCAGAGTACTGAAGTAGAGGGTGAAAAAGATTTTGAAAAGTAGCATTTAATTTTACTCTACCCCTACTTCTGTGTGGACTAATGTCCTAATGAAAATGGAGTAATTCCTGGAAAACTTGGGATACCATAGCTGTCAACTAATGTTTTCTCGCACACATGTATTGAGAATATGGAGACAGTTTTTGATGATTTACAGTGTAGGCAAAAAAGTGCTGATACTTCCATAGACTTGCATATAGCAAGGAAAAGAGGTTCCACTCTAAAAACAGATACTTAAAGTGGCCATTTACACTCACTGTCATTAAAAAAAAAAAAAAAAATCCTAAAAGGGCAGTATTAAACCTTGTCAGGGATACTGGTAACCTAATTAGACATAAACTGTATTAAAATTCAGCTATGTCAAACTATGTTTGGCTCCTTATATACTGACAGGCTGAGGAATGTTGCCAATAAATATCAGCTCTAAGGCTAGATTCCAATACCTTCTATTTATGCTGCAGGCTGTTAAACTCTAGTAGTTGCCTTTGACTGAAAAAGGATAAAAAAAGGACAGATGTATCAATTTTATGCTTCATTTACACTTTGGAAAAGAACAAGATACCTTTTTTTTACTCCCCCGAGAAGATTTAAACAGTCACAGACGTTGGTAAACAAATTCAAGAGAGCCATAAGGATGTTTCATAGTTTTCTGGTCCAGATTTTGTATGCAAGGAGTTTAAAAAAAAAAAAAAAAAGAAAATATGAAAATATTTAGCACTGAAATTTGTTTGTCAGGTTACGTGGGCTCTGATTTGTTTCTGTTGCAGATAAAAGTGGCTGTGAGGAAATAGATATTATGGGCTTTTAAGCTCTTTTTAAAGCTTTTACTCTTCCCATTTGTAAGAACTTTTACTTGGGTTCTCTATTTCATTTGTTAGGTTATTAATCAGGGTCTCATTTCTCTCAGCCTCTCTACTGAGGGTTTAAATGAATTCTCAGATTTATATGAGTCTCAGATTCCTGTGTGGAGCAAAAGCCTTTTTTCATGTGTGCATTTCAAATAGAAAATCTTTAATCTTCTGTGATCCTCAATTAATTTCCTGATTTTCTGTTCCTGAAGAGTTAGGAGTTGAAAGTCTTAAGGTAATCATTGCTACTACCAACACATATTACTATTTTTTTTACTACTGTTTAAAAAAAAAAAAAATCTACCTCAGAATGAAAAAGTGGCCTTGACAGGCTTAGCTCAATGATGAGGTGGTAAACAGTGAGTTAAAATATCACATAGTCCCTCATGTGCACTCTGGGCTTCCAAATTGTCAGCTCTAGTATATGTGCATCTATTAAGGTGCATGGTGTTCCTGTTTCTGGACAGCCCATGACACGAAGTCCTGGCATATACATTAAAGGTCCATATGCCTGTCCTATGACATCAAAGGCCCTCACACCACACACCTTAAATTTCTCATGTGCTTTTTCCTTCAGTAGACTTGTCAATTAATGCATTCTGCAGGAAAGATAATGCTGAGTAAAACATCTCAGAGCTGAGTAGTTTGAAGGATGTGTGAATGACTGCAAATTTATTTCTCAGGTTTCTCTGTATAATGGGCTATAAGTCAGTACAAGTATAGTACCAAAGTCTATTTCTCCTAGAGAAAGTGAGAATAAAATCAAGGAGACTAATGGAGTATAAAAAGGTTGCTTATATCCCTGAGAGAGCTATATGTATTACTTTTCCTCTCTCAGATATATGCAGACATATGTTACATGATCTGATCTGCACTTTCTGGGGCACAGCATTTGCTATCCTGTGCAAGAGAGTAAGCTAGAAGAAAAGAGCATGCTCTTAGTCATGTATTAACAAGTTAAACAACACAGGAACTAAGAACAATTAAGTCTTAAAGCCTCAACACATTCCCTGGACTAATATTAGGGTACTGTAGTTTTGTACTTGGACAAAGTACATTACAGGTGAATGATTAAAATAACAACAAAAATAATAATATTATGAGCTGAACTTCGCACTGAAAATGATTTATGTAATCTGAGATTAAAAGTTTGGCTTGATTTTTTTTTTTTGCAAGAAGGAAAAAAATCCTGATGTTTCATTAACACTATTTTTTCAGCCTTTTATGGGTCTCTTCCAACCCTTGAACCATTTTGCATTAGTATTTTCAGGGACAATCTTCCTAAATTCCTCTCTACAAAAGACATTTTCTGAAATGCTTGTAGTCACAGTTCAGCCTGAGATGAAAAGAGATGTTAGATTAATACATTTTGATACAATATTCACTGGTGAAAACCTTAAGAAATTATAAATCTGGACTGTTGAAAGGGAGAAAAAGAAGAAATTTGAATCTGTGTGCCTTGTTCTGGTCTCCTCAACGCAGCACAGAATCTTAAGACATTCCTGAAAGAAGTCCAGAATTGTTTGTCCTTGCTTTGTAGCTCTTTGCACAGTATGAGAATTGAGCAGAGGGACCACATTATAGCTGGAAATAAACAATAGTAATTACTGTTTCTCACAGTATGACAAAATCAGCTGACAAACTCTCCAAAATTACTCATCACCAAAAAACAGAAGGAAGTCCACGCAGTTTTACCTCAATTACATCTATTAATATGACTGCTTTAAAACAGTTAGAAGTGCCACCTGCTGCTACTCACAAGAATCCCACTCTCCCTCATGCCTGGGTAAAAGGGACTCATGATGAAACACTAGCATCTGTGTTTCTAGCAAAACAGTAAACTCAGTCTTCAGCTCATACCAAAGTTAAGTGTATTCCACTGGTTGGATTTGTCCCTGTTAGGAATTTAGCCACACACATGTGGCTTTTCCTTCACTTCTGTTAACGTCCAGTTTGCTGGCAAGGGTTTTACAACGTACATGTTTACAGAAATAGAAAGACTTACCACATTACTGTCAGAGTATCTTTCAGAGAGGTTATTTTTGTATGGTGGTAGATGAGACAGACTGAGAAACAGAAATAGCCCCACAAAGGTTCTTTGTAGTCTTCTGTGGAGGCGTCTGGGAACAAGATAAGTATAAGAAAAAAAGAAAAACGCACTGTACATACACATAGCAAATTTGAAAAGATTAGTTTCTATTACAGTAATTCCAGCTTCTCCAAAGGAAGAGGAATATAGAATCATAGAATCATAGAAATGTCTAGATTGGAAAAGACCCATACGATCATCCAGTCCAATCTTCAACCCAACACTATCACGTCCACCCCTTGAATCATATCCCTAAGCACTTCATCTAATCAGCTCTTAAACACCTCCAGGGATGGGGGCTCCACCACTGACCTGGGCAACCCATTCCAATGCCTGATAACCTGCTCAGCAAAGAATATCTTCCTGATATCCAAGCAAAACCTCCCCTGACGCAGCTTGAGTCCATTTCCCTTTGTTCTGTTACCTGCTGCTGGGTTAAACAGGCCTACTCCCACCTCTCCGTAACCTCCCTTCAGGTAGCCATAGAGGGCAATAAGGTCTCCCTTAAGCCTCCTTTTCTCCAGGCTAAACAACCCCAGTTCCCTCAGCCACTACTCATAAGACATGTGCTCAAGGCCCTTCACTAGTTTTGTCGCTCTTCTCTGAACATGCTCCAGTGCCTCAATGTTCTTCTTGTGGTGAGGGGCCCAAAACTGAACACAGTACTCGAGGTGCGGCCTCACCAGTGCCGAGAACAGGGGCAGAATCACTTTCCTGGACCTAGCGGCAACTCTATCCTGATACAGGCCAGGATGCCGTTGGCCACCTTGGCCACCTGGGCACACTGCTGGGTCATATTCAGCTGGCTGTCAATCAACACCCCCAGGTACCTTTCCAATGAGCAGCTCTCCAGCCACAGTTTCCCAAGTCTGTAGCATTGCCAGGGGTTGTTGTGGCCAAAGTGAAGAACTCGGCATTTGACCTTATTGAACTTCATACTATTAATCTCAGTCCATCGATCTAGTCTGTCTAGATCTTTATGCAGAGCCTCTCTACCCTCTAGAAGATCAACACCTCCACCCAGTTTAGTGTCATCTGCAAACTTACTAAGGGTACACTCAATCCCCTCATCCAGGTCACCAATAAAGATGTTAAATAGGACCAGTCCCAGTACAGAACCCTGGGAAACACCACTCGTAACTGGCCACCAGCTGAAATTAACTCCATTAACTACTACTCTCTGAGCCCGGTCTTCTAGCCAGTTTTTCACCCAGCAAAGAGTATGCCCATCCAGGCAAAAAAGCAGCCAGTTTCTCTAGAAGAATGCTGTGGGATACAGTGTCAAAGGCCTTACTAAAGTCCAGATAGACAACATCCACAGTCTTCCCCTCATCCACTAAGCAGGTGACCATGTTGTAGAAGGAGATCAGGTTAGTCAAACAGGACCTGCCCTTCATAAAGCCGTGTTGACTGGGCCTGATCATCCAGTAGTGTTGCATGTGCTGTGTGATGATACTCAGGATGATCTGTTCCATGAGCTTTCCGGGCACCAAAGTCAAACTGACAGGCCTGTAATTTCCCAGATCCTCCTTCCAACCCTTCTTGTAGATGGGTCTCACGTTGGCTAGCTTCCAGTCTGCTGGGACCTCCCCAGTCAGCCAGGACTGATGAAAAATGGTAGAAAGTGGCTTGGTGAACACATCCACCAGCTCTCTCAGAATCCTTGGATGGAGTCCATCTGGTTCCATAGTCTTGTGAA
>VYZX01009008.1:0-12322 GCA_013401335.1 Brachypteracias leptosomus | reverse complement strand
AATTTTTATTGAAGAATAAAAGCTCAGTTTTCATATTTCCAGATTAGTTTTTCCAGAGTTATTGTTTGTTATTTAATTTTTATTCACAATTACAAATGAGGTTCCTTATTTTTAACTGTCTACTCTGTTAATTTTTTTCTGGTTTGTATTTCTGAAAACTGATTAAAACTTTGAGGTTTTATAAAATCATGACAAATGATATTGCAGCATTTTGAGTCAACTGATATGTTTTTTCAGATTAAGAAAATAATATGCCCATAAATATGAGTCCAATTTAACCAAATTATGTGGGATGAATTCACATCTGAAATCTAACCCTACTTTTCAATAACAGATCTCACAACACAATTCATTCACCCTCCATTATAAAGTTATAATAATTTCAAATCAGTACATTATTTTTATTAATTATGAACTGGTTTTCCTTTTTTTGGAAAGGGGAAAAACGGTAAGGTAAACTAATGAAATATTCTGAGTATTAAAATGTAACTCATTATCTTTATATTTCAGAATTAATGCATAATAATTATTATGACTTTTTATTTTTTGTCCTATAAAACACTTTATGAAAATGTAAATAATAGTCATAGTACAAAATGATGAAAAGACAATGTTTTGTAATATTTTTAAATTTTTTTTTTAAAGAAGTTAATAACAATCTCCATATCCCTAAGGAAAAATAATTGATTATAAGGAAAAAATGTAAGTATTTAAACACAATTAAACATAATACCCATATAGTACACTTTTTTTTTTTTCTCAAAAAATATTCCAAACTATGTAAAAATATATCCTAAATCATAAATCTTGACTGTGATACCATAGACCACTTAACATTAAACATTATGGTAGAACAAAGGAAGCAGAGAGAAAAAACAAAGCAGCTATGGATCGCAGTAAATAAAGCTTCATTAGAATACTCTCTCAGAAAATGAAAAAAAAAACTCAACCAAACAACAAACAATCCAAAATCAAAATCACTGTTTTTTTCTTTTAGTTCCTACACTAATATTTAATGAAGTGTCAATATGTCTTTACATTTTGATCAATTATTCTTTTCTACATCACTAGATAGATTGCTAGATCACTGGATACCAGGAATGGGCAAGTGAATTAAGTTTTTTCAAAGTCTCCAGTTACAATCACAGGAAAAGACAAAGGAACTCCAGTATTATGTTTTATTTCATCCTTCAGTAAATACCTAACAGCCCTACCAATCTGGGGTGTCAGATTATCTGAACCATTATTTTAGTTTAAACTTAAAAAACCTTAAAGTTAAAACAGAAATTGAAAATATTAGATTTTTTTCCCCAGATGTTAAAAAATTGATATAAAATAATCTTACACGTTGTTTTCTTTGATGTAAAACAAATATATGAGATACACACATTAATACTGCATGTATGTGGCTGATCACTTTCAGAAATAGTGCTCATTCAGAATTCTTATTCAAACATAGTTGAAAATATATTAAGAAAAACAATAATATTGATAGAAATAAGTGGATATTAATGTAGGCATTAAAATATCCATTATTTTCCACCTTCTGTACCACATACTACATTATACTTTTAGTTTTTAAGACAAGAATATGATGACTGCATTATGCATGTGAGAGAACGTGTAGGAGATATCTTCCTATATCCACCGTAAACATTTTTAGGATCTAAAAAAGGACTTCTTTTACCATGGTGAGGCAATTTAGATTATTTGTTTATATTAAAATCCGACAGACTATCTTACTTTCATGGTACTTAGAGGTTTTTGTCTTCATTATTTCACAAATAACTTAATCTCTATAGGGTCTTCCATGTTGATATTTCATCTCTGGAAAGTACATTTTGCCTGTATTTCCCCATAGGCTTTCACTGTAATTCTGCAGTTTCAGTCCCCAGGGTAAATTCTTGGCTGCTTCTTTTTGAAACACTTTTGATTTCTCATAGTTATATTTTCTTAACAGTGAGAACTCACCATGTCAAAAGTTATTTTTTGAAGTGTATTGATATTTTGCTCTCTGGATTAAGGTGAAAATATTCCCTTTTCTTAAAATGAAATTCTAAAGAGGAATTAAAACAAACAAAACACATTTGACCCGTGAAATAAAGCAGACTGCATAGCATAAGGATCTTTTGTTTCACTAAAGATTTTAATTTCAGATGGGGGCCTGAGATAATTATTGCATTTTATGTTGGTCATAAGAATACTGTCCAGTCTCAGAATTATTATCGTTATTAGTGTTATTATTATTATTGTTTTAATAATAATGATAGTAATAGTAATAATAATAATAAAATAGCCAGCAAACATCAAGAGACAAAATTTACATAATGATTTATTCTCAGAGTTACACTGCTTTTGATCAACCTCCTATGTCAGCTGGACTCACTTAAGTATATTAAGGATTCCTTCATTGATGTCTCTTATTTTTATGGATGTTGATATGAAAGCTGTTTTGAGTATCATTTGATTTATATTCCCTGATTACTTAGTCCTTAAAATAAAATTATTGCAAATAGAAGAAGTCATCACACACAAAAATATACCCTGAGGCTGAAATCATGCATTTTGCAATGCTTCATTGCTGTTTCAGACTAGAAGTACAATGGTATCTTGCCTTTAAGATTTGTCTCCTCAGAGTCTGTCTTTTTAGAGCCAATGAGACAAATAATAATAAGAAATGATGATTAAATGAGTCAGTATCCATTTAGTAACGGAGTGAAGAACTTAGCATGGGACCATCAGTTTATAATGTAATTCTTTATTGTTGATACATGAAATGAAAAAGATTACTCATGTTTAATTCATGAAAAAATACAGTAACTAAGTAAAATTTATTTCATTACCTTGTGACATTGTATTACACGCAGATGCTCGTGTGCTGACAGTGGGTGGCTGCAGGAATGGCCTCTCTGATCAGAGGCTCCAATGGACCCACTATAAGCCACAGCTGAACCCAACAGCCATGCTGGTGGCACCTCAGAGAAATCAGGTTTAAGTAAAATGCTACACAAGTAGTGAGTGAGGAAAAAAAAATCCGAGAGAAAGTCATGCAACTACCAGAAGAGTGCAACTACTCTCAGAAGAGCGGCAGGAGGTGTTTCAGGTGCTGGAATAGAGATTCCCCTGCAACCCATGGAGAGGAATGTGGTGAAGCACATTGTTCCTGCGCAGCCCATGAAGAACTGCAGTGGAGCAGGTAGACATGCCCTGAAGGAAGCTGCAGTCCATGATGAGCTCTTTCAGTAGCAGGCTCTCATCTTTTCCTTCTAGTCTGCTGAGGAAGGGAGTAAGAGCATGGTTTGTGGGTGTATGGCAGCTAGTCAAGGTCAGTTTACCACAGTCAATTTTCCTTTTATGTCAAACTCCAGAAATATTGCAAATCCCAGAATCGCACAGAATCACAGAACATTAGGGGTTGGAAGGGACCTCAAAAGATCATCTAGTCCCATCCTCCTGTCGGAGCAGGATCACCTAGATCAGATCACACAGGAATGTGTTCAGGTGGGTTTTGAATGTCTCCAGAGAAGGAGACTCCATAACCTCTCTGGGCAGCCTGTTCCTCATCACCCTGCTGTATGGGGAGATCAGCAACCTAAGTCCTTTGCTGGGAACAGTACGATGTTGATTCTGATAGTTTTTTCTTCCACATACTAAGATCATTTTTGTCTCAGGTCATTTTTATGTGTCTGCTTAGATGTTTAATGCTGTGTTCCCTTTTCATTGGTCTGCAAGTCCATAATGTATCCCAATGTGGAATATGTGTGCTTTACATATGCTGTATGCTTGTACTTTGTGCTCTTTGTTATCTCAAAAATTTATTTTGCCCAGATCCAAGTCTGTATTTTATTGATGACCAGTAATTGACCATTGGTGAGTTGTGTATAGGTCTAAAGCCTCCAGTATTAACTTGTGTCTGCACTTTCAAGGCCTTTGTTGTCGTTCTGCACTGCCACTCTTCCATACTGCAGTTTATTCAAGGGTCTTAGATCTTCCTAAATGATATATATAACTATCAGTTAGTTAGTAGATGCAGACAATGATAAGCATTACACCACACATTGGTACAAAACAATAAAAGCTAAAACAAAGTTAGGTAGTATTTAGCTGGTCATCAGATAATTGCTGTTACAAGTTAAACCACATCTCTAGACAGGACAAAGCAAGTCAAGACAAAGTCAGGCAGGTTTTGTGGTCTGATTTGTCAGCTCAGCAAAGCCTATTGCAAGCAACAACAACACAGTATTTACTGGAATACAGTGCCCTAAATAATAACACTGGGCCTTAGATTAGCAATACCTCGCTGTTCTCTTTATTAACTTTGCATAGCTGCTGCAACTCCTATCAGTTTAGCATAGGTGAAATTCATTAACCACATGAATAGCAAATAGAATTTTCCTTTCCAAGTGCTTTTACTAGTATTTCCAATTGTATAAGTTTAAGTTTTTATATATATATATGTTTCTTATAAATATAACAATCTTCCAATGTTTAACAGCTATTTTTTTCACACAGCTATCTTCAATCTTATATGCTTCAGCAAACCATAATAACAATAGTAGCTAGGATATGTTGATTCAATAAAACTAAGGAACTTCCAGAAGTGAAATGACCTCTTGTATGAGAATTTCAAGAAGTTTCTAAATTAATATCCCTTGCACTTCAAGGTTACTACACATTTCTAATCCTCATAAGTGTTCAAGACCTCTCCTTTGTTGTACGCAGTTAATGTACATAATTTTGAATACAGGACATCGTAAACACCACTTTTTTTTCTTGCATGTTGATAGCAAAGGTTTTTCTTAACTACTTAAATAGACACCTAACTGACAATAGCCCAATGTAGTTTTATCTGTATTGTCTCCTGGTGTGTACTTAGAACATAGTATGCTTCAGACTTAAGCATGATGTGAAGTCTCAGAAAACAAAATAATTCAGAATTCAGGCTTATAATGAAATCTTGCTAAAACTTTATTTTCAATACTGTTATCTTTATTTTCCTGTAAAGTAGTTCAGAGGATGGCATATGTTTTCTGTATTTGGAAAAATATAGATTTTCATTAAACAGAAGGCTGATCATGTCTTAAAACAAGCAATTTTGCAAATTCTGGAATCAATGAATACTTCTCTTGGAATGGATTGAATCTCCCTTAGAAGTACACATTTCTATATAGAACTATAAGATGCTTCCACAAAAATAAACCTTATCTTCCTTTCACATGGATATAAACTGAAACCAGCCCATACAGATTTTACTCCTCTCTTGCAGGCCAGGAGTCCTGTCCTGCTGCGAGTCAAAAGGCAAATGTTTGCTAAATATTATTTATGCTGTTTTTTTTTTTCCAGTTATGCTTGCTTAGTTAACAGTACAGACTCTAAATCCCCATAGTCTACCTAATGAAATCTACAACAGCACATTGATTTCTGCATTTAAGCATATTCCCTCATACTTTGTGTATAGGTCATTAAAATTGGTTGCTACTGAAGGAAACAATATACTGTAATCAATTCAAAACTACAATTCTGCATGATTTATGTCATATCCCAGAAAGGCTCAACAAATAATAAATACAAAAGGTATATCAAAATGTATAAATGTGAGTATATCTGACTTTATCAGAGTGCACTGTACTGTGTTTGGTTTTTTTTCCCAATAAAAACAAAATACTTCTAAATCTAAGATTCAGCCTCAGGAAATTTTTTTTTTTCACTGTGCATAAGGACTACTTTTATTCGAAGTAATACACTGCCATTCAGTACTGTGTGGCTGCTTCAAGTCTCTGGTTTTGAAAGGCTGTTATTCAGAGAAAAAGTTTTCTTCTGATTGACAAGAAATTTAGTTCAGGGGAAAGTTGGTAAACAGAGTGCTGAACTGGCAGATATGGACACTGAAGTCCTAATTAATGGGAAATCCCTGTTGCTACTTTTGTAAGTAACAAAATAAGTTTTTCTCATACTGCTTCTGCCTCTTTGCTTCTAATTTTGTTTACAAGGACAAACTTTAAGGATAAATAAATTATTCAGACATTGGTTTCTGAGGCTGCCAAAAATGGTACTTCACAGAATTTTTTTTTTGAATGGATAATTTGTGAACTGAACAAGCTCCTTTTGCAACTAATTCTGTGGTTTCAAGTAATTTCTCTGATTTCTAGAGTACTGATTTGGAATCAAGGTTTCTTTTCAAGGGTTAGATGTCATGTTATACACATTTTACATCATATATGTAATTATATATGCAATGTATATATTTATATATATAAGTATATATACATATATATGTAATATACACATCACCATCTATTTAATAGATGTGCATGCTAGAAGACATATTTGCCTAGTGATTTATTTACTTCTAACTTCAGTGACCAGTAATATAGATGTGCAAAGGAGATTCCCTCTACAGACAGTGGACGTAAACAGTCCTTCTAGAAAGAAGAAAAATTCCAGCAAGAATTTTAAGATGAGTTTACATAATTATAGAAGTGCTTATTTCTCTCTACTAATTTTAAAGCAACAACATATGATCAGGTAAGTCCCACTATTTACTTAGAAACTATATTGAATCAAACACTTTTCCATCTCTTGAAGTATGTGTATGTATACCGTGTTGTGGTTTAAGGTTTGAGGAGGGGGAGGGACAGGTGGAGTGGCTATTCCACTCTCCTTCCTGCCACACTCTATAAAAGGACACAGGAAGTTCTGCTCACCCCTTCCTCGCTGGGATTGCTGCTGGGACTGCACCTCTGCGTGGCTGCTACAACTCCACATGGCTTGGGAGGAATCCAGCAACATCCGAGGATCGGTATTGTATATATTTGGATATATATCTTCTCCTGATACCTCTGTATATTCCCCTTCCTTTAATATTTCTTTTGTTGTTCTGTGTTAAAAGTTGTAATCTTGATTTCCAACTTTGTGTGAGGCCTTTCTTCCTCCCCTGGGAGGGAAGAGATGGGGGGGAAGAGGGGTGAAACAAATTCTGCTCCGTGGGGATCACCCTGAGCCTTAAACGGAGACATACAGGCACTTATTTTCACTTTAAATTCTGAGTATGTCACGATTCTTGTAATTTCACACATTACCTGAAAGTGCACTATTTTTAATGTCATCCAAACACAGTCAGATTTAATTCTAAAAGTTTTATTTCAACAGCAATTTCCGATATATTTACAAGAAATACTACTGATTTAAGCTACCTAATTGTTATCTTCAATTAGATCTTACAAAATAAGCTCAAGAGTTGTTTATTTGTTTAACCTTTTATGTTTTTATTTTCCTGACTTGCATGGAAAACTTAAATATTCATAATTCGCTAAAACAAAGAAATACAGATGCAATACAAAGGAGAAATGAAAACATAAAATTAAGTGCAAAAAATTCTGTCATATGACTAGCTCTGTATAATGCAAAATAGCAGCAGTGAACATAATGACAGCAACTCAAATTAAACAGAAGATGCAAATTTATTTTAAGAAAAAGATGTGGAAAGCCCTAGTGTAATCAAGCTTCAAAGTTAATACTGCAATTACTTCAGAAGATTTCAACTTATCTTGTCAACTGTATTGTGCTATAAAACAGCTACAAGTTCCTGTTTTGTATGGCATACGCAAAAGCTACTGGATGCAAAGTATTTTTCTTCTCAAGCCTTGTTTACCTAGTTGTTGTTTGATTATAATTCCAGAATGTGAGGAAAAAACCCCCAGACCTCAAATGAAGAGCAACAGACTACCAAAAACAAAACTCTGCTACAAAATATGCTTTATCTGAGTAAAAGTTTTATGAGTGTGGTTAACTGTAAACACTTGAGTAATACCAGCCTACTCTGTCCATCCTCTAAACCAACACTTGATTTGCCTTACATCAGAAATGTTGCAAATCTCAGGTGAGTTCACAAAATGTCAAAATCAGTGAACAAGACATTAGCAAAGATAATAAAGTCTTATATTCAGTATCTTCATACACACAAAAGGACATATAAAAATCACATTTATATGTATATATTGATGTGAGTTTACCTTGGCTGGGTGCCAGATGCCCACCAAGCACTTCTATCACTCCCTCCCCCCCCTTCTGTCAAATCAGAAGTCCCCTCATCGAGCTCAGTAGAGGTAATTTTACTCTTCCCATATCTGCAGGATCATCAATTGCCTTCTTGTGTTTCCATACTGGCTACATTAACGGTCTTCCTGGATGGCCCTTTCTTAACAGTTGTCTTCCTTTTCAATTCCTGTACATGTACTTGTAGCTTAAAGGTAGGTTCACCATCCCACTTCCTCATGTCCTCCCCCTGGTCACACAGAGTGCACCACATGGCATATGCCTGGGGCTCCTTTTCCCTCTGACTAGGGCAGGAGAGGACTGATTTCTTGGGGTGCCCCTGATATCCAAGACGCTAGCTCTTAGGGATGTGGAGGTGCCAAGACTCTTCAAAGTTCTGGAACCAGGAAGACACTGTCTCCACAGTTGGGGTGTCCATTTGTGGATAATACATTGCTGCCAAACTGGCAGAATATGATGCTGGTGCATTCTTATTCATTTTTCTCCATATGTCTCTTGTACACTGAATATCCCCTGGATCTTTGGGATGCTCATCATTATCTAAATCCCCGTAGATGACTTTCAATACTGCTAGTTCTCTCAGGTAATGGACAACTTCATCAGCAGTAGACCATTTTCCTTAGGAGACAGAGTTCATAAGGTCTTCCTTGAATGGATATCTTGCTTTGACACTTGAAAGGAGCCGTCTCCAAAAACTGCAAATTGTTGCCTCTCTTCCAAGTCCTCTTTCAATTCCACAATTCCTAGCAAGGGAGCCCAGTTGCTGGGTTTCCTTACCTTCTAGTTGTTGGGTGTCAGCTCCATTATCCCAGCATCTAAACAGCCAGGCAACAATCCATTCACCTATCTGGAGGCTGTAATCTTTCCTCAGGTCCCAAAGTTCTGATGAGATCAGGGACTGGGTAGCTTCTGCCTCCTGCTTCAGTTCTGTTACTTCCTTCTCCAAGCTTTCTTCTTCCTTGTCCCTCATTAATCAAGGATATGGACTTAGTGTTCTCCTTGTCCACTGCTTTTTTTACTATTGGGGCAATTTTGGTGGTTGTAGATGTTTCGGTCCCTATCTTAACCAGGGTGACTTCAGACATAGTTTGGGTCCCTGCCTTAACCACAGTCCTCTGAAAGTGCTGAATTGTGGTTCAATAGGCAGAGGCCAGGCCCCAGTACAGTGCTAAGAGCTGCTGGTTTTCATCGGGGTAGACAAGGCACCCTTCTATTAGATATTGCGTCAGTTTGACAGGGTTGCTTGCCTGTTCGGGGGTAAAGTCCCAGGCTACAGGAGGTGATAACCGTCCTAGGAACCTGCCCAAATCCTCCCATACCCCCTGCCGCCCAGGGACAGGCCGCCTCAGAGCTTATTTTGGTGTCACCCCACCCAAAAATTGTCTCCTCTTACACCAAGCTGAGATCATACTCCACACAACCCATAATAGACCAACAGTATTGACTAGTAGTATTAAACAACACGCATAAGGGTGGACAAGGACCTTGGGAGCCTGCACAATAAAATCACTTACATCGATCTCTGGTAGTGAGAGGGAGATATGTTCCCTCATCTTCTCCACAAGATAGTTCCCCTGGCACAGAAAAGCCACCAACACCAACATGGAGCACATCGTCACTATTTCTGCCAGTGTGCTCCTGAGTTCCTTTATCCTCCCAAAAAAAAAAGCTTCCCCAGCACATTGAGGCCATCAGCATGAACGTAAAGCAGAGAGACAATGTTTCTGTTAATTTGTTAGCAAAACAAAGAGATAAGTAGAGTCAACAAACTCCGTGACCTGCACAGGAGCTTGCCACTAATAAGTAAAGCACACAATAGAAAACTGCTGCTATTGTACCCCACATTGGCCACCAAAAGAACTGCAGTGGGTTTACCTTGGCTGGGTGCCAGGTGCCCACCAAGCCCTTCTATCACTCACTCCTGCAACCTCCATCAGCAGAGCAAGTGGGGAGAGAATAAGATGGAGAGAATAAGATGGAAAGAACCCATGGGTTACTATAAAAGTAGTTTGAATGAACATTAGAATAAAAGAAACAAGTCCACATGCACGAAGCAAAGCAAACAGAGCTGTTATTCTCTACTTCCCATCTGCAGAAAATGTCGGGACTGTCCTGGGAAGCAGGGCTCCAGAACATGTAGCAGTTGCTCGGAGGACAAGTGTCTTCCCAAAGAATGCCCCCCATCCCCCTACTGCCCTCTCCCTTTATAGTTGAGCTGACATCATATGGTATGGAATGTCCTATTGGTCAGTTCAGGTCAGCTGTCCAGGTTGTATCCCCTCCCAGATCTTGCCCCCTTGGACCTCATCCCACTGGGGGGAATGTTGGAAAGGGCCTTGGTGCTGTATGAGCACTGCTAGCTCCCAGTACTGCACCATGAAGGCTGCTATGGGGGAAATCAGCTCAGCCAGACCCACTACATATACACAGGTAGTTAGGCTGTAAGAACTTTTTAAAAAAAAGCTGAAAATATATTACCATTTCATTTGATCATACATCCTCAAATTGAATATTATGTGCAATTATTTCATGATATCCCAGAAAGTGAAAAGCTACAACTAAAAGACTACAATGTTATTAGAATTATTCTGTATGTGGAAGTCTAAAGAAATTAAAATTACTGTTTAGAGATAAAAATTCAGACACATTGCATGATGGTGATACAAAAATATATGTAGCTGAACTCCCGCTTACCTAAGATTTAATTACCTATCATACTTTAAATGAAAAAAGTAATATAAAAAGAAAAAATGATCTGAGCAAGAGGAAACTATTAGTCAGGAATTTTATTTAATTAATGCTGGTTTTAACATCACATCAAAATTTAACTCCTTACTATTCATATACTCCAAATGTTATGGGGTACAAGTATTAGTAGAAATAGAAAAAAACTATTGAATGTATATTAATATGCGCAAACATTCTTTATGCAGTACTACTAAGTGAAGAAAAAGATAGGTCAATACTTAAGTCATCCTATCCCTCTTAAACATTGGGAAATTCCCCTCATGAACAAATCTGTGAAGGTATTTTAGTACATACTAATATTTCAGTCTCCGTCTGTTCCTTCTTGTCAATAGTTAGGGTTGATCTGACCACTTGACAAATGACAGACCTTATGAACCCCTTTTCCTTCCTAAAGGGGAAGAGAAGGAGAATAAGAGAGAGAGATTTTATGGATTGAAAAAGAAAACTAAAACAATTTTAATGAAAATGACAATAAAATTGAATATGTACAAACATATACAAACTCAATATTGAACCCACCCCCACTGATGACAATTACATCACCATCACCACTGATGCTGTGGAGCAGGCACTACAGAAGTCCTAGACTGGGCTCCGTGACAGATGGGAACTGAATTCAGGAGCTAGATTCTGGAACTGGATTCAGGAATGCACAGATTGGGATCAAAGGCAGAATGAAGAGAGTTATCCTTGGATGTCGGCCACTGAAGAAGAAAGGTTGACCTTTGTGATCCCTCAGCTTTATACTGTGTATGACATATACGGAATGGAATACCTTATTGGTCATTTTAGGGTCACCTGTCCTGTCTGCTCCTCCCCTAAAGTGTAGCTTTTTACTTTATGCATCTGCAACATGGTACACAAAATTTAGCAGTAACCTGGGTCTCAATAGAAGCAAGTATTATCAAGAGCCTTTTTTATATCAGTCCTTGGTAGGTATAAACATCAAGTGCTATCACTTCTAGAAGCAGACACTGTTTGCAAAAATATGCCATTAACTTCAGAAAGTGGAGTCAGTTAGAAGAGACTTACCTTAAAAATGAAATCACTGAACAGAATTAGTTCTATTCTAGCTCAAAATCAGGACGCTTCTGTAAACAAAAACATTTTAAATATTTGTCTTCTGTTTCAGTCAGTAGAAATTGCCCTGTAAACTTAAAGAAAAGTAAGATGCAACACATAAAGATTTCCTAGATAATTTCATAGTAGAATTTGATAATAGTGATTGTCAAAGACAAGTTAAAGCATAATAATGAAAAAAACCTGAAAGATGTCTTATCTGTCATATTAGTCTGTAGAGTCTCCTATTCAACTGTAGTATGAATACTATGTTGCATGAATTCACAAATATTTTTAAAAATAATTAGTTTATTATTAAACCATATGACCTGTATCTTCTCTGGTAAGAGAGAAAAATGCGTTCCTGACCAACTTTATTCAGTTTTATAAAAATATTTTGAATGAACGTGTATAGAAATGAATTAGTACTAGAAAACAGTCTGTCTCCGTTTAGGGCTCA
>VYZX01009005.1:3372-121569 GCA_013401335.1 Brachypteracias leptosomus | reverse complement strand
TAAAACTAGGAAATTTCAGGGGTTGTAAAAGACATTGAACATGAATTTGGAATTAGATGTGGATGGTTTATTTAGTATCTTTTGGTAAGTGATACATATTCATAGCTGTAATTCAGGGAAGCACTTCACTACAATGAAAATCTTTGTTTCAGCCAGAAAAGAGATAACTTGATAACGCTGAGTTTTCTGAGGAAACAAAATGTTAAAGAATCTTTTGCTGAAGAAATGATCAGAATTTTTTGAAAGACTCATAAAAGAAAAAACAGGAGGGAACTTTAGCTCATCTAAACCTGGATGATATTGCATCAAAAAAACCCTGCAAGACATCCAGTCTGAATTGCCAAGAGGGAAACTGTTTTCTGCAAAGCCACATAATTTACTATTGTTAGCTACTTCTTTCTTGTTAGGAAATATTCAGTGCCCAAATTGTTTCCTTTTGAAGCTGTTAAGATTTTCAAACTTATGATGTGTTGCCACTGAATCATCGCACTGAGCTTTCAAAAGAGTGATTATTACTAAAAACCACAATCACAGCAAATCAGTGGAGTAACAAGCACACCAGGCATTGTTATGGTTCTGAAATATCTCACACACAAATACAGCAAAAAAAGTGTTGCTTCACTTCCTAACACTGAGGAGCAAATCACTGAGCCAAGTCTCAAGAAATGATGTATAGAGGCCATTTTTGTATTAAATTGGCCACAGTTAATGCTACAGAAAATAAATTAATACTCCTCTTGTACATTAGATAGTAGGCTGGTTATAAGTGGTCCAGGAATTATATGTCATTATATTGCTCTGCTGGTTTCCTTTGGCAGCATAATAGATATATCCGTTACCGAGCTGACAACAGCTAATAGTGCAGAACAAAGAAAAGGCATCACTGCTGATGGAGGTGAAGCTTCCAATGACAATTGCCTGACTGCGAGACTCAGACTTGGCCCTGTTTCTCTTGCACCACAATTAAGCAGCCAAGGTAATTGTGAGTTCAGCCTTTAGCAAGTGTTGCTGACACCAGCCATGAGAACTTTCTCATTTGGTTTTGCCAAGGTCTCGTGATTTATGTTCAACCTCTTACTTAAAAAATATTTTTAAATAAGCACTTCTCGTTATCCTCGTAACATATTCAGTTTTCTGTCAAAGAAGGGCACAGACTGGAGGAAGTTCAGTCACTGCTCAGAGCTTACAGTTGCCAAAGCACTATTGCTCTTCAGCTAAGGGGCCTGCAAACCAAGGGATTTTTATTTCAATGTGTACTGCTACAGTTCAGCAAAATTTCTGCCTGAAAAGAAGGGTAGGAACTGAATTGTTTTGACTCTTGAAATACCTTCTTCAAGCTCAGACAGGAAAGTTATTGTGGGTATTGTTGTGAGAGATGAAGATAGAAAGCTTTTCTTAAAAGAAAAAAAAAAAATTCTATTTATCCCATGGAGTCTCAAAAAAATCGTTCCATTTCTTGTCTGCCTGGGACAGTGCAGAAACTCCACTCAGTAAACCAGAAAGAAATACCATTTTGGTGGTAAGCCTGGTGTTTACTTTTCTTTATTTGTTCTGGTCATACTGGAGAAACTTGTTTAGAATAAACTTCATCTATAGCAAATGCCTATTTGTACATGGCAATTTTAACAGGATTTGTGATTACTGACTTGGCTTTGTAGCTTTGTGTTAGAGGAAGGTTAAACAGAAGCAAGAACACTAAAGATAGCTAATCTGTATTTACTAAGCCTTCTGGATATTACTTCTACTGGCAGTGCTGAAGTAATACTACAGCACGTTGCCATATACCTAACACACATAAGGCTGTTATAGGAAAATAAGCATTATGTTCATAAGTAACACAGTTGGTGTTCACTTTTTCACTGACGGCACAAATTGAACTCATGTCAACTAACACTGAATATATTCAGATCAGCTAATATCATTTGTGTTTAAAAAGTATTCCTCTGGTGGAATATACTGGCCAATACATGGAACCAGTTTGGTATAGTTCTAAACAACCCCTTAACCAGTGCAGTTTCTCTGCTGGGTCAGAGAGAATGTTTCCTACAGGAGGTTTATTCAACTAATTCAAATTAAAACTGAAAAATCAAGTGGGAACTTACTTAGAGGAATTATTTTCTTCAAAAAAATTAGATTGGAAAGATTAAGAGTTCCAGAGCCTATGGAATTACCATCAACTAGTTCAGTCAGCCCTATTTCCAGGATTACTCTGTTCATATATTGATTTATAAAAATATTAGCAAGCCTTAAACTTAATTTTTCAGTGATTATGAGGCTACAGGTTTTGCCTCTAGGTGATGTTTCCTTGGATTACCTGGTGTATTTCATAATCATACAAATAATAAATTTTAGAGTTGATTTAGGAGCTTGGACATATAAGAAGGTACTTTTAGTAATCTTTGTATGTGTCTTTTCCATGTGTATGGCCATAATTTTTCTACTCCATCTGGATGTAGCCATTTATACTTTTCTTCCTAAACCTTTTTCTCAAGGAAGGTGTGATTTTATTCTTCTGCTGCTAGAAAGACCATCAACTGCTGTATCCACAGGCTGAAATTATTCAGAAAATAAGATGTATTCGGTTCTGTGTGAAGGTCACAAGTAATAAAGCCTCCAAGGCACTATCTTCTGGTGAATCTTTGCTGCCAAAAAGGCAACATACATTATCTTTTACACATCTCCCTTGGAAGCAATTGATGCTCATTCCTTCTGAGCTGTTACAATCCTTGGCAGAGAGGAATCGGCTGTCAGGAGTGTTCTAGAGCTGCAGGCCCTCTCTTCTCCCCATGACACACTGGGAAGTCGATTATGGTCTTTGTGCCTGGGAGGGATTTTACAATTCTGCATTCTGTGCAGTGCTGCTCTGCCTGGCAGCTCCACTGCTTTGCTAAAACACACTGGGTGCTGCTGGGATGCCCTTGGAGGTGCAGCAGTTACCTTGCAGACAGGGCGATGCTCATACGCTGCTGTGTTTCGCACATAAATAGTGTGCTTGCTACTGTCATTTTTCACAAGCTGAAATAAGTCATTACAAGCCACAGAAAGAAAATGTCACATGGTTATTGCCTTACAAACTTATGCCACCTGCCAGCTCTGGTCAGATGAGCAGTGTTTTTTGTAGTGCTCTGTGATTGACACTGGTATGAGACATGCATACACACCCAGAGCTCAGGAAACCAGCTGAGGAAGGCTTCTGCAGAGATTTCTGCTGTGCTAAAACAGCTTTTCAGGCAGTGTGGGGAGTTGCTACTTGGAAATAATAAAGGCTTCTCCTTGCAGTGGCTGTTTGATCTAACCTTGAGCACACACCTGACATTCACAACTCAGCTACTCCCACTGGCTTCCCACATCAGAGCAGTGCACTTCCATTGCCATGCACTGATGACAGCAGAGCAGCACATTTCCAAACCTCCTCTTACATCAGGAAGGAGCATCCACTCCTCGCCCGTTACCTGCATCAGGTCTTGCTGGTGCATTCAGAGCAAGTTTGATCTTATGATTTAGTTGTCAGATTGGGTTGTGCAGTCGGGAGCTTCCAAAGCAATTTGAGGGAGTTGCTCTTTGTAGTCTTTACATGGGTGTGTGTTAACAGTGAGATCAGGCACGATCAGATTGGGAGCAGCAATAGCAGGGTACTGGAGTCACACAAGAGTATGCCAGTGTCACCCAACAACACAGAGATAGTTCCTTTAGCCTCCATCTTTTGGAGTACCCATACTGTTCTGGCACTCTGGCTTACACTAACAGTCTCCAGGAACTGCTTCCAAGTAATCCTCTCTGAACAGCCTGTCCTGTGGGTCTGCTCTCCAACCCAGAGCTCAGTCCTGTCAACTACTGGCCTAGCCCTGCTTTACTGCACAGCCCCCATGCCTGTCCTCTGTCTCCCTCTTTGTGTAATCCCTGGGGTGTTTTCCCCCATCCATCCCAAGAGCCATTCACAAGGAGGATAAAGACACAGAACTCAGGGGAAGCCCTGCCCATTTCAGATCCCTGGCACAACACTCAAAGCCTCTAAGCACACATCATCTGCCCTCTGGTGGCTAATTTTAGATGGATAACTATGACAATACTTTGGCATCACTTAACTCACCACTTCTGATTTAATAATACGTTGTAGCCCCTGAGAAGGCCTTTTCTTAAATTTAAGCATTAAAAAAAGAAAAAAATCATGCATGTCCTGGTGTTACATACTTTGATTTCACCAAAGATCTAGTACCTGTAATGTGACTAAATAAGATATTTACCTATTTTTTGCAGAGAGTTGATTTGAAATTTAGACAGCAAAAGAATATGAGAGTAGAGATTTAAGTCTGTATTCCATGCTAAGTTCAACATAAATTTCAGCACCTACAGGCTAAATCTGTAGCTGCTGAAATTTGCAGGCTGTCTTCATTTTTCACTAAGTAGCTCTCATGGCAGCAGGTAATGTTCACCCTGCCCCTCCTGCCCACTGCCCCTTGCTCTGGGCTGCCCCTCCCAGCACTGATGCTTCAATTCCTGGCCATTGCTATTCCCCTGGCTCCCAGCACTCTCTCTCCCTTTCTCCACTGCCAGGCAATCCATAGAGTATTTTTGCTTCTCTTTTCCCTCCCCCGCTTCTGTTTTTTTTTAGGGGGTTGCAGGGGTTGGGTGGGGAGTGTGTGGTGGTGTTTGCAGACAAAACCAGCTTGAGAACATTCCCAGTTAGCCTGATGGGAGTGCTGCAGAACATTTCTCTGTATTTGACTGCAAATACAGAAAATTTGAAGTAAATGAGAAAACACTTACTGGTATCATTAAATACACGTTTAGGTGCGTTTTTAAGAACCTTCACAGCCTTGGGAAAACCAATATATTTGCAGAATGTTTCCTCACTGACAGCAGAACTCAGCAGTTTCATTTGCTATGTCTCCAGGGGAAAGCAGTCTCAGCAAGATCAGCAAGGTTGTTTGGAAGCTCTGATTTGCAGCAGAATTCAAAATTGAATGTATTAATGGACCAAGAGGTTCAAAACATGACCTTGTCAGTAAAAAGCTGCCATATATTTGAGCAACACATAGGGCAATTAATCCAGTGGTAGAGGAGTTCCTAATAATGGCAAGTTCTTAAAGGATATTAAAACCAGAAAACCTGTTTGAATAATAGGTATGCCAAAACTTGAGTAAGCCTCTAGTATATGCCTTGCATTTGCTCCAAAACCCAACAGGACCATGGAGAAACCCACCTGAGTAGCTGTAACAAGCAGCAGCAGGTTTGAAGAGGGAGGATGTGTATAACATGAGATGTCTCTGCAGCTGTTTGCAACATTTCAGCCATGAGGTGCAGATGAATAATTTCACTTCTGTAGTTTGTACAGGATTTAACAGATAGTCTTGCACCAGTGCAGTTTCTTTCCTCTAAGAAATTATTCAGTGTTTGTTGTTTGCACAGGATTTTTCTGGACTAGACCCCACACTGATAGAATTTTCAGATGATGTAAGTGGCCCAGTTTTTCAAGTAGAAGTTAATCCTTTCCCATCTCCCTTATTTTCACTTGAATTCAGAGGAGGCATTTCAGCATTTCTGAAAGTTAGGCTAATAATGACCAGCCATACACTCATTACACTAGTTACTACCTGACATCCAGCTGATTAATGGGGCAGGAATTTGGTGGCTAGGAAACAGTTACCTTTCCCATGCAGTGTATTTGTTCTGGGGTGTGCACACAGAATACAGAAATCAGATCATGTGGCGTGAACCAAAAGAATACCCTTGCACTCAGCTATCCCCTTACAGCTCAAAGAGTAATTCCTGTGTAAAGAGTTTGTCAAATGTTGCAGAGAGCAGGAGGAAGGGAGAAGGCAGCAAGTGAGGCTCCTCTAGAAGATCCTTACTTATTGGGACTCCCATGCAACCAGGTTCATCCTGAGTCAGAGGGACCACTGAGCCTTTTATGCTACTGCCTGTTGCACACACAGGGGAGCAGAAACATCCCAGGAGTATTTCAGATGAATCACTGCACAAGATAGCTACATTCCCTCTAAACAGGCAGGTTTTCCTAGGTAACAATTAAGCTGGCTCTGTGCTCACAGCAGCCTATCTGCAGAGGCTGTGACCACACTCTATGTACAATGTATTATCAAGGAAGCAGCAACTAGATTCTTCTCTAATAGAAGTATCAGACCTTTGGAGTGTAAGTGCAGTTAGGAAGAGCAGTAGATCACTCACTGGAAGATCAATCATTGGACAGCAATTAGCTGAATAGCTTGATGTAGGAGCTGAGGAGAGGCCAAGGTTTCTCTCCATTCCAAGATATTTCATAGTAATGCCTCTGTTTAAAAACTGTGGCTTGGCAGCACCATGTTGGACTTCTAAGATATTGGTATCTAAGATATCAGTAATTTTTTCCAGCCTGTAAGTGCATCTAGTCAGGACTTCTGGCCTTTCCAAGAACAATCAAAGTTTCAGAGTTTTGGTAATCTCACTGTGGAAACAGCATCCCAGGCAGAGCCACAGCCCTGTGGAATGGGGTCAGAGAAATCTGATTACTCTAGAAAATACCAGAGCACAGAACACTGGTGTTTCTGTCTGAACTGTCATGACAGATAGGAACTGCAGCACTCTGTGGTGAACTCTGTGCTTGCTCCTCACTGGGCTTTGCAAGTCAGCAGCACCAGGACGTTCCTGCATTACTTGCTGTCATTAGCTATAAGAGTCTTGTGGGAAACCAAAGTAGTACAGAGCTACAAGTAATTCTCAGGAGGCTGTTGTCACACACACAAATGCTTTGGAGAATGGGACTGGTTAACCCTTGCTGGATACTCCTTACACATGACACACACCTCAGCACCTGCCTTCTCCAAACTGAATCCCTTAGTGCCCTGTAGTTTCAGAATGTGATGCTCAATATATTCACCCTGACAAGGGAAGTGCTGACTGATGCAGACATATACTGAATTTGGCCAGAAATAGGTAAATTCCAACTTACTTCTTGAGAGTTCTATTTGGTTTGGTAAGAAGTGCTGGGATATCCAGAAAGAGCACTTCTGATAGAATAAATACACTGTCTTCTATAATTTTTTACATTCCTTCTTTCATTTATATTTTTCAGCAAAAGGATCGATAGTATCCCAAAGACATTAAAATAAAGCTGAATCTACAGAACAGAGCTCAATTTATCTGCTGGATAAGCATTCTTTCCCCTTTCCTTAAAACAATAAGTTCCAAATTACTTTTCTCTGAACAACTTGCTGCTGTGTTCCAATTTCATCTATGTGAAGCTTTCCTCACTTTTTTTCTGAATCTTCTTTAAACCCTTAGATCTCACCCGCCCTGCCTCAGAGCAGCCACTCATTTTAATAGTACCAGCCCGAGGCCCCAGTTTTACAGCAGGAGCCACAGCACAAACAGAAAAACCAAAGATGAAGGAAGGGGCAGAGGAAAGGTCACTTCAGAGATCACACAACAGCTCAAACCCAGGTTTCCTGCCTTTCAGTGCACAGCCCTATTTAAAGGGCGGAACGACCAGCACAGCTTTTTTTGCATTTCATCTTTTTCCCTTTCAGGCTACATTTAAATCCAGGCCAAACTCTCCCTCTTTTCCACCCCCCAAATTACAATGAGTGTCAGGCAGACGCTGTCAGTTGTCGTGGCCGGCCTGTTCTTTGCCTGCTTCAAGGGGACTCTGCTGAGCCCTGGCAGCGGCTGACGGCTGAGGGACTGACCAGACTTGATTAGAAGCTGCCAGCTGAGTGGCAAGGGCTGGATGCAGCTCGTTAGTCACACAGGCATCCCAGGCACTGGCAGACATCACAAGGGAGCCCCGTGTAGGGCTGAACAGCAGACATGGCACTGAGCCAGTCCATGTATATGCTCAGTGTCATGTGTTGAGCAGACAAGGAGAGGGAGTTGCCTTCCCCCCCCCTCCCCGTTTTCATTTTTAGCTTTTACCAAGGTTTTCCTTTAGCCAAGACTGACATTCTAATGAGCACTCTGTGCCAGCTCCACTAAACATCCCAGTTTCTTTTTAACCTTTAAACCAAACTGTCCTTTATTCTGTTTTCATTTCCACTTCTTGACATAGTTATGCTATAAACCTCTCAGCAGCAGGAACTTCACTAACCTTACACAGAAAGACAGTTTTCCCCAAGACTGTCCTTTTGATTGGAAGGAGACAAGTACATTATCTTTCCAGAAGAGTAGTAATAATGGCCCTAGAAGATTGTTACTGAAGTTGCTTAGTTTGGGACCTGGATAAACCTTTGCCTATAGATACACCCCTTCCTACTCCTGCCATATTGACAATGCAAAAAGAAGAGATAATATTTAGAATTATAGAATGGTTTAGGCTGGAAGGGACCTCTAGAGGTCATCTGGTCCAACCTCCCTACACAAGCAGGGACATCTCTACCTAGGGCAGGCTGCTCAGAGCCCCAGCAAGCCTGACCTTGAATGACTCCAGGGATGGGGCCTCCACCACCTCTCTGGACAGCCCATTCCACTGAGCTATCACCCTCAGATTAAAGACCTTTTTTCTAGTATCCAGTCTAAATAGCTTAAAATCATTACTCCTTGTCCTATCATTACAAACCCTTTTAAGCACCTTTTAAGTACCTTTCAAGCAGCTGAGCTATATTTTTGGGAAACTAAGTAGTATTTGATTGTATATTTTTAGTGTATGTGTTAATTCACCACAGTGTGGCAGAAAACAATTAATTACATGCTGTTGTATAACTGTTCTTTACCATAAGATTAACATAATTTATAAGAGTGAATTAGTCTGGTTTAATTGGTGTGATGGGAGAAGCAGTAGTGGTTTCTACACTATCTCAAATAGCTGGAAATAAGCAAAAGCTTTACAAGGTTAGAGGTCACTAATTGTGATTGCTGAATACTTTTTTCCAGGTAATACTCTTAATTAAAGAAAATGTTTAATTAAGCAGAAATAAGCAGCTATAATTTAAGAGGCAGAAAAGAAAGTGTAACTGAAGAGGGTATTGCAGAATGTTTCTATTAAAAGCATAGCAGAAAATTGACAGTTTTTATAAGAAAGTAGCTTTCCAGAATCTTAACTCCTCATTTCCCCCTCTCAGGTCTCTATTCTCATTTAGCCAGTGCAGTTGAACTTTTCCTGTCACTGAGAATTCTTCATACAGAGGAAAGATGGCATTTGAACAGACCAGTGTGAAATGAGCAGGATGTAGGTGATGCTGTTACAGTTCTTCACAATTTTCATTTTTTAAATGTGTTTCAGGATTTATTGATGAAAGATTTTAGTATTTTTTATCATCTTTTGAGTACTGGTAATGCTGTCTTACTCTTGAGGGTATATTTCAGCTATCAACTTTGAGCTTCTTAAAAAGAAATCGTAATACTTTCAGTTCTCAAATTTGAAACCATTGTGATAGTGTCTAATATGACTGCAGCCTGGAGATTTCTGTGACCAATTACCTACATGAATGCCATTCTATACTCTGTCATTTCTTTGGTGTCCCTGATTTATCTCTCAAAGCCTTTATGACTTTCCGTTTGGTTTTTATGTAGAAGCAGAGCAGGTCATGTGGTTATCCAGAGGCATTAGGATGGTAATTTTCCTCAAGTTGAGTAGGTGGAAATAATTAATGGACTGCTTTATTGATGTACATAGATAGCTGATTCTCTCTGTGGTTTCAATGCCCAGCTTCAATAAAGTAGCTTGAGATTTCATCTGAGGGACCAGTAATTACACAGGGCAAGAATAATTGCTGCACAAATACAATCTGATTGTATTCTATGCTATTGCCAGGACTGATGTTAAAGCTCAAATATATAAACATGGATCTGCTGTATGAATAAGTTGACTCCTTTTATTTGAACTCATGAACTCTAGAGTAACTTAAATTCAGAAAATCTGCGCTCTTGAAAGTTAAGCAAACTTCAAAGAGAAAGTTACAGTCTTAGCACAGTGCAACACAAAAATAACTTTACTGTCTTGACTCCATCTCCTATTATTGAAGGTGACCAGTAGCAGGTACCTTGGGAAAAATAAGCACCTATGAAATAAGCACTATAAAAACTGGATCACATTTGCTACTTTTTCTCTCTCCGAGACTGCTGCAGATTTCGGGTCTCTGCAACATTCACCCTAGAGTTCTGACTGACCCTAATGAATTTGTTCCTTTTATCAATTTATACTTTATAATTTATATTTTTCTAATGCTTGATTATGAGAGAGTTTCTTGGGTTTATTCCCCATAAAGAAGCCTTTGACAGCCAAACAAGTGATTAGGAGACACAGCTTAACTGTCCACAACTCTCCTGACCTAGACCTTTGAGTCCAGTATCACCTTTTTCTGAGATCAAGTAACTAAGATGTCATACACCACACACACCCCAGATCCCACCCAGGGAAATGCCTGTCCTCACAGCATGGGCACAGACTGTCACAGGTCCATCAGCACACTTTCTAGACAGTAAAAAGGTACAATGCTTATCAGCAAGTTTGCTGTACCTACAGAAGGGCATCCTTATGGGACACTGATCACTCACTGCTGATCTCTGGGGAGAGGAGGCTTCTATTTATTTAGGCAAATCCTTGGTACTCATCACTAGAACAGCATTCAATCCTTGCTTTATTGTTCTAGCTGCTATTATTTCACTGTTGTTATGCATAGGTTTGGTAAAAGCCATCAGAATCCTTCATTCCATTGTGTCATGCTGATACTAGAGCATCCTTCATATATCTCAATATAAATTGTTCCCAGTAAATTGAAAAAAGAGCAGCTGCAATAAGATACAGACTCAATAAGGATGTCAAGAGATTTTTGCATAGGTATAAAATATAAGTAATCCCCTCATCTTCTCCCCAGATAACACACACACACAAAAGTCTGTTCATAGTGTGCCAACATATAGAGGAAATAAACTTTGAATGTATCCAATTTTCTTTGTGTCCTGAGAAGGCTGAAGACGTGACATTGATCAGACAAAACCCAGCACCTGATGTCTGTGTAACATGTTTGCAACAGATCAGCTCTCAAGCAGTGTGTGTATATATATATATGTATATTTAGGGGGATTCATAGAGAAAGGCAGAGATGACATGATCAGTATAGAGAAACTTTTGGTAGAATAACCAGTAGCTGGAGAACCTTGTTAAATGAGATTGTAAGCTAGGCTGTGGGCTGCAGGCAGACTAGCTTGTACGAGTGGTTCCTGCACAGCAGAGGAGCCAGGCTGCTCTCTGAAATCCTTCACATCCACACACAGCCTATTCCTACCCATACACAACTAGATTTTTATGGAAATAAATCATAAGTGTGGGGATGGACAAACTGTTTCATCAATGACTTAACCCCTACCAGAACCTTGTCTGTTAGCTAAGCTGGAATAATAATATAATGAATATTTTGATATGTCTTCCTAGATCCATACAGCCAATTCCTTTAGACTAAACAGTTAATTCAGTACTTGTCTTTAATTTAAGCCTTGGTTTCCTCCATGAAGCCTCCTTGGAATTTTTCCATTATAGTTCTGAATACTTTTCAATTACTTTGAGCATCTAAGCAGCAGCACTAATTACTTTAATTAAATGTAATCAGACATTAATATTGCATAATATCCCCATCCACTAGTTAACTTAGGTCAGTCACCCTTAATTAACCTTCAGCTGAAGCATGAGCAAAGTCATTCCGATCACTGGCATCACAGTTTCCCATTGCTGCACTTTTTCTTTGTCCAGCCATTCATAACAGCACCACAAGCAGGTGTCAGAGATCCTTAACCATCAGCTCCTGGGCATTTAGAAAGAAATCAAAGATAGCAACACAGACTTACGTGTGTGGGTGAGGAGTCTGACCTCTGGAGTGCAGCATCACAACATTGGAGCTCCACCTTCTTGACCTTCTGGTGGTGTGCTGGTGTGGCAGGCACTGCACAGAGTGCAGGGTTCCCTGCCAAAACCAGAAATAACATTATAAGACATCCCCTCATAGCAGCAGTTTTCCAGTGCAGCTTTTCTGGGACAGTCCCAGTTACCCCATAAATTCTTTAAGTGATATGAACTTCAGGATAATGGATTGTCCTGATTGGCTTGCCCCTTTTTTTTTTGGCACTTACCATGTCTAGTTTGTGTATTTTTAAAAAACTTGCTAAAGAATTGTTTCTACCAAGCATATTTCTGCCCAGCAGATTTTTTTGTAATGCTAGAAACCATTCAAGCAACAGATTTCCCTTTTAATATTTTTTCTCTTGAACCTACAGCTCTACAGTTTCATCATTAACTTACTTTTCTTTACCACCACCACAGGGGGATTTATCAAGGGAAACCAGGCTATATCTCAGTTAACCTCCCTTTTATTCTAGGCCTCTGCATAAAGAGGGATTTTCTCTCTGACAAAAACTGAAGCAAGACCCTATGGAAATTCTCTTAAGAAAAAAGCACAAATAATTAAGTGTGCTCTGCTTTGTTTTTAATTGCACTACATTTATTTTATTCAATTTCAAAGCATTAGCACTATCATTTAGCTTAGTCTGGAAATTTCTGTAGTCTTGTAAGTCTCCAGTGGAAGTAGGAATTGCCTAAACAGAGGAGCCAAATACATTTGTAAGACCATACTGCTTGTTCATTCTTCTGATCATGCAAAGCTTCACTGATTTTAAAGGCCTTCTACCTGACCTTCTAGGCAGTGGTTACACACAGGGTTTAGCATTCAAATAAAAGACAATTTGATGTAGCTATCTGCAAATCCAGCCATTTTGGGTGCTCTTCCCTGGTATTTGCTTTCCCAGAGTATTAAACTATCATCCCTCCTTAGAGATACATCCTAAGAGTAGTTACCCTTTCTGGGCTCTGCATGGGAGCTGTTTTGATTGCCTGTGTCAGGTTTTAAGAAAAGATATTTCACCAGTGAATTGAAGGTACTAGTAGCACGTGGTCATGTCTGAACTGGATGCAAGGAAAGTTGGCTTTGCTGAATTGTACCACGTGAGTCATGGCTGTGCCACTCAGAGCCCTTCAGGGCTGTTTGAGCACCTGTAGACACATAGCCAGGTGAACACAAAGAAAGAAAAAGCTTCAGCTGAAAATTGAGTTTTCAGATATTTTGTAATAAAACTAACATTGGTGGACAGTAGCTTATGAACTACTGGAACAGGCAGATACTCAACAGCTGCGGAACCATTTCCATCACATGTATAGATACTCACACTGAAGCTTTGCTGTGCAAGCAGCAGCCTTTATAAAAAAAGCCCAAAGTTTACCTACTTTTGTAGAGAAGTTAGATGAAGCATTATATTAACCCAGCCAAAGTTTTACACCTGAGTACACTCAAACTTTGAAGGCAGAAAGGGCTGAGCTGTTCTCTAAAACATGACAGGAAAACACTCACCAAGATGAGCCATTTTCCTAAGGCTACACAGCTCAGAAGACATTTTCCACATGTCTCCCTTTGAAAGAAAATCTTCCCATGGGTTAAAGTCACTACAAATGTGAGGCTCAAATCCAGCCCAAACTCTCCGTGGCTCCCACTAGATTAGCCAAGAACCACAGGCAGAAGCACTGCAAGCAGAAGCAAAATCCTGCATACAAGCAGTCACAGCAACTGAAAAGCTTTTTATAAGCAGCTGATGGGTTGTTATCAGCTCCACCCCCTGTGCTCCTGCCCAAGGACTCAGCCCCACACCCCTTTACCCAGTCAGGGTTTGCAGGTTTTGTCACACAGCTTCTAGACTAGAAGAATGCTTTGAGGCTTAAAGGTTATGAAAGCTTTTAACAATATGTAAAAAGAAAAAATAAAGCCAAGAAAGGCATTAATATTCACCCCTGTGAAATTTCCACCTGCTACACACAACTACAGAATAATTCTGATAAAGTCAAAGCTGCCTTATATACCTCACCAGGGACAAAATGTGCAGACAAATCTAAATGAGTCCTTTGTGTATCTGGTTTGTTGCTCTTTACTCACTTAGAAATTTTTCCAGCACCCAAAGAGAAGTTCAGGTTGATCTTGTCTATAAATTGCAGATTAGATGCTTTGGAACTTCCAGCCTGCAGTATATAGTTACATCACTTTTTTTTCCAGTTAGGGGTACAGAAAGTAACTCAGAAGGTGAGGTGCAGGTACAAGGGTACAGAAGGTACCTCAGCTTCTCAGAAATCAGGGGTTCCTCCCTGTTCCAGGCCATTGCACATACAGGGAAGGAGCTTTCCTTCTTCACCTCCATGTATGCCTATTCCAACAAGATTTTTTTTAAGATCAGATCTTTGACTAAAGAAAGATTTGGGTGAGTGGAACAGAAATTAGTAGAACTAATTCCTACTAATTTAGTGGGCTGTCTAGAGAGCAGGGCTGTTCTCAGGGATCACAGAGGGTGAGTTTCTCTTAGAATAATTTTGTGGGTTTTAATGAATTCTTCTACATATCAAGACTTTTAAAAAGCTGGGTAGAAGGGAAAGGTTTTAGTCTAAGTACACATTGAATGTGTGCAAAATGCGCATAAGGGCTAATGAGTCACATTCCTATTGCTCAATAAATATTGTATAATACAGCAAAGGAGCTATTTGTAATTGTATCCAGGGTTATATCTAAGTACCTTCAAAAGAGAGAAAAACCCAACCAACCATCTTTCCTGATACAAAACGATGAAACAATATGTTTTGATCTGTGTGTGTGAAGCTTTACATTTCAAGTGCTGGATGGATTTGCCTGTTTTCAGTTTCAGCTCGTGTGCAGACAATCTGACAAGTGTAATTACCTGCCTGTCTGTCTCGCAGGGATTGCTCTAGTCTTTCCAGACTTCTCTTAAACTTGCACTTTTTTCTGTCTTGCAGTTCCCTCCTTTTGGGGTTTGGTGAACTCAGCTTGGAATCTTTGCTCTGTTGGGAAAAGGCAGTCACCTGTCAATATTGAAACCAGCCATATGATTTTTGATCCCTTCTTAACTCCACTTCGCATAAACACAGGGGGAAGAAAGGTATGTGTCCTATCATGTTGTGCTAGAATCAAGAAGTTACTGGACTTACAAATATTTGCTATATTTTATATTTCTAAAGCATTTACACTTTCAGTCAGCTCTGAGGCAGAATTACAACAAAGTGCTTTGCAAATCACACAATTTCATCACTGCTGGAGATAGAGCAACCATGCATTGTCAGGTGTCATCTAGCATGTATTTATATTTTCATATTAACTGTTACCTGGAACACTGCTGTCTGGAAGAATAGCATCTCACTTAGAAACATCATGCTCATAATTAAATTTGGTGCTCACCCTGAGTGGCGTTTTAAAGGTGCTGTGCTAAAAGTGTTGTTTTAGATGGCCAGGACCACCTTTTATTCATCTAAATCAGGATAACATTGCAGTGCCATCATATTAAGGGGTAGAAAGATGAATGAGCTTCTTTATGTTAGGAAATAAAAAGAACCATGAGACACATATCTCAGCATGGGACAGGCAGACAGATGTGTTCAAAAAGTGATCTAGTTTCTGTGTTATCTAGAGCATATTGGCACTCATCATAAGATTTTTTTTTACTGGATATGTGCTCACATATGTGAGAAAACAGAATGGCAACATTGATTTTAATAAATCATGAGTAAATCTCCAAGGATATTGGATCAGATGGAAATGGCAGGTTAGCAAAGATTATCTTACTCTAAAATCAGCATGATAATTTCTTGTTGAAAAGTGACTACCAGAGCTGGCTAGTTTATTAACCACTCTTTGTGACCAATAATATTTTTTAAATGATGTAGATAGAAACCTTATCTTGTTCACACAGATTTGGAAAGGATATCTTAATAAATGGAGGAATGAAAATAGAGTCATTCAGGGTTAATGTGTCTACTTGTGCCTTCTGGGCTAGTCCAGGTAGGTTAAAGGTAGAGGGAGGAAACAATCTTGGCAAAATGATGCTCTGCAAATGGGTGGGGATTGTTGTCCGAGGTATGTGCACATACAGAAATACTCCTGAGAGATGCTCCTCACTTTTTTATACTATATCTGTCTAGGAGCTAAAATGTGGGAAATGTTTTCATTGTAATAAAGACCTTAAATTCAGTACATGTTTGTACAAGTTTTTCAACTCACATATTGAAGTGTTGTGCTCATGCATGCAAGTCAAAATAATTGACGTTCAAAGAGAGGTAGTTATTAGAAAGCATTTCAGAGAACAAACTGATCCTAATGATTATGCTTAATGATTTTTCTTTCACTAAGAAATGTATTCTCAGTATGGACATACAAGGACAGTCCTTAAGTAACCAAGTTATCAATTCTGTTTATCCAACAGAAGGGTTGATACTTTTCAATTCTAGAATTATTTTATAAATAAAACACCTTGAACCTGTTAGCACTGTTGGAAATAGTCATTAAGCCATAATGGTTTTGTGTTGCCTTCCGTAGGTGGGGGTGCTTGAAAGGGTATTTTAAAGATTTTGTTGCTTATTCCATGCAGGCAGTTCCCTTTGATTCGGTCTGTAACACAGAACAATGCAGATGGAAAGGCATTGTGACTTAGAGCATCTGAACAAGCAGGGACTCTAACAAAAGGTTATTTCAAAATGATTTATCTTCTCCTGTTGTCTTGACAAATGAGATTTCTGCTGGAAACAACATAAGATGTTTGGAGTTTGCTGTGCAGTTCCCATTGAGGTTCTGGTGGTACGTGTGCACAGTGAATCCCTGTGAGCTTCATCGGGGAAATGAGAAAATGAGCTTTATCATCTTGATACAAAAAGGAGTTCTATTGACTCAGCTCTTTATGTAAAGGCTGAGATATTTCTGATTATTTCTAAATTACAGTATGATGTAATATGAAAGTCAAGACCAAAATTGTGTGGAAGTTGTCAGTGAGTTGAAGCCAGGAGTTTCAGAATAGTTAATGGCTTTAGCAATTCTAAGAGTTCAACTGGGTTTTTGTACCAACTCAGGGTAAAGCAAATGTGTGATTATTAATGAAATAGCAGAGGCACTGATAACCTGGAAGATGCTTTATCAGTAACGAGGTGTTTGTACCATGCTCACAAATATTATCCTGCTGCAACACTTATCCTGGTTGTGCTCAGTCTGTTTCAGAGAGGTTTCTAAAATGGCTGAATCAAAATACTCCTCTGAGGAACAGATTGCAATTTCAATACCTTAAAAAAATTTCTTTGCTTATAGTTAAGGCTTCAGTGAGGATTTGTTTTGGCAGGTAGTATATTTGTGTTCACTTTCTTGGTAATGTTTTATATGTTGAAAATGGAGCTGTGTTTCATATAGGCTGAAGCACTTCAGTTTTCAGGGCAATGAACCAATTGATATAGCAGCCAGGGAATTTCTTAGACAAGGCTTTACAGTGATTATGTTGAACACAAAAGGATTTTATGGAACTGATCCTAAAAAAAAAGATGAATAAATAAAAAAGGGATTTGATATGGTTTCAAATCAAAGTTATAATAAGCTACCTTACATGCATAGTGAACAAGAGAGACAGCTAGTTGTGCACACAGGCAGAATTTTACTCCTCTCTTGTGAAGGGAGCTGGGAGGGGAGTCAGGCTGTAAGAGAGAGCTAGATGGAAGGAAACATTCAGTATAATTACTCTTGGAACAGTAACTTGGAATTTTTAACAAGATTTTTTGCTATTAAAGTAGACATCAGTTTTATTTGAGTTTTCAAACTCAAATATTTGAGTTTAAAAATGTTTCTACTTTGTGTGCTTCATTTTTGGAATTAACATAAGAATGAAGAGAAGTGGTTCCCCCATAGGAACAGAATCCAAGACCAGCCTAGAGAAATTCAGATAACATATACCTGGGTGGTGTGATCACTGTCTTAATCCTTCCTCCTAACTCTTTCATTCCTTACTGCTCACTTCTCTTGGGCCTTTATTTTTTGGGGGTGGGAAGGACTGTGTAATTCCTGTAAAGCAGTTACCTGTTTAGTTCTCAATGTCTGCCTCAGAAGACTAAAACTATTCCATTACAGAATTTATGACTAAGGAGTCCACCTTAAGTACATACCTTCCTAGCTGATTCCATTAAAGAGTTTCTTTTATTTCAGGATTAGTAATGGAAGGCATTTTAGTAAACCAGATTGAGGCTTTCCTACAATTTTTTAGACCACTTGGGAATAAAACTGTAATTTTCTTGTTCTTAAAGAAAAGTGGTCTGAAAGGAGAATATGAAGGACCACAGCACTGTCCTCCCACCCCATAGCCTAGAAGGGGAGCAGAGTACAGTCTGTGTCCTGTTACATGGCAAGTGACTTGATAGTTACTTCTAATCTGAGGCTGAGAAGGAAATTCTTCCCATTTCATTCAGGAGCAAAAGGGATGGCAATACAATTTCCTAAATATTTATGCCTCTTTGATCCAACTTTTCCTGATAGAAGTCCCAGTGAGCAATAATATATTGCTTTCTGTGCTGTCCAACGACTGCAGTGCAGTATCAGGTCATGCAATTTACAATTCAAGCATCATCAGCTGTCGTTCTGCATCGTGCTCTGGTATTTTGGATGTTTGTGCTTCTCCATTTCCCGAGAAAGTGGCTTTTCAGGTCCTGAAGGCTGAATATCATTGATACTGATAATTGGATTTCAAGATCCAGAATCTCAGCACAAGATATTTAATGAGTTTACATGCAGATAAATTCCCCAGAAGAAATGCTGCTTTTGAGGAAACTCCTCAAGTTTCAGATCTCTCTCAGGCCCAGCTTTGTCTCTTGATTATCTGTTTTAATGAATTTAACATGCAGCCCATTTCAGATAAACAGCCCTTTTTAATAAACAATAGGAACCCCTGTTAATATGCAAATCACACTCCTCTACTCTGTCACAAAGAAAAACACGGTTTTACTTTTCTACTGTTTTTCTTTGGATTCACATAAGCAGAAGTCAGCCAGCAACAGCAGAGCAGAATAACCACTGAGGAGCCAGGGCAGTCCAGTGACATCCAGGCAGCAAGCACTGTGGGTTTCAGCCTCCAAAGCAGGGATTTGTGGACTCTCAAGGATGATAGTAATGGAGGAACAAACCACCTCACCTCCCACTGAGCTGGTCCCTGCTGGGATCTCCTCCTCCATTCACCAGCACCATCATCTCTCTTCTCCAAGCCTTTGGTCCCCTGACATACCTGTAGCCCATCTGCCTTTGATCTCCTGATCCTCCGTGGATTTAATTTCAAGAGCCCTATTTCCAAGATTCTTTAAGACTGAACTCCAGTTCTTGGCCATGGTTATTTTTTTTCTCCTAAAACCATGTTAAGTAACAGCATTTGCTTTGGACACCAGGTGCATCCCTACTGACTAATTAAACCTTGTCACGTCAGTGGTGCTGTGTCTTACCAATCATTTTAGGTCATGCTCAAGGACTCACATTGTGGTTTAAAGTGGGTAAAGTTCTGTGTAAAATCACTTTATTTTTAAAACAAGGAATGTACCATATACCTGATATTGACCTCTGAGGAAACAAAGCAGTTGATTTCTGCTGGCCAAGGACTGCTGTGTATGTTCTCTAGCTCAGTGTGCGTAAATGAAAGTTACTCTGTGAGATCCATAAGTCTGCCTCCTCAAATGGAACATTAATGAATGCAATCACATATTATTTAAATTAATATCTTTATAAATAATTGGTTCATTCTATGCATCACAAGATAATGGCAATATTTAGCAGTTTCTAAACTAAAATGGGAGAGGAGAAAAGAGATTTATGAATTGAAATCAGTTAAATGGTTTCTCTGCCAGCTAGTTCTGATTCCATGCTGTTCAATCAATTCAGAGTATTACCAGCATTTTTCTCAAGAGTGCAATATATGACAACTGCCAAGCTTTGCTTTGGTGATTACTGAAAGGACAGATACTGGTGTGAACCATATTTCAGCACTGCAGGAATATAAAAAATGAATTGTTAGAAATGGTCCAGGAGGAATGGATAGCAATAAGACATCAATGTCATCTGTAAACTGATTTGTGATGAATTTTTAGAGGGCTTAATAATATGATGTTTTGATTTAGAGTAGCTTTAGAAAGTCAAAAGTCTGATGCAAACATCAAAAACTTTAATGAATAAAAAATGAAATATAGTATTGCTGCTTAAATAATTGTTTAACATTTCTGGTACTTCTGCAGCATTGCATGGTCTCAGATGTGTTGGTAAGTTAAAATGAAACCAGCAGTTTAAAATAACTTGTTTACTGGCTTTAGAACGGGCAAAAGTGCTAAGTTAGTATTTCAGAGGTATTTGCAAACTTTGTTGTAGACCATATATACAGAAAAACACATATTCAGGGTCTGGATCTGTCTGTGTATTGGAACTTCAGACTCCTTATCACTTCAGTAATCCCTTCTTCAGGCTGAATCAACCCAGAAAATGTGGGGACTCAGCTGTGCAGCTTGTGCCCTAAATTCCTGGTTGTCTGTGGCAGTGAGGCACCACTGAGACTAAAGGAGTCCTGAATGGGCACAGGGATCCATTTCAGTGGCTTCTTCCTAGTATCAAGGGGTTCTGCTCCAGTATAATCCACTGCTGGACAGTTAGTGTAGTATCAAAACAAGCTCACCTGTCTGCCCTGGGAGACTTCCCAGCGATCCTGGATTTGGCCAGGATTTTGGGCTTGCTCCACCAGCTCTGTTGTGCCCTGGCTTAGGGCTCAGTAAATTCTCTCATTTTGGCAGCAGTACCTTTCAAATTATGCACTGTATCTCAGCTGCAGTGGTGTGGTAATTCAAAGCAACCCATGGTATCCTTGCAAACGTGGGTGTGCTGGTATTTGAAACCTCAGTGGATTCTGCTGTTACCCATGGTGGGCAGTAGATCCATTACAAGGTTAAAGAGTCTGTGATATTATTGAAGCTGGGCTGGAACTAGACAAAGGTCTTGTCCATTGCTTTCTTTTTTTTCCCTCCTCAGTTGTTCATTTCAATAAGTTGCTTTCCTGTTTTCAGCTCCTAATGATGTAGCTTCAGAAGAAGATTGGAGCTGCAGCTGGCTTCCAACAGCTAAATAGTTTGATGTATTCAAAGGAGTTTTCAAAAGTACCAACTTTGTTCTTAATGCCCTTTCTCTGTCTTCTAATACACATCGTGCATTGTTTTGATAGTATCTTATTTGGATTTATTTCATGCTGCACTTAGGTCTGTTTATGAAACGAGATATTTATTTCAAGCCTTGCAGAAGTGAAAGTACCATATATCTTGTCTTTGTACTTGATTCTGTACTTGGGGCTGTAACCACTGAGAGGAGAAGCTGCAGATTTCTTTTCTCTCACACTGATCCTGCTGTCATAGCAGAAGTGCCCAAGTCTCCTAACACCATATGCTTTAAATGGAATAGAATTTTGTATTTTAGCATTGTTAAAACACATTTCCTGGTCTCTGAAGGATGGTTCGTTCTTTGACTTTTTTGTTACAAACATAAAATAATCAATGTATGACATATCAAAACTTGGTAAAATATGATATTTTCTTGAAAGCAGGTATTTTTGGCACAATATCAAGAAGTGTTTTTTACCAAGAGCCTTCTGTAATGGCTGGGGATGTTCCATGTCGTTTTGTACGCAGAAACTGAATTATATTATCAAAGTAATATATGAGGAAGATGCTGGCATACAGAACCAGTTCATCTGAGGCAAAACACTTGCTGTGACAACCAGAAGTAATGAGAATCCACACACCTCTCCTGCTGGATCCTGACCTCAACATTGTGGAGTTTTGTGCTCTCAGTTCAGTGGCTGCAGTTTGTAAAGCAGTTTTTATGGTCACTGGTTGTGTATATTGGAGATTTCTTTTTCTTCTCAGAAAGCAAATGTGAGGTACCCGTTAGGTTCAGTTATCAGTCCTTTGGGAAGGTCACACAGAGCTTTAAATAGCAACATAGCTATTGGAGCTAATGCTGCCTGTGTTTGAAAACAGCATTGCAACAGTTCTGTAAATATTGAAGAATAATTTACCAAGTATCCAAGACAGATTTTCTTTTTCCTCTTTGTAATTTACATAAGCCTAGGTTGAAATGATTTTGAACTGCTAAGTAATTATTTATCAACAGTTCACAATAATTTTTCTTCAGTGCTTTTTATTTCAGCATTGGTTTATTCTCCTCTGGGAGTTCAAACATTTGAGCTTTGCAGCTCCCTATCCTTGAGGTGCCCATATTGTGTAATGAAGAGTGCTTCTAACAGTGTCTTCCCTGGGCTTTTGGTTCTTCACCGACTGAAGCAGGTGGCAAGACTGACTGTTAGCTCATCAGCCTTTATCCTGCATCCATCAAGTATGTATTTATAGCCAAGCTCTTTCTCCTGAAGATGATTTACAAATTGCTCTGTAATTCTCTAATAGAGTGTAGTTTAGACATGGAGAGAGGACACTTTAGAATGTTCGGTGTCTGCTGCTTGTCTAGGCAGGAGATGTGATTTGGCTGAAGATCTGTTTGTGGGAGTAAGGCAGTAAGTCAGCTTTCTGAATAGCTGTGCAGGGAGCAGACACGGTGCCTGCTCGGGGCAGCTGGGAAGTGTGAGCTCCAGGAGACCCAGTTCCTGACTGACTGGAATCAGACGCAGCCACTAGGAACCTGAGGAAAAGGTTCTCTTCTTTTTTTTAGATAACTCTCATCCAAAATGGTTAGAGCTGTGGAGTAGGTTTGTCGTTGGGCTGCAGGAACCCCAGATAAGTGAAGGCAGTCAGGAAATAAACTAAGATCCACGTTGACTTATCATCAGTTCATTCACATAAAAGTTAAGAAAGTTAAGGTTGGGTAAACATGCTTTGTGGTTGGAGGATTAAGCACTAAATAATTGCAAGTGTGGTGCACAACAGGTAACAAACAGTTCTGTTAGCCACATCTCCCAGTGTTGTTTTACACTGAACGTAATAAAAAAATCACCATCTATTTGGCAGGGATTTCTGCCTGTCTTGCAGCTGGAGTAGGTACTTTATAATAGACACCTGTCAGTCCTGCTGTAAGCTGGAAAAGATGGGGAGAGAGAACACGGCTGCCGGGGTGAGGTACAAATTGCTGTGGCAGTCAAATGTGCCATTCAGGGTTTTGAGTAGCAGTTTGGTGTTAGAGGGAGTGTAAGTTCATTGGTTTTCCTCCTGGTACTGCCAATCGCTGATTGCTGGAGATTGGAGCAGGCACAGTTTGCTTATAGATAGGAGAATTAAACTATGTATTTTAGGATTAGATGCTAGAAAGGAGCTTAAGGGGAAAAACTGAAGCGGTACTCAATGAACTGTATCTAATAATCAAAAACAAATCTGTGGATCAGCAGCTCCTCAGCAAACTGGGATGTGGCTGGTAAAGCAGTGTGGGTGTTTAAGCTGCGTGTTGCTCAACAGGCTGAGGAAACCCATCAATAGGTGATTCTGGAGCAGAGGAGGAAAATGTACATAAATTGGGGGTAAGAAATTGTTCTTAATGTAAGGGACACTGTTCATTACAGGGGGTTTCAGGCCTTGCAAGAAAATTGGAAAGATAAAATAATCCTTTTGCACATGCCCTTTTTTTATGTGGGATGTGTTGTTCCTGTACAGAAAGTGACAGAAAACCATGGCTTGTAGTGGTATTGCTTAGGTGAGGGGTGGCCCCTCTGAGTCACTGGGGTAAGTGCTGGAATCTGTAACTATTGTTTGGTTTATGTAACTTCCAACTGAAAGCAATTCTAACTGAACAGTGTTACCTCCAGCTTCCTCATCAAGTTATTGCTTCTGTCCCTGAACAAGAAACAGTCCCAAACTAGCAATGTAGGTCCAACAATGGCATTTTAGCTTTTAAACCAAAAAAAGAGGGAAGTTAAACTTGACTACCAGAAATAATTGCAGAGTCTGTTTTAACTGGCACATGTGAAGAAGATGATTAAAGAAACATTTCATTTTCTAAAGTTTCATAGAAGAAGAAGAAGAGGAAAATAGTAGAATCTTCATATATCAGTAGAAAATGCCAAATAGGTAGGTCCCATTTTCATGAGTCTTCTCTAGGATCCAGCCTCAATTTAGAACATTTATCTTATAGGAAGAATGAGTGTGTCTGTATATATGCCTCTGTGTGTATGTGTACAAGGTTCTTAGCTTGCCTCCTTTTTCTAAAGCTGTATCCTGTCATCCATCATTTCAGCAGTCAAATAAAGGCAAATGAACATATAAGGTTTCTCCTGTAGTCTATTTTCCAGAATTTGTCAGAATCCAGAAACTCACTGTAAGACACGTGAATAAAGCATCAGTCTGAAGAAACAGAATCATTTGTAAGGAAAGTCAATAAACTGTTGATTTTTTGAATTTAGTTTTGTCACTGTTGCACCAGCTCCAGCTCTGAATAATGCTGCAAATAGGTAAAGGGATGGCTTCAGTAAAGTTCTCTTGAACTTAAATCTATATAACTTGCATCACAGCTTAAAACCATCTGAAGGAAGTTCATGTGGGTGCTGATCCACCCCGAGGGGATTCTTTCACAAAGGCAGGTGGAGTATCTGAAGTGAATATTAAAAGATAATTCTGTTTTTTCAAGATGACCCTTTATTTCAGCATTGTGAATTCACAAGGTCTGACTGTCTCAAAGCTGCTTTTGGGATCAAGGTGAAAATGTGCATCATATAAATATAAGTAATGCTAATCTCCAACCAGTGACATACTGCTCAGGAAAAACCCAAGGTACTATGTACTGCACTCTTGTTTGTTTTAACAACTCAGAGCCTCCTGTCTCAGGGAACCCATTCAGCAGAAGAGGATGTTGCACAGAATGCATTAACTTGTATGGCACGTTGCCACATAGATACATTTGAGGTATACACCAGGGATGAGGAGGAAGGGGAAGAGCAGGGAAGGGTTAATAAGGACAGACTGTGTTTCTTTACATTGTGCAGTAAAAAGGAATGGGTATAACCTTTCTTCCATGCCCCAGCCAGCAGCTGGAAGCAGCATATAAACATCCTAATTTGCTACTGAGTGTATGAAATCCCTGTACTCACATTCTGCAGCCCTCCATTCCCTGCCACACACACACAATGCAAAGAAATTATCACAGACAGACCTTCAAGTCACATCATCTTCCCAGGCTATGCCAAGGGCAGCACAGCTGTGCTCAGGTGGCACTGAAAAGCTCCTTTGAAGATACTTTGCCTTAACTATTTCATTTAGGACTATTTAACACCTCTACCTAAAATAGTGTTCAAATGTACTGTGCAAAGAAGCCTTTGGAAAATTAAAAGGATTAAAATGAACAATTTTTACTCACACAGATGTAATTTTGATAACATCACAGCCCTTCCAAATAAATATACTTTTGTGTTTAGTTTTGACAAGCACAATATTTATATGATGGACATAAATAGCTACTTTTGAGTGACTTAAGCTTTTGATGCAGATATACATTCATGATCTTTTCTTTCAGTGTGTTACTAAAAAAGACAGGCTGCCATGGTTTCAATAGCCTGAAGATGGATTGGGATGTGACTCCCTGTTTGGCACATATGAGGCTATTTACCAGGTTGCTCAATTAGAAGCACAGAAACACCATTAAACAGGTCTCCTGGTTTGATGTTGTCCAGGGACAGATTTGAATGCTGGAGAGAGAAACTGCACTCAGAACCTCACTACCAAGATGGATTTGACATGGACAGAAGGCAGTGAGTGATACTGGAGAGATCCTCAGATTCATTAGCCACCCAACAGTAAATCCATGCCTCTAAATCTCAACTTGAGGCTTAAAACTTCAGCATTTGATCTTGTCTATTTGAAGTCTTCTCAATGCAAGTAAGCCACTGTCTACTCAAGACCAGATGGATGTTGTATCCAGGCTTTTTATAGTGCTTACACCACAGTCTTTTTTTTATATATATATATACAGAAGGAAATTGTTTGGAAGCATGAGATTGTGTGCCAGCATCTGATCAAATTTCAGATGGAATGGTCCTCTATTATTGTGCAGAGTTTTGTGTCATCAACTTAACCCTTTGTCTCACCCAAATGTCCTCAGTCCCTGAGGTAACTACATATTGGTCATAAATTATTTTTGTATCTTGACCTTTTGGGAGGCCTCTTTGTGACAAGTGTTACGGTTGGGCAAAAGTTGGGTGAAACTGGCCAGCAGATACTGGAGATAGGCAGGGAAAGGAGGAAACAGGCCAGCAACCAGTTACTATTGTAATGAATTATTTGCAGTGCCTTTTGTCATAGGCATCTTTTTGCAAGCAATGTGCATCTGTGAAGGCAGGAGCTGTCAAAGCTAAGGACTTATGTAACAGGCAGGGAATTTCACAGGTAGCTGTATATTAAAGAAAGAAATTCCATTTCTTGTACCTTGCCGCTGTTAACGTCACCATTTTGCATGTCAGTGTTTGGCTGCTGTTTTCTCCAGCAGAAATGCATAATTTTCAATATCTTTCAGGGCATATAGCACTGAAAACTCAACACCATAAGCAAAATAAAGTTGATAAACTAATAATAATGGAACATTGCTTGGATAAAAGTCTTAACAGCCTACTCAAGGAGTGTCTCACCCAAGGAGTTTTCCTTTTAGAAAAACATCATTTAGAAGATCTGGCAGCATTTGAACATAAATGGTACACTGGTTTCTTACTATTGTGAGAAATTCAAGTTAGGGAGCTAAGCATCACAAAGGCTGCTGAGAACCACTGCAAACTGCAATGCAAGGACACGTGTAAGGACAACTATACTTACACTGAGCAAGGTCACAGCTAAAACCCTCTTACAGCTATCTGCTAAGTCTCACAAGCCAAAGGTGCACTACAAGAGAATCTGTTCAGAAGTACCACAGCCAGCTCAGAGAAGAACAGGCAGAGGTACCAGCTTAAATTACGTAAAGAGGGTATGTGAGTTGGCACTGCACAGCTGGCATGGAGTTCAGCCAGCCATGGTGGCATCCCTGGATTCAACTCTGTGGTTTAGGGGAAACTTCTGCCTAAACAGCTCAGGATATTTGAGTGGACTGATATTTTTCCAAATGTCATGTTCTTTAAGTGCTGTTTGAAGTTGAAGGTTTACTTGGTTCCCCTTAGAATATCACTGCAAATATCACCACGATGTTTATACGTGTCCAGCTGCTTTATCACCTCCTGTTCCTAGCCTCCCAAAACAGTGCAAGGGAAGAGGAGAAATTATTTAGCAGGAAGAAGTGTTAGACCAGTTTCACAATGAATGCTCACCTTTGCAAGTGAAGGCATGATGTCCTCATGGAAGGACCAGTCCTTCATTCTCGATGACTGTCACGTTGCCTGTATTGCTGCCTGGACTGCTGACACTTATACCTCATCCCCTGCAAACTGAGCAAAATATAGAAGATCAGAAACATAGCTGTGAATACATTCTTCACCATGAACTCCACAATATGTTTGTTCTTTGGAGGCTGTGCTAATGAAAATCTCTGCAAGAACCCAGAAATCATCACAGGTCAGGGAGTATTTCGCTTGCATCTCCATCATTCTTCGGGTAAAAGCCCGTTTCGTTTCCAGATCTCTGATAATGCAGTTAATAATGAGGTGTTCTCAATCCAGTCTCTTTCCTCAGCTAGTTCTGGGCTCTCTGATTATCTCATTGAAAGGATTAAGTGTTATTTCGACCAGTGGATTTTGCTCATATCCTCTCTTCCACTTAAACTTGTCTTTTCCTGAAAGCCCTTTAGCTGTAAAACCACATATCCATTTCAACATCTAAAATCCTTTGTCTCATAATGTTTGTCCTTTTTTAGTGCACCGTTGTGCCCTGCATGACTACCTAGAGAGATGTGCAGTGGACTGTATACTCAGGAGATTCCTAAAAAGAGAAGCTACTGGGAGGAGCAAAATGCACACCAGCACTTTAACTTTTCTTCCTGCCTCTGCCAGATACCATCTGTTATCTTTGGATGGTTTGGGACTGCTGATTTCTGTGAGCAGCATAGAGGTGATTACTGAGCTGCTGAGCTGTGAGCCAGCACTGCCTGCTGTGGAAATACACTGCAGCCTTTAGCTCCACACTCCCCACATAAATTAGGAGCAGTATTACAGCATCTGCTGGATGTAATGGGAGAATAAAACAGCTGTGCCAGATGAAATATTGAGTATGTCAAATTATTACAACAAACTTTATAAATATTACTATTAGTCTGACTGCAATCATTTTTTAATAGCATGGGAAGGCAGAAAGAGGAGTTCTGCACATCAAATGTTATGAAAAAGAATGATGCCACTGTGGAGAGCACGGGGACCAGCACCCAATTAGAGCAGACACAAACACGGAGGAAACTGGAACAGCAATCCCAGAATGAGAAGGATAGTTCCCATCTCAAGATCTGCCGTGGTAGCAAGAGTCCACAAAGCATTAAAGAGATATATTTTGCCATTTTTTACAAGATGAAAGTTACATTTCATTAGCTTTTTATAGTATTTTGAGCCCAATCAATAAGCTTTACAACCTGCATCCGCTGTTGGCTCATTGGAGCTAACTGGGCTGCGATCAGCTTTCTGTCTTGATGCACTATAGATGGGCAATCACACTTCACATAATGACTAAAATGGACACCTTTGGTGATACCAGATTCTTCAATGAGATATGTAATTGTTCCCAGCTTATGCAGCTTTTATTGAATTATTATTGAAAACATAATTTCATGCTTGGTCAAGTGGTAAATTTAATTCGTTCACTAGCAAGATATGGCAACAAATATGACATTACCAGTATTCCTTCTAAGAAAGGAGAGGAAGTTCTTTATAGCTAGCCAGCTGAGCACTTGTTGGTTAGCTTTTCAACATTTACTGCTGAGGGATTTAAAAGTGCAGGAAAAAACTTTTCCATCTAAAGTAGGTCAGTTGTGACTGAAAGTTGTCACTTGGTTATAATACATAATTTGAGTCTTGTGGGTACATTACAATCCCAGTTAGTTTTGGTAAAATGGAATTGCCACTGGTCCTGCTTTTTGGGGGCTTCAGGACACAGATGAATCATTGCCTGGGCAAAGGACTTGTGGCTGGATTTCATGAACTACAACTAAAAATTTGGCATCTTCCTTCCTGTAGCTGTGTGTGCATCTGTGTTATACTTTCAGAAATGCATGTGAAAGGCACTGTCCATCAGTGAGATGTCTGCACATGGACTATGTGGAAGGTACACCTTCTTTTTCTTTTTCAACACCAAATCCATGAGGAGGACTTAGCTGGATGAAGCCATGGATTGCTCCATGCAGGACTGACAATAGTACCACTTGGAGCAGGACAAGGAGCTCCAGAAAGCTCTGTCGGCCAACACTGCTCTGGGTCTGCCTGACACATTCTGGCTGCTTTAATCCTCTCCAGAAACACTAACTAGTGTTCCTCTGCTTCAACACAGGCATCTAAGAACAGCCTGAGGAAAAGTCTGCTTTGCTTTGTAACAAAAACCCAGCTCTTGGATGCCTGAGGTTTAATGAAATTAATTTTCCCCCTTAATTCATGAATGTAAAGCAGTTCAGACTGTCTTTGACACCTCAGAGTAAATGCATTGTTAAATGCTTAAGTTAAAGGTAGGTAGACAAATTTTCAGTAAATGTGGTGAGATGAAAGGGTAAAGCATTCACTGGAAATATCTCTTTCATAATACATTGGAATTTATGGAAACCCCTCCTAACTTTGCAATTACACCAGTTATTTAACATCTGCAACCCTACTTGCTTCAAATGTCATCATTTTTAGCTTGCTAATTCAACTGATCATCTTACAGGCACAGTGAAATTGCATTGAATATACTCACAATCATTTTTCCTTAAAAAACCAAGATTATTTAACTATTTTTGCAACTTTGCACAACACAAACATGCATTACAAGGTTTAGGGCTTTAATTCTTGCTGGCTGAGCTGGCACTATTTAATTTTAAAGTCCAAGTCACTTTGTGTAGGTGAAGAACCAGAATGACACATTGATATTTATGCTGCTTCTGTAACAGTCAGTAGCACATTAAAATGATCAGGTCTTAATGCCATGATTGTCCAGATTACGTTTTCTTAAGGAGCCCTACCTAGCCACAAAATGTTTCATAATTTTTCAACAAAGAATCGGTGGTGATATTTTCACCTGAAATAGCAAGATTTAGTCCTTTTACTTCCTCTTTGCCTGAATTCCTGAAGCGCCACGGACTCTACAGAAGCCAGGAGGATTTTTATTCTGGCCTGTTGGTGTTTGCAAGCAAGTTTTAATTCAGAACTTTTGGAGTCTCTTTTGTTTGGGTTTGAGTTTCTTCATGACCTTTTGAAGCTGAGGATCCAACACATCTCATTGGACTCAATGTTAATTTTTGTTTATTAACCAAATTTTGCTGTAATTTACTTTAACATAGAATGTTGTTGCATTCAGTGCAGCTGGTTTTGACAATCAAAGCAAACTATTTGGAAGGGGATAGCAAGCAATAGTTGGTTCTATTTGAGGAATCAGTGCATATGTTAAGTGTTATAAATACTGCTAGGGAGTAAAAAAACCTGATTTTGCCAAACACATTTGAAATAGAAAATAGCTTAGTGCATAAAAAAGAGCATAACATAATGAAACTATAGCTTTTAACTACTGAATCTCTGTTTCTTCGGTAGAACTCATTGAGTGTGAGCTCCAGAAATCACTGAAAAAAAAAAAATTATTTCTGAGTTGAATATATTAATTTAATAAATTAGAGGGAAAAAAAAAGAGAAATACACAAAATGTAACAGAAGCCTGGTTAAAAAATGAGATGGAATTTTCCTGGCATGGAAAAGTCGCTTAACAGCCAATGTTCTAAATAAAAGGAAAATAATTTTTTCTAAAACCACACAGGGGAGTAATAAATTCATAATTTCTACTGAGTAAGAATTGGCAAACATCTTGTCAATCGCTGCAAAATGCCTTCTGTATGGAAATATTTCAGGACATTAAAGACAAGGGAAGGAATTTGGCCCAGTGCTTTCACCTCCAATATATAATTTATGTCAGCTTTATCTTTCCATTAATACACTGGGTTTTTTCCATCTCCTCTGTAAAAAATGGCCACACACACACACAGAAGACAGAAATTCTAGTAAAACTAGACTTTTTTCAAATAGAGAGGTGTGTCACCATCATTGCTTTGTTTGATACTATGCTGGCCACCGTTTTCTTTTAGTTATCACTCAGTAGCCAAACAGTTGCCACACATTGATTTTATTATATTCTTAACCAAAATAAAAATAACCTGCAAAAAACCTTAAAAAATACCTGAATTGAATTCAGCCACCTTTCTATCTCTGCCTGTCACAGGAGGAAAAACTACTCTTTTTTATTAAAAGCCTTTGCTTAATTGTTCCTGGTCTTGATACCCTTTTAGAGGAGGTTCTTTACAAGTGTACATGGTCCTTCTCTGTTGATAAAGGAGTGCTCTATGTAATACATCTTCTCATTTAAATACTTGCTTGGTGTTCTGCTTTTTTATTATGCTTGCAGCTGTTTTAAAGCACCTTAGCTGAAGCCTTCAGAAGTAAAGTACACCCAAATGCCCTTTAGTAGCCTTTCCAGCTTTGTCTATTATGATCCCTCATAATTTTCTTTGAATGCATACATCTTTCTTTGATAGTTGCATGTGAGATTGCCAGTGTGGCTCTCCACAAACAAGGGTGCATTTTAAAGGATAAGCAGAGTGCCTGTGAAATCATTGCCCTGCATTACTGTAGCTTATCTTTCTACTTTCATGGTCTGTAGTCCTCATATGGATTTATTTCATCTGTGCTTGCACACAGCTTTGATAGTGCCTTGTACCCTTGCATCATTTGGCCTGCTTAGACTCGCCATAAAGCCTTATACTTAAGGGATAATGTTCATGATGGGGAAGTATACAAGGCAATAAACAGCTTTCGCAGGTGATTAAACACACTGAAGCAAAGCTGAGGCCTTTGAAAACCCCAAAAGCTGTTTATTGTAAGCACAGAACACGTCACAAAGTGAAGCTGTGCTCAACAAGCCACGACGTTTAATAAAAGCTTCTCTTTGCCTCGTCTTGCAAGGCCTGGGAAGTTTCGTAGCGCCGCCTTCGTCTCGCCGAAGGGATCTTTCCTCCTCGTTTTTAACAGTGTGGGTGGCTTCCATTGTGTCACACACGAGATAGTTCCAGTGTAATTGCTTGGGATAAAAGCAGCAAAATGTCCCTCTTCAAATAGCTACGGAGGTTCTTGATGATAGTCCTTTCCTCCTCTCCCCATCCCACAAGAGGCCCCCTTTATTCCCAACTCTTTTTTTGTTTTACTCTTGCTGCTACTCCCTTTGTCTATGTTTCGTGCTTTGGTTTTTTGGTTGTTTTCCTTTGTTCTTTTCAATGGTGTCTTCACCTCTACTTTCCCCAGCACTTCAAAGTTTTCCTAACAAGAACGGTGGCAGCTGAAACATTTAGTCACTTTAAGGAGCAGGTTGGAAGCAGGACTATTATGAGTCACAACATTTTTAAAGCTGGGGAATCTCTGTTGCACAAGTAGTGCTGCTTTTGTTGTGATGAGTTATCTAGCTCTGAGCAGCCTCTTTTAGCAATTATAATTTCCTAAACCATATGATCATCAAGAGTATTTTCCTTAAAATGTGATGAGTCTTTTTTTATTCCAGCACAGGGCCTTTTGATAAATTCTTGCAGATTTCTGTGGAGCTTCCAATCAAATACATTGAATAAAACCACCCTTGCAATTTTTCAGCCCCAACTTACTGGCACACGTAATAGTAGTTAGATCTAACATTGGGTATTCATAGAAGTTAGACCCTTCAGTAATACTCTAGTTAACTGCTGGCACAAACTGCATGACAGAAAAATAAGTCATAGGTCAATAACCCTCATGGACACCTGTAATTTTCTGTGAATATGAATGGAAGGAAACTTACAGTCTAAGGAAAGAATATTTAACATTTTGCAATGGTTCACAAAGACAACATTTTTACTGTTTATTGCTGAGTTACAGCATAGCCTTTCTCATTTATAAATGAGACTTTGAGGCAGTATCTTCTATGAAAGGAAAATATGAAAGCAATAATAGAGGTTTGGTAACTAGCTTAGATTGAAGCCATATGCTGTAAAACAGAATTCATCAAATAAAGCAGTAGTCAGGAAAAAATCTGGTTAGCAAGTAGTTCTTTTTCTTTTATCTTGTCCTTTAATCATTTCTACAAGAGCAATGTGGTTTAGGGAAATTAATATTTACCCATTTGTGCACACCAAACCATTCCAATAGTGTTGTAAAAAACCACCCTGTGTACATTACGTTCTTGTCTCAGATAAATACAAATCCTGTATAATTCTGGATTTGCACCAGTATTACTGAACCACAAATCTATCCTTGAATATCTTTATCCATTGTGCCCTGTTAAGTTTATCTAGGCCAAATCCCAAATCACTGAAATGATGGCTAAACAGGGAGTGGTGGCATTCCCTAGCCTCACAGAGCCAGCAGGAGCACTCCCATCATGGCAGAGCTTGGGGAACTGGTGAGAACTGGGGGAGGTGAATGCACTCTTGTGATGACTCTGGGCTTGGGCAGACTCAGAGCAGACGCTGCTGTCCTAAGGAAGGACACACATGGGGAAAATGTGGTTTATCTGCAGTTGATGCAGCAGTTTGGGGAACACGTGTTGAGTCTGCACAGGGCAGAAGAGGAGTGCAGAAAGAGGTGTCAGTCTCTGAACGTGAAAAAATACCACTGACAGTGTTGGTCCTGCAAGAGAGGGCTCATTTCAAGGTGTGCTGAGGATTTCAACTGCCTTTGGAGCAGGAATTAAGGCTAATGACAGCAAACATACTGACTTTTAGAAATCTCATTTCCCCCTAAAAGGCACGTGAGTTTGTTCCCATTTCAGGTTAGGAGAGAAGCTCTCAGACTGATCTGGATTGTTCTCAAAAAGGTCATTCCCCAAACTCTGTTCTCCATTTACTGTTGCCTTGTCAATCTCTACAATGAATATCAGATAAACATAGCTTTTTATAATTATTGTATACTTTGAAATATACTCAATAATAACACAGAGAATTGCAGGAAATAGAATAGGATGCTTGTGTTTTGTAATTTCTAAATCATTTTGAGTTAACCAAGACTGGTTTTGTAAATGGATTTTTTCTTTTTTTTGCCAAAGATGTAACATTTCTCACACATGAATTTAACTAGTGGATTATATATAACTAAAAAAAGCTTTCCTGATGAGTAGTCAGAAAAGCCAGATGCCTTTAGTGGGAGTCTCTTGATTGAAATAGATTTGGTTGGGCTTTTTCCCCTATTGCACTTTCTATAAAAATGTTTGTTGCTCATTTTAATTAAAAACATGAATTCCATTATTTTCTGCACTACAGGGATAAGTAACACAGTGAGGAATGTTTCAAGAGAAATAAAGCTGTTTCATTAGATCTTTTTTCTGAAACAATAAAGCCAATTCCATTACAGAATTTTCAGAGGAAACTTTGTAAGAGTTCTGGGAGCGTATTTTTAACCATTACATATCTAACAAAGATTTACAAATGTTCTGAACCCCATTTTCATCAACAGAACTTGGTGCCAGAATGAGTCTGTGTCTTTCAAAATCACTTCAAGTGTCTATTTGCATCTTAAGGGCTGAATTCATTTTAAAACTCTGACCCCTAGACTTCTGTGAAGTGAATGATCACTTAAGGCAGTGTTGTCCTCCACTGGATTAAATTGACTTCTAATATTGTATCTTCATCTGAATATATTTTCACTTCAGCCACAGTTAATATGAAATATACTGCATTTTGTATTTGCTGCATGAAAGGAAGATTGATTTATTTCAGGTAGTTTATAGACTATTTTATTATTCACATCAAGATCTCATCTATTCCCTCTGCATTCATATTTTATAGCACTTTAACTGATTGATTTGATTTGACCCAACACATTGATGGCACCTTTGCCATGGAGGCTGCACACATATAACACAGATCATTTACTTGATTCATTTCAGAACTATTTACCTTACCCTTGGGTTATTTTGTGAACTTCTGGCCTTTTGGTTCTGACCAGATTAACCAGGAAAATGCAGGTAAAACAAGTCCCTGGTGCCCAGGGGTAAATACCTTATTCACTAGCTTAGATCATCATATTTACATTGCTGTACACTGCAATTGTATTCACACCTACACAGCAAAGACTTCAGACATTAGACCTGAATGTGTCTCATTTCCAGAGCACCTCTTGGTGCCTGTTTTTCTCTGTCTGGACAGCTGGGAACAAATCAGGTCTGGCACAAATGGTTTCATCCCCACTGAAGTCAAATGAGCGATATTGGCTCTCGCTTTTGTCTGAATTAGCCCATTTTGTGACACAGAAAGGCGAGATAAGTTCTTATTCCCAAAGGCTCAGGGGTTTATCTGCAATATCTGAGGTAACTGTGATGGTGAGGCAGAAGCAGAGCCTGGATCTCAGCTCCCACAAGCAGACATTCTGCATTGTCCTTCCTCAACACCAAACAATTTAGAACTCTACTGTATGACAAACATTAAGAAGCCCTTAACAAACTACTCAGAAGTTGAACCTAGATATAAATTCTTCCCCAAAAATGTGTTTAAATTATTTTTAGAAAAAATAGCAAAGTAAGTCTGGGTATATTTTATGATTTATCTGTTTTGTTTTGTTCTCTCCATTCTCCTGCATCTCACAAATGACGAGAGTTTTGTCTTACCTGGGTGTTACCAGAGGATTTGATCCTTCTGGCAAGAAACTTCCTACTGCTTTTCACAGATGTGAATGTTTCTCTTATTGGAATTACAGCTTGTTTAGAACTTTCCCAGACTAAATTAATTTCCAGACAAGAATAATTAGGCATTTGTGGTCACTTTCATACATACACTTGGTGTGCATTAATTCCAATACAAATGCAAACCTTCTTCACTATATTAAATATTACTGCAGGAGGCCATAGTACTGCCCTCCCTGAAGTGGAGCTTGCTAATGGGGAAGTGGTGGTGAAATGCACACCAGAAAGGCAGATGCATCAGCTTTCATTGTAAGAATAACACTTGTCCTGCATACACGTGTAAAAATCCAGTTCACTCCAGTGCACCTGACTAATCTCACTGTAGTGCTAGTATATTATAAAAATAAATCCTAGAGGAATTCTTTAGTAGAAATCACTGCTATTCTCAATAGTATCATAAGCTCATAATGAAATCACATGATTAACCTTAATTCCAGGATAAAATTTCTCTCTCTTCTGTTGTTACGACTTTCAAACTGTTATTTCACATCCTTAGTTCTAGGTTGATCTAGTTAGTGTTGATTAGGATTGCTACTCCATACTCTTACTTTATCACTCTCTTTCTAGATCAGACTTCTTTTTTTTCTTTCAAAAATGCAAGTGCTGGAGTAGAATCTTCAGCCAAAATATTTACATCACAGGGATGAAAATCTGATGGTGGCTGGGTGTTTTCTACACATCATCTTTCTTTACTAATCTTATTTTATGTTTAATCTCTGGCTTCACTCTCATTTACAAACAGGCTAAAACTAGTTTAAATCTCAGAGAAAGGTAGAATAACGTTTCCAAATAAGAGATTATAAGTTCTCAACCTTTTTGTAGTAGATGTGCTGAGGGTGGATGACTTATTTTTCCTTGCCTGAAACGCTTTCAGTGTCAGGCTTTTGCAAACAACAAAAGGCCATTCCGGCGTGATTGTGTTTGGGCTGTGACCGGGGCTGTGGGGCTGTTATATTTACAGTGCAGGAGATGTCAAATAACAGTCAAAGTAATTTGGGCATCACGGGAAATAATAGGAGTGATTCTAGTGCTTTCTGTGAAAACCTTCAAATTCCCATTTCATTAAAAATTCCACTCTGCAGCTGGTAGCAGAGATTACTGGGTTTCACCATCTGTGCAGATTAATGTTTCCTAAAGGAGAACGAATGCAACAGATGAGATGGCTGGCTTTGCAGATCAAACAAAAACCCCGAGCAGAATCTCTTCCCTGACTCTTGCATCTTACACCTGTTTCCCTTTAATCACATGACTGAATTGTTTAGGACAAACAATTCCAGCTTTCCTTAAAGCTGATTAATTTTGAGATTGCAGATCGCCAAGATGTTTGTGGGCTTGTAACTGTGTAGAATTAGCGATGGGAAGAGTTAGATTTTATTACAAATTGCTTGAACACCTTCTTTAGATGTTAACTCTGCTCATATCCAAGTGAATTGTCTTCACCCCCACGTGCACAGGGATTTAAAGGCATCCCAGTACGTGCTGTGGGCTGGATTAGCAGTGACAAGCCAACTTGGGGAAGCTCAGTTGCTTCAAACCCACGCCCCTGTTGTTTTCCGTCTCCTCTCTTTTCTATTGGCCATAACTAATCTTTCCAGGTGGGCAAGCATGTGATTCATTTAAATTGCGTTTTTAATCAATCCTGTGTCACTACATATCTTACAATGTTATAATTTTCAAATTACATTAGCTTCACCGCACACCAAACACCAAAATAAATTCTTGGCAGTGATCACTGTATTAGGATGAATCAGTAAAATTAATGGAGTTTCTGGGTTTGCCAGGAAATGGGATCATTAATTTGATTATTTCTTGAGGGCAAAAAAGAAAAGCACAATAGGCAATTATGGTGACCTTGAAACATGCACTGTGCTTACCAAGGCCAATGTCAGTCCCTGCCTGGCTTCCCTGGCACACAGACATGTCCTGCCTGAAACAAGAGATGTTCTGCTTTGTTCTTGAGCGTGCTGGTATCTGAGACAAGGCAACTCGTAGCATGCTCCTCCCGTGGAGGCAGCAGAACGGGGATGGGGACGGATGCCTTGGATACAGGCAGCTGTTGCCAAAGCCTCTCACTGACTGTGGAATTCCATGTTTGTTCTTAAAAAAGACACTCAGCCATGCGTAAGGAACAGCAGTAGCGCAGGGTATTACCATCCATATGGATTAAACGTTAAAAAAACCCAACACCCTAGAAACCAATTACTAATACAAACATGAAAGTGGATAATTAAACTCACTGGCAACATTGGTCCTTGCTCTCCCTTGCATTCTCCTTTTATTGAAACCCAGCTGTTCTTTGGCTGTTGCCAGGGGTAACCAGCAGTGACATTCAAGGTCATCAATGAAAAGCAAGCCCTTTTTTCCCCTGATTATTTTCCACATTCTCAGAAACTTGCATCTTAGAATAAATTCCTTTAAAACAACATTATTCTGGTCAGTATAGCACTTGGGATTTTTTGTTTTATTTCCATTCCCTGCTCTCCTGTGGTCAGACTGTTACAGCTCTTTCATATTAATTGTAACAAGTGATATCTCCAATAACTCATTGTTCAAGTAACATCTCTGGGAAGTGTATGAGAGTGTCACCAAAGCTGCTCTGTCCTCCTTTAAGACAGATTGGTGACACCACAGGAGTGTACTTCTAAAGCTTCCTGGAGCACCACCAGAGGAGGTGTGGTACCAGTAACCCTCGTCCTGTTTGCGTAGGTTCTACTTGAGCAGCAGCAAGTCCATTCACTTTGGTATTTTGCATATGTTACCATTTTCTTTTCCCCTTTCTGTATCGTTGGTGATTCATTTTTATATAGTTTTCTGCCAAGCAAATAGTTTATAGAGTTCATTAAAGCACTTTCAGAGGAATATGTCAGAGTTTCCTGGGAAGATAGGGAAAATATCCATTCTTTTAAATGGGAATGTTGTGGTGATCCATCATGTAGTTCTACTTTATATGATTTTGAAGTGGTGAGGAATATGCAGTATGGTTTAAATTGGGTTTCTTATTCTGTATTTTATTTAACCTGTATTTGTCCATTGCTCATTTTACGCTTTTAATGTAAATAAACTGCCTGATTGTGAACTGGAGACAAATGAATAGTTTTAAATAAGTTTGATATTGACTGTGAGTTCTTCGTGCATTTTTATTATTTTGTCAGCTTTCCAAACCAGTATTTTTCTCTAAAAAGATGCCGCTTAAGTGATGAATATCTGGGAATGGAGGAACCAAATTACAGCTTTGCTTAGGTGAACATAACTCCTTTTGATGCAAGTGGGAGTTTCACTTGTTTATGTGGTGTGTAATTTGGAAAAGTGTGTTTTACATCTAGTTTGACCCAGATTTTCCTTTCCCATATTTGGAAAATAGAGGGAACATGCAGAGCAGACATTGGAGTCTGTATTCGGTACCTACCCTGACCTGAGAGCACAGATTTCAAAGTGTTCTGCAGCCAGCACCTTGAAGGTGAAGAGAGCCCTGTCTGCCTACCTGGGAGGGAATTCTCAGCACAGCTTTTTCAGAGCTGCTTAGTTGGCATCTAAAAGCACTGGAAGTGGTTTAGGCTGGATTATGGGAAGTGCAAATGACAGCACTTACCTATTTTACAAGCAGATTATGATGATTAAGTATTAATTGCTCACAGTGGAGGTGGATAGATTTTAAAACTCACCAGAGGGCTTTACAGCTTTCCCATGAAGCCTCCTCGACAGATAAATGTCAGAGCCCATCTTAGCAGAACAATTGTCACCATCAGAATGTTGCCAAATGCTGGTGTGGCAGCTGACACCGCAGGCAGCCAGCCTGGATCAAACTGGGGGCTTGAGCTGAGACACAGCCCTGTGGGGTTACTCGTGCTGGGGTGTGCCAGCAGGGGGATGAAACCTGCTCCGCTGATGGAGCAGGAGGTGAGAAGGGGCCTCAACACACAACCCAGCATCCCCCAACAAGACTTTTAGATGGGCAGGGCTGTCACACTTGATAGAAAATCCTGTCATCCTTTTACTTTTGCACAGCATAGTCATAGCACCCTTTAAGTGGAACTGAGAGGTGCACATGAAGCACACAGCCTGGTTCTGAGGGAATGCAGAGAAGCTTTTCTGAAGCCCACATCAGCTTTATGGATTGTTACAGAAATTCAGAGTGTAACTTAATTGGAGGAGTGTTTGTGCTTCACTGCAGGAGTCAAGGCTGCTCTTCTCTTTTGTTTTATCTTCCCTCCTTTCTTCACTTCACAGTCTAAATACCTGCAGTGGGTTTCAAGTTAATTTGCATCCTGCAGAAGGTAAATGGCAGGAATTATTTCTTACTTTACTGCATCAGAACTGACTGCTGGAAGTTTTGCAAGGAAATCTTGTCACTCCTTCTTCTAGCAGGAGAGAGACATATTGCTTTCAAATACGGTTCCTATGTATCACCTGTTAGGCAGCTTTTCTCTGATGGGCTTCATCTTCCACTCCCACCTGGGTGAGGTGGAACCTTTGCATCTGTCAAAAGGCTCTTGTTTCATGCTATGAAAAATAATTAGTTGGACAATGGAGAAGAGGCTTCTTGCTTTGAATTTGCATGTGTGATAAATCATCCCCCAAGCCTTTCTTGCTGCAGGAGTGTTTTGGGGATTGGGCCCTCTGTTTGGAAAAAGACTGACAAATACTCCTATTTAAACAGCTCTGATTTCAGAACAATGAAGGTTGCTGAAATGTAAGCACTTCTGAAAATGGTAATTTGTTTACATGTCTAAGAGAGAAAAGGAACTAGCAGCTTTTGATGGTCAAGGCAACAATTCCTGTGTGCTCTTGAAATTTCTAGAAAATACATGGATATCCTATTTCATTTTGCTTATGGTTCCCACACACACACACTTGGCATCACTGATAATATGTGTCAGGAGAACTACTCCCCTGGGTAGATTTTAATATAAACTCCATTAACTCTAGCATATTTTGATTTGCAGAAGATTAATGGGCGTACGTAAGGCCCAAACCACCTTTTTCTTCCTTATACAGATTATTGGATTTATTTCAATGATTTTTTTCAAATGAATAATGAAATATCAGGACATGACCCAGAAACGTCTTATAGTTTGCTGTGAATACAATTCAATCAAAACCTTTGCTCAGTATTACAGACTTCCAGTAGAACTCAAATTTTCCTGCAATATATCCAGATAATTTGACACAAACTAGGCATCTTCGCAGACCTGTGAAACAAGGTGTTTCCACATATCATGCTTTTTGTGCCACTATAATCTCTTTAGTAGGATGAAGAAATCAATAGTTGTGCTGTCAAGAGAGTGTAAATATTTCAGAAGATGCTGTGGGATATTTCTGGACAATACTTCATTCAGAAATGAAAAGTGTGTTGACCGTACTTCAGGTTCATAATGAGTTGAAACCACATCTCTAAATTCAGGGAAGAACTGTTTAAAATAAAGACTGTGCATGGCTAATTAAAACAAAAAACCAACCCATAACATGAGTTAAGCCTATTTAAAGTCCCTATAGTAAAGACATTTACTGATGTAAACCCAGGGATATATAGCAACAGTTTTGCTCCGACACTCCAAGTTTATGTTGCTCGTTGGAATTAATACAATGCAGAGAAATTCCCAGTGCAGATCCATTTAGATGTGCTTGGGCTAAACATGTCATATTACTGAGCTGACAGCCTTCAGCTTTGTTGAACGTTCACTAACCAAACCTATTTTCACACAGCTGTCTTGAATGCCAGAAATCTGCGTTTTTAAGAGTATTCCCAGAAGAACCTGTTCCACTTCTCTATTCATCCTACCTCTGACTAGATTGCTTTATGCTCAGCTTCTTTTTGGTAGACAATTGACTGATTAGCTAATCAGAGAGACAGTTACAGACGTGCCTTCCGGGAGCCACAGCCATTTCTAGAACAATGTATTCTGTCCTTTTCATGCTTTTCCCTAATATTCCAATATGAAACTGGTGAACCTGATGTACATTCTCACATATCCACTTTATCCCACTTAAAAATAGCCACGCTGTTACTGTGATCTCATAACAAGACAGATTTGCAGTTTTCTGTATTAAATACAGTGCAAACTATGTCAGTAATAAAGAAGAGACATGTTGCAGACTAGAGAAACCATAAAAGAAAGAGGAGAATGTCAAGGAAGTGTTTATATTTCATGTGAGAAGGTTATAAAGAAATACAGAGAGCAGATATAGTGCAGGGAAACGCAGACAAACAGGAAAGACATAACTAGAAAAAGCTGTTTTAAGTGGCCACACACCGACAGAAGAACAAGTGCCTGATGGAAGTGGTCTGCTGGGTGTGTGGAGAACTGTGCTCTGAGCATTTGCAGCTGCCTCTCGGGGCAGAACCGTGACTGGCAGAGTAGCCTTTTATACAACTTCTGCATGTGTATCCTGCTCCACCTGCACTCGTGCACAGCCCTTGCAGGAAGTTGTCATTAGATAACACAAAACCACCTCAGTGCTTACGAGTGTGGAGCCTGTGCCAGGTGCAGTGGAATGCACTTCAGAAACCTGCTGCAGGGGCTGTTTCTGCTGCCTTTGTCTTGGATCAAGGTTAAAGACACAATACAAGTCTGCAGAAGGCAAACTGTTCCCTAATCAGCAATTCAGGTTTTAGAATTCTGGCCTTGAAAGGAGGAAAATATAAAGGTGGTCTTATGAAAAATAGAGAGGAGATTATGGAAAAGCAGAGTAGACAGATTTGGGAAAAGGGGACTGTTATCCACCCTTTGCCATCACTAAGGCTGCATCTTTGTCTGCTGTATGAAGAAACATCAGGAGAATCTGAAGGGAAAACCCATCTGCACAACGATTGTCCTTTTTTTCCCCCTTCATTTCATCCATTTTCAGGGAAGCTTACATGCCCAGCACCAACAGTTTACGAGTAAGAGGCTTACCCTTATCTCCATTCTTTTTGAGAACTGGAAGACAACTGCTGATCTCTAATCATGTTCAGCCACCTAAGAGGAATATATCTTCCTACTGCCAGAACAGATCACCACAGATACTGGTAAATAGTTTAATGAGTATAACCCACTTGTAAACCTTACACCCACTCTTCAGTCCCTGTGTCCACATAGAAAACTGGAAGGTCTCACAATGTAAAGCAATATGAAAGAGTCCAGTGCTAACAGCACATTTCCCACCTGAATAGATGGACATTCAAGATACATCTCTACTACCACTGCCTTCTCAAGTACTTCAGACATTTCTGGGCAGCTGAGCCCATCATAGTAACTGTAAGAACCATCTTGATGAAAGGATCCCTTTTTACCTGCATGATCAGCTCCCTGTAATCCAACCAAGCCAATACAGTTTCTCATATGTATGTGGGACACTACATGGCTACCACCTTACAAGTGATGACGGAGTAAAAAAACTAAAACACACACACACAAAAAAAAACCCAACCCCACCAAAAAAAAACCAAAGAGAAAGAAAGGGAAGAAATCAGGATTGCTGGGAACTTTTCAGAGCTGAGTTGGAAAGATCAAATACACCACTATATAACTTTGGCACCATAAAACATCCCAGATAGTTTGGGGAGTCCTTACAATGATGAAATGGCAGCTGCCTTGGTCTGGAGGGGAACTGATGAGCTGAAGCCTGGATGTGTCATCTCTGGGTTTACCATTTTCATAACAGGCATCAGCTGATTATTCTTATTTTTGTTCATTTTAAAAACAAGTATTTCCTCCACAAAGAGCAGAATTAATTGGAACTGTGCACATAAAAATGTCAATAGCCTGATTCATCCAGTGGCCTGCTATGCAAGTAATTTTTTCTCATGGAGCTGGATGTATATTGCCTGTGTGAACTCTCATTCCCTTGTAGCCCTTCCACTTTCATCTAAACTTTATCAGACTCTTTGTGATATGTTCTTGAAATACCCAAGTAGGTGTTCACCCAGGAAGCCTGCATTTCTCATAACTCCTTTGAAAAGTTGTGCATGCTTAGCCATGTGCTTTGCCCATGGTGTCACTTACAGGTATTTTCTTTACCATTACTTCCTCAGAAAGCTTGTCTGTTCTCACCAAGGTTCTTCTCCTCTATATATTTATATTGGCATGCTCTGCTATGCAATTGTATAGGTAAAGCTGCTGTACATATTCACAGAGTATCCAAAATAAAAAAATTATTTAAAAAATGTTGAAATTAATCAGGATCTCAGTTTTTTCAGCCCTGGGAAGTCACGACAGTCTCGTGAGCATTGCTGGTATCAGAATCTGGGCTGATGTGTTCAAAGGGGAAAAGGGGACAGGGCTGAGTACAAAAAGCACTAGAGGTTCAAAACATACATACATCAGTGCATCCAGTAAAGATGTTCAGTTTACTCCAGATTTATACTTCTAGAAGTACAATTTCCAATCCTGTGGCCTTTGTCCACTCTACTTTGTGCTCATCTGTACACTGCCAGTATTCCTTAAAGAAGGCTCAGTCTCTTAAAGCATCAGTTTGAGAAAGGCATTTCCAGAGTGAGCCGAGATGGCAGACAGTACAGGAAGGATTTTAACAGTTGTTTAAAAAAAAAAGGATAATGGAAGTGGTCTCTTTGGGAAATAGCTTTACATATTTCATAGCACCTGGCTCTGTAGCGGTGATGCCCAATCTATGTTAGCAGTCCCTAGGCACAGCAGAAACACAAATAGTGAGCAGCTGCTTTGTGGAGACCACAAACACATCATCAAAAATTTAAAAAAAAGGTTCAAGGATTGTATAATGGAGATTTACAGAAGCACAGCAATATTTGGGCGGTTTTCACAAATAATCATGGGGTCAAGTTCCTTAGATGTGCTACTTGTCCTTATTTGATTCCCATAACTTCTCTTAAGACAAAGCACAAGGACACCTTGGAGTTTCAGCTTGATATTCTGGAAGAGTTCTCACCTGGAAACAACCTGAACATATCCTGGGAAGGCTGAATAAAATCTAAGGCTCACATTGTTTCTTTGGGAGTCATGGCTAAAAGAGGCAAATACATGAGGAAGAGCCATCCAAAACTGTTTTCACATCATTTTCCCCAGTTCCCTCTGACAAATAGTGAACACTGGGCCTGTCCTTCAATCTCTTTTGAACCTGAGATTTTATGAATTGTTGGGGGTTTTGATAGGAGGACCTTTAGAGATACTCCTCTTGGCTCTGTCCCAGATTACCCCTGAACTGGGGTAACCTACCTTCTTACAAGAGTAAAAATAGAGTCAAATATTTCTCGGCTCTGCTGCTCCTTCTGTTTCATCCTGCATCTTCGAAGCAAATTAGTTGAGATCACAAAACTGCACAACAGCAAGCACTGTAACTTCCCGAGATAGAGCAGCATCGTTCCCAGGGTGCACCTGCTCCACTGGGCTGTAAAATACAAGCATCAAAGCAATAATACTGTTTATTGCCCTGAAGAGTGTTGGTGCCTGATGCCAGAGCTTTTCGGGGGGGGAAGGGGAAAGGGAAGAGGCTGCAGCAGGAGGAGCGTGAGCGGCTGGGAGGGGAGCCCTGCCTGGGGCTCCGGCTCGATTGGCTGACATCTCAAACCTGGCAGTAAAGTTTTACAGTGGAGAATAACTGCAGTGCTGGGAAGATTCAGTAGGAAATAAACTGCTGATGAAGCACACAGGTTATGAGTTTGGAAAGCAGAGTGACAATATTTTGTCTGGATTAATCCGGAGATTTTTCTCTTTCAGGCTTCAACCATGAGTTAGAAATTGGCCCCAGCCCAAGTCCTGGAAGTCAAACAGGCCAAAGTCTAAATGGGTTAAAATCAAACTCTGTCTAGCTTTGATAAGCAAAAAGTGTAGCTCATCTTCACTGACTTTTGCCTTTGCTTTTAGTTTAACAAGAACTGGATTTTTATGGGACTTTTTTTAACTTGGTTGTCTTATTTGCTTTTTAGTATGGCTGAGTAAAGAAAGCTTGAAATATGCACTGGAACCATATAAAACTTTAATGAATAAAGTGCTGGGGTACCACAGGTTTAGTGTTAAGCTAAAAATGTTAGGTCTGGAAAAAGGAGACCAGATTTCCATTTTTTATTTACTAGTATAAACACCAGCATTAATAATTGATCTAGGATTCTATTAAGGAATATTTTGTTGTTGAAGTAAAGGATAAAAATGAGAGCAGTGTGTGAGACAAATGTGACATGGGGCAGACTTGCTTAGTCACCAGCAAAACCAGCTAATGCAAATGGATTCCTAATAATGCAGAACTCCAGAAAAACATCCTAGTTTTGCAAAACAGGCTTTCCAGCTCTGTTCATTTTTAATGCCTGACTTGCATACCTTGCCAGCAGAATGAATAATTGTGACCATTCTGCTTTTGTTTGTGTTTCCTTATAGTCCAACATATTCTGCACCATCAAGAGGAGATTCAAACATTAAAATCAGCTGCATGGCATCTTTCTAGTTTCTGTGGATTGCATCTGTTGACACCAGATGGATGGTGCAAGATAAAGAAAGATGCTCACATTAAAACTTTCTGAGCACCTGAGTTTGCTGATTCAGGTTTAAGTCACATTAAAAGTTCCTTGTCTGCTCTGAGCCATCCCAGTAGCTCCAAGTACTGCTGCACAGTGGCTTGGTTTCTGTAATGTTCACCCACAGCTCTGAAAAGGGGAACCAGAGTCCAATTCTGCCCTAGATGTGTATTATAACAAAAAATTCATGCTACCCAGGGGCAGAGTTAGAGAGGCAGGATAGCAGATCCTGTGCCTATCAGTGAATCCTTACTCAGAGGAGCAATCTGTAACAGCTTATCTTGCCTCAGGTAACAATCCCAAGGCGTTGAAATGTCTTTTCTTTTCTAACAGGCAACTTGAGTATCTCCTGAGAGAATTTCGCAGGTTGTTAATTATAAAAAGGCAGTAAAATTGTAAAAGGAAAGACTAAGACTGTGATCCTGGATTACACTGCTGAGCCATAAGTACCATATAACTAGAGTTATGGGAAGAAATTAATAGAAAATTGAAGCTGAATATCAGGAAAAACTTTCCAACAGTGGGAGCTACTAGCCTCTGAAGGGGTCTCCCTTGTGAAACAGTAGATGCTCTTCTTACTTGAGAGTCTCAAAACTCAGCTGGACAAAGTGTTCTATGAGGAACCATCCCAAGAAACCTTGAAAACTGATTTTTCCTGTACCCAGAGCCCTCAGAGGTAGTATGAAGGTCACTATGGCCTTGAGAGGACGCCCCTTTTCCTTGTTTTCCTTGTCAGTGATGCTCCTTAACTTTGTTATTACATGTGGTTACAAATACTCCGTTAAAATCTTTAGTTGCTCTCTCACTGTACCAATCAATGGTTGCTGCAAGGGCAGAAGTCTTCATAAACATGCTGGAACATGTCAATGTCTGTTATACACGACAGAACACATTTATTTTTCAATCAGAAATTTCTCTCAACCCTAATTTATTTGTTCTTTCTGGTAATATAGGTCTTGTAATATTTGTCTTGAATGTCTTAACCTAAAATGTTTAACTGGGCTCTATAGCATTGTTCAGAGCAATTTTTGGTTTTATTAATGACATTTCAAACCCAGTTTATAGCCATCTATATGCATTTCTTTCAAGTCTGGTTTTTGCAGGCCTAGCCAGGCACAGAATGTGACAGTTTCTATCTGGTTTTATTTTTATTGCTGAATACAAATGTAGAGTTTGCCTGTGAATATTACTGCTGCCCTGCAGCTCTGGTAGTTTTTTATGCTCTGTCTTTTTAATGATTATGTGTAGTTTTTCTTCTAAATGCCTTTTCTGCTATTTACTGAAGTTGTGAAGTATTCACCGACTTCATGAGATGTGACCAATGCATAAGGAGGGAAGGGGACTTGATTATTTAAATTGCATGGAAAAATATGCAATACTGTCAAAACAAAGGAGAGCGTAGGATTGTATTTCCACTTCGACTGGTACAAATCCAGAGTAACTGCACTGAAACTAGTGGACTGATTACCACTGCAAACCCAATTTAAATAGCAGTAAAATCAGCTCTAGCAATTCAATGTACAAGAATACTGTAGTTTTAAAGATCACATTTGATTGTGGGAACAGTTTACTTTTTACTTACCCTACCCTCAGCAAAGCTAAAAGTAATTAAACCTGGCATCAAATATTTTCCAAGTCCTGGTTACTTTTTTTCATTTAACAACACTTCTTACAACCAGTTTCTTTCAAGTTATGTAGATTTTTTTTTTGCAGTAGTGACAGCATTTTACTCTTGTTGCTTTTACTATTTATTATTGTGAATATGAAACTGCACAAGTGGGCGAGGAGCTCAGGAGATGTTTTCATGTCAAAGCTGGTTTTAAACTTCCCTTGTTAAGCTGTATATTTTGAGTTGATTGAAGCACACCAAGGTTTGGATTGGCTTGGGTCACACAGCATGAACTGAGCAACGCAGTTCAAAGTACTCTAGATTTATACTGGTGCAACTGAGTTAATGATCTGATTCCTAAAGTGGGATTCATCTCCTCTAACTGTAACCGTCGCGCTTTGCTCAGGCTACACCAGTGCAGAGATGGGCATCTGCAGGAGTCATTCCTCCTACTCCAACACAGTCATAACAGACAGGTGAACAAATTACATTCTGGAGGTATCTCTCGCTCTCCCCTAAGTACAGTGGCAGACAAAACTATTAGTTTAAAACAAGATAATTAGGTATTAGATAGCAAAAATAAGGCAAGGTGACTCTGGGCTCTAACTCCTGGATAAACTGAAAGGAACAAATGAGACAAACTGTCTTCTCAGGAAAAAATCTCTTAGCCTTCACTTGGCTGATATTTACCTAACTGCAGAAGCATTTAGACTGCACATGAGAACTGCTGCAACTGGTTATCTTTGCTGTACCCCTTGCAGCCCCTGGGCCAGATCCACACCAGCAGCACTGGCAGAGCAGCGTCAGTGCAGCCGGGGATGGTTGTTGCAGCTGGAATGAGTCCCTGAGCTGCACACGTGCACTGGTAGGTGCTGGTGTTACTACACAGCCTGGCTTTAAATCCTGACAGAGAAACGACTCTGAAATATTATGTAACTGGGGAAAAGGACTTACGTTGATTTAGTTTGGTTTTTAAAATGATCCAGTTCTTGTGTATTAATCATTTTATATCATTGCTCATGTACATTGCAGCTTATAAGAAGACAAACTGTGTTTTCTTACAGTTATCTCGAGTAAAGAAAAGATAGCATTGAGGTTCATCTGGTTATATTATACCTCTGTAGTTTAAAAGATTTTCCAATTTTATCTATTTATAAAATTACTTGAAGCTGAGGATTAAAGAGAAAGGTTTAAAGCAGAAAAGCTGATTTAAGACTGGAGATCTTTCTTAGCAGCATCCATTTAAAGTTAATCTTTGATCATCTGTGAAGCTGATTACCTAACATATAAAACCTATAAAAATTATCCTCTCTTTTATTATGCAATACAAATATTGTATTCTTTCGAATTCAGTTGATCATGAATAATATTCAGAAAATCTGTCAACAAAAGAGTAGTTTTGTTACAGGGAGACACAATCAGAGCATGACAGTGGCAGGAGGCAGAAGGACCGTGCAAAGCTTTGTCACTGTCACTCGCAGCAGTGAAATAGAATTGTGGGATCACAGAGGGCTTGTAAGGCAGAGATACAGTTCTCCCAAGATAGTGAAGAGCTTAATATTTAAACATACTTGACAGAGAACATACAAGAGGTCCATGATATACTCCTACAATCTATCTATTGATTTCACATGCTCTTCTGCCTGGATATTAAATACTCCAGATACTCCTCCATGCATCATTGCCAAAGTGAAAATACAGAAATATGTTCAGCTTGCCAGATTTTCTTGTTTATTTCTTGAATATTTGCTTTTTGCATTCACCCCAGTAGCTGTGTGATAGCATCTAACTCAATTTCTCTAGTCCATCTATCAACAATGTCACTAACAGCAACACCAACATTCACCAAAGGCAAAGACCATCCCCACAATCTCTGAACAGCAGAGCTCCTAAACCTGCCATACTTCAGTGTCCCTGATGACCATTTCTGGTCCTTGGACATTCACTTAATCTGAGGAGGCTTACACAATAAACAGGAAAAGTTTTCTGAAATTTTCACATCCTCAGACTTACTGTAAAAGGGGAAGTTTTCATATAAACTTTTACTTTATTCCCACAAGACAAGAGGGGAGGAGAATCAAGGACAACTCTGCCGATTATCAGAATCCAGGCAAAAAATAAGCAATTTAAGAGTCATTTCTCAGTTTATAAAGCACTTTATATCCATCTCTGCATTTTTATTTTACACGTTTGGTTTTAAATGATGTAAAAGCCTTAAAGTCTTCTCTGCTCCCACCCAATTTGTATTCCAAAGGTTCAGTTAACAATGCATGATGCCAAATATGTGTGAGTCCATAACAGTCTTGAGTAGTTAGGAAAGCTGCCGGGGCATCCTTTTTTCTATACCTTCAGAGTGCTTATCTATTGTTTTCATATGCAGAGTGAAACAGAGTGCATGAAACCTGGGCTTATCATTGCTTTAGTTCAAAAACAGAATCTTGCTTGCCACAGATCAAGAGTTTGCATTATCTAGATATGAAACCTTTCCATTGGATTTCTGTATTAAACTGTGATAAGGTGTTTGTGATGCCTTCTGTCACAAACCCACTGCACATGGGATTAGGTTCTGTGTCTATCATGTGCCCCCAAGCTTGAAATTAAGGGCAGGCTTAGTTAGTTTTATATTTGGGCAAGCTCTGGATACTCATTCTGAGTAAAAAAAAAATAAATCTATTTTCAACATCTAATTTGGACAAAAAAGTCTGAGCGTAGGATATGTCTGGGTAAAATGTGTCACTGGCAGCTCAGTAATGCCATTTGTAAAGTGTTTTCACAGTGTCTGAAATTGCAGCTGTTGAGATGATTCTAGATAAAACCACTTTGCTCATTAAATGTGGCTTCACTGGCACAAAAATCTGTCCTGTGGAGCTTGTTCTCTGAACTCAGAAAAAATTAAAGGGGTTGCACTGGTGCAAGGGTCCAGCCAAGGGAATCTAATGGCAGGACTTGGTGGCAGAGTGCTGCTTACAGCACTTAATCCACTGAAAACAGAAGAGGGGTGAGTGGCTCCCAGGCAGTGCTTACGAGTTTAATAACTGATTTTTTCATATGAGTAGGTCACTTCTGCTGTTTGTTCATGCTTGCTCTTTGTTTCTTTATGATTTCAGAAGGCTTGGTATCGATGAGCATTAAATCCAATTTCACAGGGTTTGCTAGGCTTAATTTCTCAGAAAAATGCTACTCAATGCATAGTTACTGGGACATCAAGAGCAATGATGTGCTTTTGGTGAAAATATATATATCTGTTTTCTAAACGACTTGGGCTGTTTAAAGAGTTTGTGTTTTAAATAGCCCAAATAATACCATTTGCTTGCTTAGAGAAATAAAATCTAATTTATAGTAATTAAAGCACATTAACCTGATTAAAAATTATCTCCATCATCCTGTATTTAATACCTCAGAGCTTTGCTGCCGAGCGGTTTTGGTTTCAGCTGAGAAGGGTTTGCTCTGGTGAAGAGGAGGGTTCAGCAGCAACCAAAATAGGGGGAGCTGGAGAACTTGAAAGTGAAAACGGAGCTGGTAATTTTAGAAGTGGTTATTTGATCTCCTCTATGTTTATCTGGCCAGCAATCACAGGTTCATGGGAGGGCAGGAAGAATATCCTTTAGAAATTGCTTGAAGTACTGGAGGGTTTTTCCTCTGAGGTGACAACTCAAGGAAGATTCTTGAGCATGACACGTAATTAGGACAAACTACTCAAAAAACACCACCCTGTCCTGGGACAGCTGTTTTACAGGGACCTAGCACCAAAAAATTCATGATAATTCTAGAAAGAGAAGAGGCATTAATCTTTGTTATTCAATGGGGGAAAAAAAACCCTTTAAACCTTTTAGATTTACAATCCAACCTTCTGTATTCCTTTTGGAATTTAGAAGTTAGGCACTTTTCTCCTGAACACTAATAGGAGTTGTTGGAGCAGAATCACTACTACACTCCACCTCAGTGGACCCCAGATTATTCTTTCCAAAGGACCAAATTCTATGGATTACAGCCTTGCAATAACCTTACAAAATCAGGCATTACAAATATCTGAGTGGAATTCAATCTACCATCTAATTAAGTTGTTAAAAAATCTTATTGGAGAAAAGACAGCAAATAGGTTGAAGATATTTTTACTATCTACTATTATGTGCTAACTGTAACTCATGGTTCATGTTTAAAGGAATGTGAATTATGCAGTTGGAGTGAATTGAGAGTTCATTAGTTAAGAAACAATATGCTATTTCCCAGAGTCATATATCCTATGTAATACAGAATGTATAAGGAAAGATATAACCTTATAGGTACCTATTTTTTCCAGATTTCCGTTTGCAGTGAGTAAAAAAGAAAGTGCATTGTATCATTATACCTCAGAAACTTGAAGTATATTAAATATAAATCATTCTTGTGCATCATATGCTACTTTTTAAAGCAAAAATATGCATTAAAAAGATTTGTTCAATCTTAGGTCTGCCTTCTAGCATCAAAGATCAATGTGCAGTCTGATTAAGTTGTGCTCTATAGATTTCTGCAGTCAAGTTCATCAAAGAACCCATTTCTCTTCCTCTAATGATGCTTGAACCTAAAGTTCTTCTCTGAAGTACTTTAATTTTCACTTGGTCATTACAAGAAGACAGTGACTTAATGAACTGCAAATAGGAGAAGAAAGTAACTTAAATCATTTTTGCATCCTTTTTTGTGATATTAGCATAACTCGTCTTTCATCATTTTAATGCCTCCAGTGATTTCTGCGCATATGATGGTAAAAATTAAATTACACTGCATTTTTTGCAATCTAGTGTACCAATAAAAATATAAAATCATTAGAATAATCAAGATAAATTAACATCAGCAAACAGTAATATTATTTTACATTGTGCCACAGTAACTGTTAGAGTGGGTTTCCTGCTGAGATAAAAGTCACTAAACATTTATCATAAATAATCAGTAAAACATTTGTAAACTATTATTCTGTGAAGACCTTCTCCAAGACACTTATTTGAAAAATATAAGCCACTGATTTCTTGCCTTAGTGCTTCCAACTGAAGGTAATATTCAGAACTCGAAAGTGAGACAGTAATTTCAGATGTTTTCTTTCCAGACTCTTGTTTTTGCCTTCTTACTGTGCATAGTTTTGTATCATCTTAAAAATCATGTTGCCATTATATCTTTCTAAAACAGGAGACTAAATCAGTGATGAAAAAGAGTATAACTGAAGATGTAAAAACAAAATAAAAGCATGAATCACATCAAAAGGTACTAAAAAACAGACTGAAAGCACCAAAATAATCGCTGGTGTAATTTTTCTCAGTTTAGTGCACTTAGGCTGGTCTTGAATATATTGCACCGTATGTGCAGTTTGGAGCCATCCAAAAGTGGGGCTACTGGAGGAGTTGCCTGACAACGCTCTGATGTGCTTATCACAGCAATACACAAGCAGTGAGAACACAAACAGGTACTTGGCTGGTTGGGGTAAGCCCAGCAGCCCCAGCTGCAGGTACCTCCCAGGTATCTTTGAGGGAGCCGCTTTGTTTCAAAATCATTAAAACACTTCTAAACATTTTACACTCCACTTTTGTGCCAACACTGCAGGGGAGCGCTGCAAAAGCACTCATGCTGCTTCAAAACAAGGTGTGTGAAGCAACCACTCTTCATGCCAAGGGAGATCTTCCCTGGTCTGCCTTGTCAGTTGCTACTTCCAGAGAAAAGAGGAGGGTATCACAAAGTGATAGGGTTTTTGGATTTGCACCACAATCGGGCTGTCTAGAGTTACAGGGTTTGCTCAGTGAACCACTGAACAAGGCAGCGCTTTTGGGCCTCAGCTGTGTAGGTTACATAGGAATGGATGGACCTTCTTGGTTCAGACAGAGAAGCTTTGACCAACTTGTGCTGGTGAAACCAGCCACAGCACAGGCCACTTGAAGATTTAGTGCTGACTGGAGATTTTCCAGTTGTTTGGCCCATAGATCAAGAGCAGAGCAAGGAATTGCTCCCAAGGTGCTCAGCAATGGCTGGATGAAGCAGAGAGCAGTGCAGAGCAGCCCCATCACACCAGCCAGGATTCTCTGTTTACTACAAAAAGTACTGCCCATACTGAAAAAGCTAAAAAATCCCTAAACATCTGAAAAACAGAAAAGAGACCCAAGTATAGAAGCACAGAGAGTGCTCGGGTGGCTGGAACTGTGACTGTGCTCACCCTGCTTCCAATCTGCCCTCTCACCTTCTTCATTCCCTCTGCCCACTTAAACCAACGTGACATTTTCTCTGCCCATTTTACAGTCTTCCTTCATGTCAACACTAATTTTCTATCCATATTTTTGTTGCTGCAATCTGCCTCTCTAGCAATGAAAAAAATATTTTGAAAAGATTAAATTGCCAGTACATTCTCAGCACCAGGGAAGTGCTTGTTTTTATTCTTAAGTGTTGATTATAGGTTATGAGGTCCTCGCACTTGCTGTGTTCTGGAAAGGTTCTGGCATGTATTTATAAATAATATTAATATTTATAGTCATTGGAACCTATTAAACTTTTAAAAAACTGAAATTAAAAGCTTGAATTAATTGCAAAGGAATGATTCCAAATTGTCATGTACACATTTGCAATGCAATGGTTTGAAAATGGTAAATATTTCAACATAAGCGCTCAGTGAAAACTGAAATCACTGGCCAAAAAGGGATTGCATGATTGGAACGTTGGAGTTTTCTGATCCTGGTGCTGCTATACTTCAGTCTACCTGAACAGCATATGCTTCCAACACAGAAGCTCCTTTTAAAACCAGGATGAGGTAAAAATCCCTGCAGTAGCTGTGCAAATAGGTCCCCCAGTGGCTTTAGCATTCGTTGTTAAACACCAAATAACACTTCAGGTGCTGAGCAACTTCAAAATGAAGGCACAAATCTTTAACTGCTTGGGCAGTCACCTGTACAGGTAATACTCCAACACTAGGCACTGTTTAGCTTCATATGCTTAGTGGGTTTTATGCATTTTTTCTTCATTTATTTTAGAGAATGATCTTATTTCTGTAGTAGCTCCAGCGGGAGCTGTTGTGCAGTATTAGGCAACAGGAGCAGCTTAGTCCTAGCAATGCACCTTTAAATATCATGTGGTATTTTCAAATAAATATAAAGCTACTAAAGATTTTAGTTCAGCTTTATGAAACTCTGTAGTAAATAGAGAATAAAGCAGTTCTTTATTAGAGTTCTCAGTTACAGAGCCAAATGCTGTTGCTCTTGCTACCACCTGGGATTTGCTCTAATAACCATCAGTGAAGGCAAGGAAGATCTTTTTCCTTTTAATTACACACAGTCCCAAATCACTGGCATTATCTAACTGTATTTAAGACTGGAATTTAATCCTAAAATATAATTTCCTTCATTAAAAAATTATCATTATTCTTTTGTGTATTCCGTGCAAGGGAAGATTCTCCTTCAGCTTTAAAATGTCATTTTCAGAAATAAAAGCACGTGTCTAACTTTGTAATACAATTGCTATTATTTTATTCATTGGTCACTGTTATCCTTAAAAACAACCACTTAAAAAAATGTAGCCCTCTGTGTCACTCTGTACTCGTAAAGTGTTTCACCTCTGAAACACAAATTTACGTAGTAAGGGTTCAGTCCAGATTTAAGTGTATCTCACTGATTCTGTATCAGCTTTAATTACAACATCAGTGATTTTGTTTTCCTGGGCAGCCCTTCTGGAGAGCTGGCCAGGCCTGTCACTGCCAAACCAGAGCCCCAACATCTTCTCAATGATGCAGAACCACTGCTGTGGGCTGTGTGAACTTGATTCCTCTGCCACCCTACACTGAGGAGGACTAATACTTTCTGGCAGTAATTCAAAATGTAATTTAAAGAAAATATGCTTTCTTATGTATAATTGAAGATACAGCTTGTCTGGCCATATCCGTAGCATTTGTAGTCACACAGAAGAGGAAAAATTCAGTTAAGGTCTGGATCCTGTTCAATATTCCTGGCCCATTCTTATTACAATATTGTTTTGCTGACAAACTGAGATGACAGCAGTGAAATGGGAGATGGTAGAATCCCAAAATTTCTAATGCATTTACTGTGCTATGCTGTGTTGTAAAAAACTAAAAGAAATTAAATAATGTCACTTTTATTGTCATACTTCAGTACTGCAGTATAGAGCCTTACTTTCAACCCCTCTCAGCTCATCCTGAGAAGTACCCAAAGCCCTGTTTAGAAGATTCCTAGCTGGGACCTACAGGGAAGGGAATAGATTTCTCCTCCGTTCTCTTATGTCTCTCTTGCACCCTCATCAGGCAAGCTCACAGAGCAAACACAAACCTCTCTCTTACTTCCCGTTCATCCTCCCTGAGAACAAACCCCAACCTCTTCTTTCTGGGGAATAGAGTTTGCATTAATTGCTGCTTCAAACAGCATATACTTAAACATGGAAATTCAGTCTGAGATGAGACAGTAATGGAAATCTTGCCCCAAAAACGGCAACAACTTTTCTCATAAGGATTCCAATGCAAAAGAAAAGAGACGGAGAAAATATGCTACGGGGCACATAAAGAATTGATTCCAAACAAAATGTGTTTGAGAGATTTCCCACAAGGCATTGGCAGCTTCTTAATGCAGTTCATTCACAAACTCCTTCAGGGAGCTCAGTAAATAAAGGCAGCTGATTCTGCTGCTCTCCAGGTCCATGGGAAGGAGTACATTAAAATGCACTTGAGGATTCCCAGAGGTGCTTGGGGCTCCCAGAGCAGCCGGCACGCAGCTGACCACTCATTGGCTTTGCTCCTGACAATTTAGGCTGAGTTAGGGTCAAAAAGTCCCTAGTGGAGCCAGGTACCATTTCTCATTGAAATTCAATGGCAGCTGAGGAGCTTGCTCCCTTGAATGTCCAAATCTTGAGTCGACGATGGCTAAATGAACAGAAACAATTCTCATGGCACAGTCTCTATTTGTAGCTCTGCAGCCACCTATCACTCTAGTGTCTGAATTCATCTAAACTCAGTTAACAGTTGCAGAAATCCTCATGGATTTCAAGGACTCTCCAGCAGCACCTCCTGGTTTTGCCAGCCAAAGCTGGGCTGAAAGCAGTAACTTCAGATTTCAACAAGGGGCTTTTCTGTTTTCTTCTCTTTATGCTTATTAATTCACATCTAAACAGGTCTAAAGAGAAATTGTATGCAAAAGAGTGAGTGAGAAGGGAAGAGACCAGAGCAGCACTGAATCCAACTGCATTAACATGAAATTCTTTCTACAATAAGTGGCTGTCTCTGTTGCAAAGTATAACGTGATTTGGCAAGATCACCTACAGTACAAATATAAATCTATGTAAATAAATATAAATAAAACATTACTTTTGATAAACTTCCTAACATAAAAACTTAAGAAATCTTTCCAAATCCTGATTTCTAGGAATTTTCAAAAAAATACAAAAGCTGTCCAGACTTCATTAAAAGAGAACACTTTATAATGTGAAACTGCTTCTGAATGTGAGTAAGAGCAACAAAAGATCCATACAAACCCAAACCAGGCATTCTAGACTCTTGCATTAGTAACCTGATCTCCCACACACATTCCCTTAAATATCTTCTAAAGGTTTTGGGCTACAGGCTATTGAAACTATTTTTATTCCTCATAGTATTCTACAGAGGGAAATCACAAGGTGGATGTTCTGGCAAATAGTATCTATGTATGTATGAATGTCCTGAGTGGACTTTTTGTGGTGGAACAATAGGAAAGTGGTTTTAATGCCAAGCAAAGATGACAAGGGAAGGAGAAATAATGAACATCTGTAAGTGACTGGAAGCAAAGGTCTTGCGTTAAGTCACTGCACACAGGTCAGGGTGGGGCTTTTTCTTGCATGAAGAAGGAGAATATATCAGTAAGAAAAAAAAAGGTTTGTGAATTGGGTGTAAAGAAGTCTGAAAGGAGAAAATACTGCAGGAGAAACGATGTTGGAAATATTCTTTATAGTTTGTAGAATGTCCACTGAAGTTATCAGGTCTGTCATGAAGCTTCATAATTTGGTGCTTTTAGGATGACATAAAATTCTGGGCTTAGGATAAAATAGATGCCTCTATTTCGCAAGACTTCTGAGTCACAAATATTCATGTTTTAACTACATTTTTTTAAAGCTTTGGTGCCAAATCCCTCCTGAAGTTTAATGATATCTAACTTCCCCAGGCTCCTCTGAAAAACCCAGTTTTAATATCTGTAAACCTGGTTAATACTTCTAATACCATAAAGAGCTAAAAGCAATAGAAGATTTACTGACTTTATTGGGTTAACACTAACCACTTCTCTTCCTGAAAAAAATAATGAAAAATCACTTAATGATTGTAGAAATACTCAACATAAAGCCTGCTGTAATCTCCTGCCACGTTCACAGAAGCCATTCTTTTATGCCTAAGGTCAGTAAATAATAAGAGATGTGAGCAGTTGTGTTTACCTTGACTATTATTTCAGCAAGGGAAGCTGGTGATTCCCGAGGGAAGCTGTGCATCACACAGCTGCCATGTTCACAACGAGCTGCCTCTGCACCAGCACCCAGCCACAAACAGCCATGACTGCAGATTGGGAGTGCACATAAACCTGAGAGAGTCCTCTTCTGACCAGGAGATCTCTGCCTTGGCAGGCTGCCGCGTGATACCAGCTCTGCCTTGCTGCAGCTCACGGGCCAAAGCAGCAGGCAGACACTGGGTATTCTAGCAGCATCCGACTGCCAAAACCCATTCTGTGGAGCTTCTAGAACTGGGCGACCAGCTGTGAGACATGGATTCAAATGACCTGGAAAGAAAATTGGGCTTCACTGAAATCGATGGCAGAAGTCTCTTTTTCTTCAGCGAAGCCAGGATTTCATCCCTGGCAGTCGCAGAGCTTCTGTTTGCACTGAATTGTTTTCCTACTGTCAAGTGTTGTTAGGCTGGGGGGGAAGAGGCTTTTTCTCCTGGAATTGTTTCTGTAGCTGAGCCAAGATCTGGAGAATTTATCTCAAGCAAACCACTTCTAGTTTTAATTTTCAAAGGAAACTTGCAAACTTTTCATGCCTAGTGCCAAGGAAATAAGGCTTCTTTTTAGCAGAAAATCTGAACTTGGATACAGTTTTATACCTCAAAATAAGATGTCAGCACTGAGGGCTTCAGAAGCGGGAAGATCTATCAAGTTGTAGGCTGAGCTGTAGGCAGGCCCTATGGGAAGGGCTTGCATCCAAATCTCAGAGAAGTCAGTGGTCAGTCACCTCATACTCTCATTAATCCAGGTACTACTTCCTGACAGTGTTACTGATGAGAATTTGAGAGCTCACAGTGCGCAGCTTTACATGCTGGTCATTACAGAGCTCTGCTGGTGCTGGAGGCTGTGGTGTGTGTGGTGTTCCACCTCCCGGGCTGTGCCCAGCCCAGTGCTGCCCTGTATTTACATGTGCTGCCATCATGTCTTGGTTGCACAAGTGAAATTCTGCTTGTCTCTATCCCTCTTCCGGCCAATCTACGAGGCAGAGATAAGCAGACCTCAAACATGAAGAGGCAGGTAGGTATATTTTGCATCTCCACAGAAAACAACTAAATATTAAGAATCAAATCCTGAGAAGAGAAGGCCAAGGAAGCTCTTGTCCCCCGCAGCAGCAGATGGCAGCCAGGCTTGCACCTGGCTCCCCAGGCACTGGGAGCAGCTGCAGCTCCAACCAGATTACAGCAGAGATGTTCCAAAGCCACTAGGAGGAATCACATTCCTAAGGACCCTTTGAAATAATTTGGCATTGAATACATTTTTTCCCTGCTGGAAAAGCCTGTTTTAGATGTGGGAGTGCAACTGGCCTGCAGATTGGTGACCAGGACCCGCCTTTGTACCACCAGTGTAAACTACACAGTTGGTAGTTTAGCTGTGATCATCTTTCATGTCCCTTGCTCAGTGGTATTAAGGGTTTTCTATTATGACAGAATAGTGGTTAAAAGAACAGTAAATTTTCTGATACCTGTTTTTAATTCTTCACAGTGATGTGATATAAACTGACCCCCTCAGAGTAGCACCTGATGTACAGTAACATCACAGACAAAGGAATTTTGGTGTAAATCCTACAGCACAGGGCACACACGTTTGCACCAGCATGTTCTAGAATCATGGTCTCTATTTTGAACAACAGTTGTTTGGATATTAGTAGAGCTAGATGTAAAATATGAAATCAAGTGCTGCAACTGGAGGTATGAGTCTTTACCTGGAGGATATACACAAGCTCTAATCACTCCTACAGTTGAACAGAAGATTAAAGCCCAACATCTATAAAGCAGAATTGCGTGGGTTTCCCATCCCAGAATTCCCAAAGCAGCCTCAATTTTCATGTCCACATTAAACACATTAAATATATAATTCAGTAGTAAATGACACCTTTTCACCAAAGTTTGGTGTATGGTTTATGTCTAAAATACAGGCTGGATGTTACTGAGTAGTAACCCAAACACAAGATCTTTGGAGGCACCAGAAGAACCGCTCTTCCCAGATCAGTTTTCCTGTATTGATTCAGTCCTTGTATCTCAGTATTTATTGACTGAAACAACCATTCGTTATCAAAAAGCATTTTATCTGCTTAACTCATAATTAATTTTACTACTCCCTGAGGACTAAGCCTGCATCCCTGTGCACTGGAAACTTGGATACACTGACAGGGTGGAGGGTGCATGACAGGGAACCAAAGTTAAATAGACTTTATGCCACCTTAGTGAATATTTGGTCAGTACTAAAGACTGAAACTTGCAATTCTATAATTCTAAATAGACAAGAATTTTCCTTCTTTAGGTTCCTAGTTTGTCTCTCATATGCAGTTTCATGTGGGTATGTAACAATTCACAAGCAGGACACTGATATGAATACTCATTATTCCAATAAATAGGATATTTATCTCTGGATAGAGTTACTCACACCTAGCAGACTATGTATCAGACCAAATCACTGGGGTTGACTTTACTTTTATTAGTGTATTAACCTCTGAGCTTTCCTTATACTGTGTCATTCTTGCTGACAATAAAAAAGGAGAGTTTCAGCCTTTACCTTTATTTAGTTGCACCTACAGTGTATTTTACAAGAATGTATTTGCTACTGAATGCAGTAACAAATCTTCAAATTTATTGAACAACTTAGGGCAGCAACCACTCTCAGAGGAAAATAACCCTCTGTGGAAAAAGAAAGCTCCAGTTCAGGACATGTGAGCAAATCAGTTGATTGCACTGCTCGAATACATCAGTTGTCATTGCAATAGTAATTATAATTCTAACAGAACTGACAGACCACTTTAGCAGTATTTGAAAAACATTTTAAAAGCCTTTAAAAATTATTAAACTGGTGGAGCATGTCCTCCCAGTGACTTACGTGGTCATACTGCTTTGACACACACTGTATGAGCAGGGGGTACCAGTGCTCACTTTGCTTGGCCATTATTTCCCTTATGTGGATATTTGCATAAGGACTGGAGACTAACTGTAGTGCTGCTTATTTGGAACTGAAATTTATTGTTCACTTAACTCCTAAAAAATAATGTAATTTTTCAAGCCAACAGAATATTGTGTGAATTATTCACCTTGGTTCATTATTATAAGACATTTTATGTTGACACCACAGGAGTCATTATTTATAACATATGGGATCATCTTTTACCAAATGTTTTTTCCTTTATCTTCCTGTAAATGTCTTGAAACTATGAAGTAAATCTTGAATCATCCAATCAAAAGCACCCAACAATGATAAATAGTTGCATTATGTGCACAGGATTGCAACTCTAATGTTTCTCCCAAAACTGCATATTAGCTTTTACTTCTGAGGAACAAGACTTTTGATACGAATTTTTCCTTGAGTGCTTCACTTTATCATAACACTGAATATCTACCCCGCAGTTCAGATGTAGATGGACAAAAATTAGGGTTAGGGAGACTGTAGGCTTCTGGTTTTGGAAGAGAGTAAATTAAAATTAAAACAGAGATTTAAGTGTGAAAGAAATAAGCCAGGTGGAGTAGTGTGTGTGTGTGAGAGTCTCTGTGTGTTTGTGTCTGTGATGAATTGTAGGAGTGAGTGTAACTGCAGCAGTCGGACTTTGGCAGATTAATGTAACGGAAAGAAGGTGACTTTTAAAATACCAAACCAGAATTTTTCTTCTGGAATTATGGCTACAGCACAGCCAAGGATACTGTGACACCGAGTTGGAAAGCTCATTTTGTTTAAAGAAAAAATGCTCACCCAGTATGTTACTAGATGTGGTCAAACCAAAAGAAAGAAGGTTACAACTTGGTGAAAACTCTTGTGTGTATGATATCTTGATTCAGATAAGATCAGAAGCAACTTTCCTAGGTTCTGCAAAATATATTTTCAATGAAATACCTGCTTAGAAGCCTCCTTACATGATGTTTCAGAAACACCACATTCCTCACAACATCGGAAGCTTTGTTGGAAAACTGACCTGCCAGTCTGGTCAAGCCATCTCTGACTTTAAGTAGTTCAGCACCTGGTCCTGTTCTTCCATTGTCTTCACAAAGAGGCCTAAGCTACAACAGGTTTTTGGTTCAGGTCTTGAAAAAGATGCACTGGCCAAAATTAAGCCCTTTTTCATGTTATGCTTCATCATCACATCTTCTTTCTAGTTTTAAAATCCCAGAGTGAAATCAAGAGGGATTTTGTATTTATTTTAAAACTAGGATTCCATTCTTTGAACTTCCTGCCTTTACACATGTCCTTAGACGTGGAGAAAGCCAGAACATCACTGCTTTAATCAATGTTACTGCTCTGTTACAAGAGCAGAATCGGGTACAGCAACATTCCTCTTGCATGTGTATGAGACGTTCTGAAAACAAAACCAACGGGGCACGAACAAGAGCAGAATTTAGTTAATATTAGCCAAAATATTATTGTTGCGGTAAATTACGAGGTGATGTCTTGCTGATTTAAGTCCCTGAGGAGTGCCAAAATGGTAACGTTTTTACTGTATTGACAGGTTCATGTAAAATTCAGTGCAGGCTGCTGGCCCTTGGCAGCCACTCTCTGCAAGAAGGGATGTGTCAGCCCTCAGCAGCGCTGGTGGCCAGCACACGACGTGCCTCGGTGCTCCTGGAATCTCTTCTCCACCAGGCTGCTGTGTGGGTGCTGGAACATCCTTGTCAAACAGACAAGTGGCTGCTCGGGGTGGAAAGGCCGTCCCACCGGTACTAAGGCTGGCAGATGTTTTCAGTGTTCCTTGCAAGGTAGTGACAGTCGCAGTGAAAAGAGAAGATGGGGCCATGAGCAGCAGGACACACTCCTGCACAGCTCAGGGGTGTCCTGGTGGGGCTGCAGAGCTGCTTCTATTGAGAGAAAATGGGCACAGTGGGGGGGATGCAAAGTCAATAGTCCTGATGGATCAGAAAGAAAACTCCAAAGCACAGACCAGCCCATTCTTGCAGCTGTTAACTATCTGTTCCTGCTTTCTGATGAAACTCCAGAGTGTGAATAGAGCATGCAGCAAAACAAGACGTTTAAATGTTGTTTAGATTTTCTCCCTGAGCACCAAAAAGGCTTTACTTATAAACTGTTTTTTTAAGATGGACTAAAAATACCTGCCTCTTCCAGTTACATTCCAGAAATCAATAGGCAGGAAAGCAAATTACTGCTCCTTCTCTTAAGTCTCTGCTATTATGGTCTCAGTGGAGTGAAATTACTTTACAGTTAATTAGATTTTTAAAAAATATAGAATGGCTTCTATATAATTCCCTAGGGTGTTTCTGAACCTCCCCAGCTTTTTAAAATCCGTTTCCAGGAGATGAGGCATTGATTTCTAGGAGATTTAATAACCCTTTGGTAGCTGTATAATCACCTGTAGCTGCCATGCCAGCCTTGGCTAGACCTTCTAATAACTCAAAGCAGCAGGTCAATGCTTTCAGCAAAAATATGTATGTGTTTTCACAGCTCAGTCCTATAAAAATCATCTGGAGTTTTTAAAATGTGCATCTACTTCAGAGTTTCACTTCAGCTCCAGAGTGTGCTTTCAAAGCAGATCTTCTCATCTGTACTTACTGAGATTTAGTTCACATGTGGGGAACCACCCAAGATGATAACAGGAAAAACAAAATCTTACATCACTGTGTGTGTGCGGGCAGCAGCGTGGATGAGATGTGGAGGGGGGATGCAGAGGATTTCAGAGACATCTGAAAACACACTTCTCACAGTAAGATCCTCCCTCCAGCGATCCAGAACTTTGGATATTTAGGATAGAGCATCTGTCCCAAAAATGATTTTGTCACACAAGGTCTTACAGTTAGGAAAAGGTACTCTACAGCTAGAGATAAATTTCAGAGGCATACTGAGAAAGAGAGCAGAAAATTTTTCAAGTATTTTGATTTCTCACTTTCAGCCTTCATAAATCTATTGCTGACATTTTACCTGGGTTGCTTAGGTTGATGCCTGCCTTGGAGTTTAACTTCCTCCCATGAATAAAATATAAACTGAAACAAAATTTACAAATAACCCTGCCATGGAGATCCTTGCTCCTGTGGCTGGACAGTCCACAGTGATGTCTGACACGATGCTGTAGTTGGTAGTACAGATGTGATGTGCCCTCAGGTTCAATCTCCTGTTATTTCAACCACTTTTCCCTTGACCTCGAGGTGAGCCCTTGCAGTGGGCAGCGTGGGGCAGCACGAGGAAGTGATGGGCAGTTAGCACATCTATTGGAAACGTTCCCCCCAATACTGTTATTATACTTAGGTGTTGTGCAATTTGAAACAAATAGATGAAAAACTGTGACTTTGCAGGGTGAGAGACCAGCCTGGGAAGTGCCTTCAAAATAGCGGCGATCTTGTGCAATTTAGCGAAGCTTGTGGCAAAATATTTATTCTTCAGAAATCCCTTTATAGGTAGCAGAGAAAAGTCTTTAGCTGCTTAGCTGAGTAGCATCTGGAGCATCAGGAACTCCATCAGCATTGGGGAAATCATCCTAATCTTCCCTTTTGTTTGCGCTGACGTTTTTATAGGGGCTCTTCTTTTAGCACATCATTGATTGAGCTTGAAATAGCATAATCAACTCAGTGGGAATTACCAGTAATAGATTCCAGTCAAATTCTACTCTCAGTTATGGCTGTCTGAGTCCACAGCACTCTGCAGCAGTTACTGTGCGTTTACCTTTGGGTAACAGGGAGCAGAATCCATGAATCTGCATTTTCAAGGCAGCATTGTATTTAGAAACCTTGCTCAGCAAGCACTAATGGAACTTCATTGTTTAACTGCAGGTTGTTTCTTCCAGAAGAGAGCACTCATTATCATTAATTAACGCTATTTAATCAAGACTCCCTTAACAGATAATGTTACTATTTTGGATGTGTTTAGTTTTTGATCAGATTTTCAAAGCAGCTCAGTTCCCGGTCAGCCAATGTGGGAACCATCACTTTTTTTGGACCCCCAGTAGCTCCTGTTGTTCTCAGTTTGAGTTCCTGGGTTCAAAACACTTCTGAAAATGAGCTGGCCCTCACTGGATCTCTCTCAAAACTGATCAGAGAACAGGTAATGTCCATGGACTGGAAAAGACACTACCTGCAGTGCTGGCAGCTGAACACAGAAGTGACCGTACAGCAAAGTGCAGCTCCAGCTTCTGAACTCTATCCTGTGAAAGAGTTTGAGCAATACATCTCAAACCTGCTCCTTCTCCCGATCACTAAAGAGTTAGCGGCTGCTGCTGGTTGCAAGAAATAACAAAGTGCTTGCAAAAACTGACTGTGGCTGTCAGGCTGGTGACTAGAAGGATGTTGAGGTCTGAGCTTGGTCAGAAGCAGATGGGAGCCCAGCAGGTGGATAAATGCAAACCACTTCCAATGAGCACTTGACAAAGAAAGGTCAGAAATGAGACTGTGAGGAAAGAAGTCACAGGTAAGATGGAGCTTGTGCCTAATGACACTCGGGAGGGGAGGAGGAAACTGTCTTTCCTCCACAGATGCACTGCTTCCATATAATAATTTAGCTATCAGCATCTATTCAGTTTTTGAACTGCTCTAACACTGACTGACATTTTCTCTAAATTGTAACTTGTGCAATTTAATGATAACCTTTAATTTTCTTCTACTCTTGTAATGGAACGGGAAGCAACACAAATAGTAAGAAGTAGATTGCAGACATGAGAAATACTCTTTATCAGAAGACTGAAAAAGTGCATTCATGTGCTATAATGCGTGAGAATTTTAATGCATGGTGGCTTTCAACATTTTGTTTTCCTACAGCAACTGCTCTTTGGCACTAGCTTGTGCGTGATTAATATTTTTATTATTGTATGGAGTAAGATCTCCTCTGCCCTAGATAGATGGCCTAGTTTTTAGAAACATTTTCATGTCCCACTGACTAGTGGGAACTGCAGTGTCTGAGCTTTGAGAAGACCAAACAGCTCAGGAGTAGCCCAGTTACTCCTTTGGTCTGTCCACACACAAAAAATGGTTCTCTGTGTAGTCGTTTCTTATGGCACAGAAAATAAGCCTGGGTCATTTCAATCAATGTGTTTGATGACCTGAGGCTTTTGGGTCCCTCTGTTTAATAGTATAACACAGAAAATACTCAGCAGAATTGATTAAATATCTACTTGAAATACTAGTATAAATAAGTGCTTTAGATTCCATTTTTCTTAAATTCTTTGCATGTTTGAAAAACAAATCATTCTTTGGTGTGTACCCAGTACTCTCCATAGCATTTTTTTCCCCCCCCTTGGTCCAATATTTATGTGGTGTTTGCATGTGACAGCTCTGATACCAGAGAGTCTCAGGAACCTGGGACTTTGGAAATAAACTCAAGCACTGGCTCACAGGAACTAAATGTTGCTGCTTTCCAAATGATGCTGCTGCTCCTGTCTCCCATTCTAAGTGATGTCTCGTGAAATCCTGCAGATAGGAAGGAGTCAAGGTGCAGGTATAGGAAGTTACCCAGGAGTTCTACTTTGCACTTCTGATTACCTTGTACAAGCAGGGAGGTTCACTGTGATGAAGGTTTTGGGGTTTAGGTCTAATGCTGTGGTTTGGCTGAATGAACTTTCTCTCAACAGAGATAATTTTTACCCTATATGTCTTGCCAAGGCTCATATCAAGCCCATTTTTGTATACAAGCTTGTTTTATTTTGTGGAGTCAAATTGTACCCCAGCTTTCTCAAGTATAACTTCTGGAGAAATGTTGTTCAGGAAGCATCAGAAGGGATTTTGTAACTGCCAATGGAAGGACTGTGCTCTCAAAGTGAGTGAAATTCTACTGAGCAGGATTTGGTAAAAGGCAGGCACAAAAGTGTATCACTTGCTGATTTCTTTCCTCCTCCCCCCAAAATTTCCTTAGTTTTACTAAAACTACATAAACTACAGGTCAGCCCAGGCTGAAATGTTAACAATACAAATGCAAAATTCTTCAGACCTTTTTCACAGAAGATGGCTGCAGAGCTGGCCTGTCCTCACTGCTGGGAGTGCAGTGATGCTGACATGTGGATTTAGGTCAGCTGCTGTCTACCTGATTATGCTGATGTCACAGCACACCAAACAAGTCTGTCCTTTGAGCTAAACTGCTGAATTAACTCTGGACACAGAAATAGCAGCATGATTCAACGGGGCTCACAGAATCAATCAGTTGATGTTAAGTATGTCTTTCATTCCTAGACTGCTTGTCAACATGCATGGACACAGACACAAGTGCATTTGAGGGGGACTTAGAGGTTAGGAAATCAGGCAGGGATACAAAGATACTTCATATGAGTTGATCTGGCACAAATATTTTTCCTTTATGGAGAACTTTAATGCCATCTGAACACCTACATGGCCTTTTACAACAGTCTGCATCATATTTCAAGGTCCAACGTACTCAGCAGATTCTATCCTCCTCAGCTATAGGGCCACCAGCTCCTGGGGAACCACAGCCCTTGACTCTGGCTGTCACACCATGCATGAGGACTGCACTTCATAAAGATCCCAAATCCACTGTGTGTCCTCACTGGCATGTCTCATAGAGAAAGGGGTAAATCAGTGGCCCAGAGGGAACTGGTGGCAGAATTGGAGCCTCTGTTCGTTCATCTATATGAAACAATAAAACATCAACCTGAAGCAGAGCAGGCAGGGCACCTGCTCCCCAGTCTCACTCCCTGCACCCCCTCTTCCCTCACCCACATCTCACGCGTGTAGCAGTGTTGTGCAAACACACTTATGTATTTATAGCCTGCTGGAATGTTACTGCTTATTTTTCTATGCACACAAGCCTAATTAACAGCTATCACTCAATTTGTTCTTGATTTAAACATAATTAACAATATGCTTAAGTAATGATTTTGCTTATGTCTACTAACCAAAGCCAAACTTGTCAAACTATTGCTCCATTAATTTAATTCTTCCTCTTGATTTAGGGGAATTGGATTACTCTAATGCAGTTAGTCATATAGTAAATGTTTTCAGTTCTCTTCTGTTGCTTAGACACTTACAGAGTATTTTCTAGATTATTATAATTTGTTGCCTAGGGAGTGCATAAACAAAAAATGATATCTTTATAAATTGTCAGATGTACCTGACTATTCTATGCACATTCTGTAACATAAAAGGGATTAGCTTGGTTTCAATTTTAAATTATCTACTGTCTTGGGTCTTTTCTTCTACAATATCATTTTGGGACTTTTCTTCTACAAGATCATTTTACAATTGGGGAAGAAAGTGATCCAAATAATTGTTATGATTGTTGGTGTTACCTGTTACCTCAGCCCAGCACACGTAGCAGGTTGTTCTGCAGAGACTGGGGATGGGCAGCAAAGGAAAAAATCCTCCAGAAACAGAAAAGGAGCCACCTTCCAGCTCTTTTGCCTGCAGAGGGCTGGTCTTAAGAGCTGTGGCTCCAGTGGACATGTGCCCTACAAGCTACATGTTGATGCACAGGGTGATTTTACAGGCTTCACATCTTTACTGTGCAAAAAGCAGTGTTTCCTAAAATTCTTTTAATTCTGCCCCATGCCACTGCTATTAAATGAATTCCTACTTGGCTGGTTTAAGCATATGTTTATTTACTTAAGTTTTTGGCCATATGAACCTTATTAAAATAATGGAATTGCAACTGCTCGGTTCATTAATAAATTCTTTCTCCACGTTAGGTGAAGGGGGGTATTTCAAATATGGAGCATGTCACTGTATTCTATTAATTTGCTTGAAGATATAATAGCCTGTTACATATACTGGTACTGACATTGTATGGGTGTTAGGAGCAGAAGTAGTATCCTTAAGGTCTCTGAGAATGCACACTATGCTGTGCTGGATGACAATGCCATTCACTCACTAGTAAATTCTGATTCTTTGACTGTTTTTTTTAGCTGTATTCCTCTATTCATCTGCCTGGAACAAGGCAAGACAGAGATGCTGTTATGTTGTCTCCCAGGACTTGAAAAGATAGCCCAGTAGCACTCTCTCTACTGATGCAGAGATAGCTGCCTTGTGAATATTGCTGCCATTTAAGTCCCTAGCAGTTCAAAATATACCCTGAATAAGAGAACGGGTTGGAAGGGACCATGTGGGAATCCAAACACAAACGTTCTGCCTTAGAGAGCAGTGAGTTGTTAGCTGCCAGCTCTTGAAAGGCTCGTGGTCATTTGGGGGGAATCTTCAGACATCTATACTACGACGTTTCAGCTCAGTGAAGGCTCATTTTATTCAGTACAGCTGAGGACAAGGGCCTGCATTTTCTGAGTGATCAGGCCTCTTAAAATCTCCCTTGATAAATAAAATAAATGATATGTGCCTCCGCTGTCATCATTTGAGTGAAAAAGACCTGGCTTGAAACTTCCCCAGCTCCCACTGGTGCTAACAGAGCTCCAAATCTGAGGGTCCTGTCTGTCCTACAGCTTGTACCAGCTTATTTCACAGCAAATCAGCTTCACCACATAGATCCAGCTCTTCTTAAACCACCGTCTAGCTGCCTTATGTTTACTTATCAATTAAAAATAAATCCATATAAACTGTTAGATAGTTTCCAGACAAAGACTTGAAACAAGTTAATTAAATTGATCTAAAAGTAACTAAGTCTTTCATACATATATATAGACACACATACATTTGTATGTCATACATTAGGCACACAAAAATGGTGGGAGCCCACGAGAATCAAAACGGAAGGAGAAGAGTGTTTTTCAGAGCTCTAAATTTGGCAGGGCACAGAAGGCAGAGGAGCATTAGGCAAAGGGAAATCAAACTGTGACTAAGATTGCTGTGCCAGGAGTTGTGATTAAATGATGCCCAAATGAGCTGCTGCCCAGGAATCCCCTGCCCCACCTGGTGCACCCTGCCCAGCCCTTACGGCTTTCTCCCAATGTGGCACTAACTTAACCACCATATAGCATTGCTCATACATAGGGCTGGGTAAAATCACACAAGCTGTATAACAATAGCTGGGTTGTTACATCTTAACTTGCATATAAACTTATTCATATGTGTAGTACTTTCTCAGACTCTAAAGATCTGACATTCAACCATAATTGACATCAAGACCCCATCAACCAGGCAACATACCAAGTCCTGTCATTCCCTTTGATGCTCACAAAGGATATTCAGGGCACCAAGGTCTGCATTTTGTGATGCCCTACAAAGAGCACTTTATCCAGACCTTTGCTGATATTCCTGCACAAGAAGAGTCACTGCTAGTTCCTCTCTGTGTGGCCTTTTGCTACTGAGATGACCTGATGCCATTTCAATCAAACTGAAGAAGAATTTCTCTCTAAACCAAATAAGATCTTACTCTGCTTCGAGTCCAGAATTTCACAAGAAGTTGGTGCCTCTTTCCCCAGTAGAAAGAGCCTAATTCCAGCTGATCGTGCTATGGATTTGAGTCCAAAACCTTTTTTTTTTTACAGTATAACCTTCATGTTAAATAGCTTGTTGCGAATTCTTAAACATTGTGTAGATCTGCAAGACTCTCTATTTGCCAATAATCCTCAGATCTCCTGTACTGCCAGGAGGTGGCTTGTCATTTCATCTGAAAAAAAAATCACCATGGAATTTTGAATTTTAAAGAAAAAAAAATATGTGGACACAATTAAGTATTTTATTTCAAGTAGAACTCTGTCTATGTGGACCAAATTACCAGGTGCCCTCCATAATTTTTACCCAAATGCATTTGCTTAAATTCACCTCATGCATATGTTAACATGGGGTGAGTAGCCACTTGACTTGTACAAGTCAATATACCCACCAGTTTTCAGCCATGTTAATGCAAGTTGAAAATTTACCCTCAACCTGATTTAATATCTCATAAGCCTGATTTATCTATGCTCTGCTATAAATTATCATTGAGTGAGTATTCAAAGCAGCAAAGCAAGTGAACTCTACATAAAGAATGGCTGCTTATCTTCACAAGGCATCCTTCCCTCTGCATATTGAACACTTCATCTTTTCAACGGTCACTTACAAATTCCCAGCTATAAACTCCAGATCTGCTGCTCCTCTCCCACCAGTGTAAATCAGAAGCAGCTCTACTGAAGCCAGTGGATTTATACTACAGTAAATCCAACAGGAGAGAAGAATCACTCAGTTCCCCATTGACATCGATAAACGGAACACCAGGCTCCATATAAATAAATGGCAAGAAGCTTCCTTCAGTCCATTCCAGTTGGCAAGTTATTTGATAAACACATTTTAATGAGGCCCTTTTAAGCTGTGTTATATTTCACCTGATGTTTATGTGGCAATTCTTAGAAACTGCTTTACTGCATGAAATATAAGATACTTTGATGCAGTCATCTATATGTATATGTGAGAACAGGAGGCTGGGTGTGCCACATATGGGGAAAATGTACAATTTAGGGTTCCCAAATGGCATCTTTACATAATTGTTAGAAGACTGAGAGGAGACGAAGAGCTGTAGTGGTAAAAAAAAAATAAAAAATCATAAAGCTGATGATAAATAAATATTTACACACACATGCCACACAATAATTACTAAAGTTAATGTCAGAAGACAAAGAGAAACAGCTGCTAGCTGTATTTTCCATGATAAAAGAGTTCATAGGAGCTTAAATGTGGTACTGATGGGAGATTTGAATCCCTTCCTGTATTTTGCAGGTATTGTTAAATATTCCCTGAAGTTATCCTTTCCCATATAGTTTTATCAGTAAGCAGAAGTTTTTCTGTTTGAAAGTGTATGGATTCTGTGAAGTGACAGGTTTTGCTGTAGGTAGGATTTTGCTTTAAAGCAATAATGAGGAAATTCTCTAGTTATCAATCCAGCATATTGCAAGGAATGTAAATAACATATATTGGGGCTCTCAGCAGTAATAACACGATTTGACAGTAGTTTGAAAACACCCCTCTTACATGTCAGAGACAGCCCAAGCCCATGGCTGCACAGGTTTCCACACAGGTTTTACACAACCTTCTAACATTAGCTCTCCAGGGCCAGTGGCTGCCATGGGGATCCCCTTGTTTCTGGCTCTAGGGCTGCCTCTGTCAGCAGCAGCAACGTGTTTGAGAACATCAGGTAGTGTGGACGTGCTCAGCAGTGATCTACTTCTGTGTCACTGAAACGCTGCTGTTTAAAGGGAAGCAAGAGTAAGTCTGGTACTGATACCTCACGAGAAGCAGCCTGAAGGCGTCAGTGCAGAGGCCCAGAGCTGGAGATGGTGCTCTGCACGTATTAGTGACAGGGAGTTAAGCAGAGAGAAGAGAGAACCAAGGTCTAGTGGGATCTGATGGATGTGTCGGTGTGGATGTGAAGAAGTGTCCTGCTTTATCCCCCAAACACCACAACAGAGGAGTTAGAATAGAAGAAATTTTCTGCTCTGCTAAACCAGCCCATAGCAATATGGAAATGTGGTAACTTGCAGCTGAAAATGGAAATTTGAGCAATTCCTGAGCTGTATGCAAGAGAGGACAGGCTCCTCCTGGGAGTTTGTCCTGGAAAAGGGAATGTGCTGAACACCACAGAGCTGAGCGTGGCAGCTGTATGGAATTACTCATGTATTAAAATTTTGTAAGATGAAATGAATGCTTTGATTTTGTCTCAGTCCATGTTGAATCGTGATGCATCTCATCATAATAACAGTAATTTTCAGATACCGTCCACATTTTTAGAAGCAACTATTTAATATTCAGGGCTGCTTTTTTGTCTAATTTATCAATATCACGAGGGGGGTGGTGTTTGTTTGTGCTACAATACACGCAATCACTAAAAATCTTTCTGCTTGGCAAGTCAGCTTTTCCCTGCTCATTTCTAGAGTTTTCATTTGAAACCAAACTGTCTAATCTTTCTCTAAAAATTGTTTACTGCTCTTTTATCACCACTTGCTTTCATAAATGCTGTCAGTACATATGATACCCTCTCTACTTCAGAACCTGCTCGTAGCCGTATATTCACAAAGGTGATAAAATACATTTGATTTTCACTGAAACAAGCTTGAGGGCCCTGTTTATAGAATCTCTCATCCAGTCATGCAGTATTAATTCCATTTGTGTGGAAGTTAAGCCGTGAATTCCAAACAAAATAATAATAGTTCTGCCTCACTGAGGTGAAGGTTGAATTGTAGAGTATAATCAAGTTCCAGAAAATGCAGACACCCCATGTCATAAATGAGAAACTGTCTGCATAGTAAATGCCATAATTAATTTAAAAATGATTAATATTAACTAGAATTAATTAATATCAATCAGAATTAATTATTCTCTGCTGCATACTCTTAACCTGTAAGTGGAGCACATATGGTTTAAAACTTTCCGTGAGCACACTGCAGAGCTTGAATGACAGTTCCTCAGAGGTGATGTTTTCCCTGTTGCTGTGTGGTGTCTGCTGCAGGCTGCTGAGCCATCCCCTGGCTCTCGTGCTCACAACACTGAGCCCAGGAACAGTTTTGCTTAACTTTGGAAAATGGAAGAGACTGATCAGTGAGGAGCTCATGTCTCCCCACTGTTCATTAGTCAGTTCATGGCTCTGATCGCTTTCCTTCCCCTTAGCTGGGGCTGTTTCAGAGCTCTGCTGCTACCTCTGAAAGGTGCTTTTATGGATGCCCTGTTGTGGTCCTGCACTGGTGCCCCAGCCCACGGCTGCCCACCACCCAGGGGCTGCTTGCTCATAGCAGTGTGAGCCCTGAGCATTGAGCTTCTGGTCTGCAGCCCTCGGATCAGTTGCAGGGATCAGCAGGAAAGTGTGGAACTGCAAAATACACCCCAAGCCACAGCTCTTCCTAAAGCATAGTGCTAATCCTTTGTAATGTTTGTGGTTTGAACTATCGCTAACAACTGCATCAGCAACAGAGACCCTGAAGATAGGCTGGTCACAGATCAGAAGGATATCAGGAAACATGAAGAAGCTCCTTAATTAATTTCTAATCCTTTTTGAGCCTTAATCTTTTTCATAGTAAGATCTGGCATTACACATTTTCTGCACACATGCTTTCTAGATGATGTAGATTAAGTCTCAGGTCTGTGATTGGCTGGAAACAGCAAGTCAGTAGGGTGGCTGCTCCTGCAGCCTCGTGCTGGAATACCACAGGATTATTCTGTCTGGGATGATATATTCAGCTAAAATATTCATTAAAAGTGTGGGAATTTGGTCCAGTCATCCAGGATTTTAATCTATGCTTTGTTCTGTGTTTCATCAGGGTTTGTTCCATCTCTTTGCCATAGCTGGTCCTGTTTCATTTGCATTTATTCCAGAATTAGACTTTGCATATAGCAGTGCTGGGCAGGGGAGCAGGAGGACTTGGGGATCCCTTCTGGCAGGGGTAGAGGGCATGGTTCAGGAATAAGAACAAAAACACTGCAGCTAGATAGTTTGAGTACATACTGGTTATCCAATTATAATCAAAAGGTGGGGGGGTTCCTTACTCTTTAATTGCACAATATCTTTTTATTTATGATATGAATACAGAAAATAAATGGATAAGCCTCTTACCAACATAGCAAATACAGATGGAAAAAAGATGGCCAGCAGTGCGTGCTGAATGGTGAAACCCTGTGCTCTTAACAAGACAAATATTAATCTTTTCTACACCATTCTCCACAGATATCCTGTAGCAGAATCTGAAGGCTCCCAATTTAAGACCTTTGAAGCATGGATGTTAGAGAATTCTGTCCCTAGAAAATTCTGTAGCAAAATAGTTTCAGGATCCTATAGAAGGATCACAATGGGCTTTTTTCAGTCCTTTCTGGAGAAGCTTCTAGATTTCTCTACAGTTAAATAGGAATTTTCCATAAATATAAGGATGTTTTTTCATAAGGAGTTAGTCAAATTTACAACTACCTGGGCAGCTATTGCCTGATCTTGCTTCTGCTGATTCCGACAGCAGAATATCAGGCTGTAACTACAGTAGAGATGCAGAACAGTTAGTTCATCCTTTCAGGCTCAGAAACAAAGGTAGGTCAGTGCTGACAATGTGTTTTGAATTGTTCTGTCATATGCTCTTACAGCACGACCAGATCCACATTTAGATAAGAACTTATAATCTGTCCCACAGCCTTGATCAGGAGACAGACACGTTCACTACCTTGGCTGAACATTCACTGAGCATTTTGAGCTGGGCAGAACACACACGTTCCTGCACCACGTGCCTTTGGCAGGATTTAGGTGTCCTTCAGACAGCAAATTGCAGAAAGCATTCACAAGCTCTTCTGCAAACATCACAAAGAATATAGAGGCACAGGAGAGAGGGTGGTTTTACCCAGAAGAGCAGGAGACTCTAGAGACCTTCCCACATGTATTGAACTTGCTGCAGGGGTGCAAAGGAACAGGCACTATAGGAAAAGCAGACACAGTTATAACTGTGCTGACTACCCCTTTATATATAGGACAGTAAAAACCAAACTAACCAAATCACTGAGAGATGAAGGAAAAAAAAAGGTCACTTTACACAATTACAGATGAAAACATCAGGATTAACATTTTCCTAATAGTCGAAGGGACATATTTAGAAGTTTCCAAGGATTACTAAAAGCAGCCCTCTATTGAAATGTTCTGACTTACAGAATTCTGATTACTCAGCACCCCAGAAAATGAGGTCATGCCTGCTACAGTGCCTAGGTATGGGAAAAGTTGACCTAGATCAGTATTTCTCAGGCTCCCAGCAGATGTGGAGACCACTTCTGGTTCATCAGCCTTCATGTGCCTGCAGGTCCCTACAGCGGACTCTGCTGCCACATTTCAGTGGTGGCATCAGGACCCAGGGTTTGAGGGACACTGTTTGGTCTCAAGTGGAGAATTTTTATCTTAGAAGCTGTTGGCTTGATTTTGTTTTGCTTTTGAGTTACAGGATGTACAAGGAATGAAAGGCAGGGATTTAGGAGTATTAATTTTTTTTTTTAATACATAAATGAAAAAGACAACAAGCAATAGTATTTAAACCTGAAATCCCTTAAAGGTGGCTTGGCCATAACATTTTTATTCAGGTTTTCACTCAATACTTATTACTGTGTTGTCAATTGTCAGCTTGTATATATCACATTTTGTTCAGTAATCCCTGTGTGGTTCTGTTATGCTTTATCCTCTATAAATTTATGATGCAAGTCTTTTATTTTTGTGCTAGGAAAGCATAACCCGGTAGGAAAAAAGAAAAACAGAATGCTTTTGTAAAAGAGCTGGTATTACAGCCTGAATACATATCCATGACAAGACATGCAAATAGGCACCTGTGTTTGGATAATTATGGATATGCTTTTAGTGCCAGAATGGATTTGTATAGGTACAAACCCACAGTTTTAATACACAAACTACACTCTGGAGGTGAAGGTCAGAATACAAAAGACATTTTGCTGTTTCAAACTGAAATATTTCAGGATGTTTGCCCCTACGTGTATTTTGTTATATAACGTGTGCAAGAACTTTTTATTGTTTCCATTTGATTGGCTTGCTTTAGTAACAGATACACTATCATCATATAGACCTCCTGCCCATTTAACCAAAGATAATCCAAATAACCATTAGTGTATGCAAGGTTTTTTCAGTAGGAAGACTGAGCAGACAGTGTTTGAAGGCACTGTGATATTTCCTAACACGTGCAAAGCTTTCATACATTCAGACAAAAGTAAAAATTTCCAACAGTGATGAAAAATATTTTTGCAATTACAGGCAACTTTATAGATGTTACATGTTGACCTAGTCACTGGGTTTCCATCACTTCCTTCTCTGAGTAATGTGTTTAGCCTGAAGTATTGTGTGCACCATCTCTAGACCAGAGGTGAGAGTGTGTCTGCCTGTTAGTGATGAAGGCACTTAAGTTATTCTTCTGTGCATGAAAAAAATCAGTTACTGGAAACTCTTTGCAATTAAGAAAAATCATAGAATTATAAAATGCTTTGGCTTGGAAGGGATCTTAAAGATGATCTAGTTCCAACCCCTCTGCCATGGGGGGCAGGGACACCTCCCACTAGACCAGGTTGCTCAAGGCCCCATTCAACCTGACCTTGAACACCCCCAGGGATGGAGCATCCACAGCTTCCCTGGGCAACCTGTGCCAGTGTCTCCCCACCCTCAGAGTGAAGAATTTTCTCCTAATTTCCAACCTAAATCTACCCTCTTCCAGTTTCAAACTATTATTCCTCATCCTGTCACTATAGGAGGTTGTAAAAAGTCCCTCTCCAACCTTCTTGTCACATCCTTCTTCCCTTATCAGGTCCTCTCCAACTTAGGGATGCAAGCATTGCCTTTCTCCACCCCAGCTATCTTCTGTTACCTCTAGAAGCTCATGCATGTTCACTGCTCACAGCAACCAAAGCTCCCATTAAACAGCTTCAGCCTTCACTCAGTGACATAGAATCATAGAATCTTAGAATGGCTTGGGTTGGAAGGGACCCTAGAGATCATCTAGTCCAAGCTCCCTGCCATGGGTAGGGACACCTCCCAATGCCCATGCCTAGAGATGGAAGCTGTCAGTAACACTGTACATGTAATAAATTTGGTGACTGAAACCACCTCTGAACAGAGGGAATCTACCACAGAAACTTTTGGGTAGCATGCCTGTCTGGTTTTTGTATGCAGCAGATTTGGCCCAGTGTCCTTATTGCAGATGAATGTCAACAATAGGAGGATAGTGGATTAGAGTTCTAGTAAAAACTTCCTTTATAAATTTAGTCATTTGCCAAGTCAGTTGATGTCCTACTTTCAAGACTGTCATAGCAAGCAATTCTGAGCAGCCTCTGCTTATTAAAAACGGAGTGCTAAAATCAATAGAGCAATATCTTCTTGGAGAAAATTCAGTTTATCAACAGGTTTGTCATTTTAAAGATGATTAAAGGACTTGTTTATTAGGCATCATCTAGACTTTAGAAATAGTTGGTATGAAAATAATAAGACATAAGCCACAATAGACTTACAGATCTTTCAGTTATCTCAGGGAGTAGACATTTTTCTGTAATCAAAGGCCTGGAAGCACTTCCTATCTTTACTTTAGACTGTATCAGTCACCAATTACATACTAAAAATTGTTACTGCTCACAGATTTCAGTAGCTCAGGGGCAGAGCCATTATTCAGAATCTCTGCATTTAAAATTGTTAAAAATATCAAGTGTGCTGAAATTTTCATTAACATCCTGTAAGAAATACTTATCCTGATCTGCAAGAGTTAATGTTTGAAAGCTCCCATTCAATTTCTGCCTAAGTCCTACTTAGTAAGAATATAAGCACATTTAAAGTATTTTCCTCTACTGCAGGCAAGAACAGAAATCTGAGTGTGAGAATGAGCCCTAAAAGTCATCTTTATCTAGGATAGAGAGAGCAAGGCTGGCTTTGCACTGTAAATAAGATGTTCAGGACCTTTCAACTTCTCAGCAATAACTCATCACAACCAGGAACGTGAACACACGGGTGCAAGTGCAAACACCCAGCGCTGGGGAAGGTCCCACTTCACAGGCATTTGGAGCATTCAGCCTCTGGTTTCCCTGCTACACAGAAGGAAAAAGGTATAAAAAAAAGGAGGAAAAGCAATTGCTAATAACTGGGAATCCTGATCCAGAACTGAGTATGATCTACTACTTTAAAAGATTCTTCCTGGGAAGATAATAAAGATGAACTTGTCAACAGTATTGTTTCAACAGGTTAAACACTCTTGGAAGTCTTTAGAATACATATGATGAAACACTCCTTAGAAATGAACTTGTCTTTTTTGTCTAGAAAGCTAAGAACCTCACGAGTCTAAAATATACCCTTATAGGAACAACATTGAGTCACATGCTGATTCCTCTAACTTTATCCCTTAACCCCCTTCTCCTTTCCTTAGGGGCTCTTCTGCAAAGCCAGAGAAATCTGTATTTTGGTAAGCACAGTGGCCAAGAAAAACAGAGAGGAACTGATGGTAAATTGGCATGATAGAAAAGTTGTTTTTGTAATAACCTTTTTCAGAATAGTTTCTCACCATTTTTTTATGATTTGAGCTAGTGGAAAAGTGTCTCACTCTGCATGGAATAAAACATGCTTGGAAATGATGTAAGGGGGAAAAACTGCTCTTTGGTATTCAGAGCTTTGGGTCAGTTTGATTTCTTGCAAAAATACTAATTTACACAACTCCAGTATACGTGGAGCTGCACAGAAGCCGAGAATACTGAACAAAGAAACAGCTCATCCCCCATAGCCATGCAATCTATAAACACAGCAGGTAACGTGGAATGGGGGGGAAAACAACAACCAATCAATAAAAAAATCCAAACAGAATAAGCACAAAAACTCTTGGCCAAGTTTTAGCAGAGGAGTGTTCATCAGTGAAGTCTTAGGAAGTTTTCTGAGTGAAAAGGTTTTGTAGGTACATTCAGTGGGATGAGGATGTCCACACCTCACACCAAGTCTGGAGCCATCAGAGGAGGCAAGATCTGCCTCTGGGCTCTCATCCAGCCTGGAGCTCAAGTCCTGCCATAGCCCAGGTTTCCCCATCTTCCATCCAGCTTGCACATTGACTCTCAGACATGTTTGAATTAGAGGCATATTGGAACACGGAGAAGAATCTTCTGCTTAAGCTACTGTTGATAATTCTTTAGAAAGCTCCATTAAAAAATAAAATCTGGGTTTGTGGTTTTTTAAAGTGCATTGTCAGAAAAAAAAAAAAAGAGTTTTTGAATGGAGTGAAATGTCAGGGAAAGCAAAGCTAAGTTCAGGATAGGATTTGTTTGTTTGTTTTTCTTTTATTTCGACCTCTCCTGCAGTTGCACTGTTTTCTCAGCATAAAAAGGTACACACAGGCTTTTGAGGCAGATGAAGTGAGAAAAGTAAAATAGTCGTCTGTTAAAGAGGAGCAGCAATATTTGTAACTGGAAAGGGTAATTTATTCACCTTCTTTAAGGAAGCAGAAAAAGCAGGCCAGGACAAAACAAGCTCTCTCTTGCTGCTGAAAAAACCCCAGTGAAATATGCTACTAGGCAGAATAGCTCATGAGTTTTGCATGCCACAAAGGATTTTCCTTGACACATAATGAATTTTATTGAGGTCAAATTTCAAGCTATCTAAATACTAGTTTACCTCCAGAGATACAAGGCTCAGGAAATTATTTTGCAATAACTATGCATTTTTTCCTTAGCAGCGATTTGGGAAGCAGTTTGATATTGTGAAACACACCACTTCTAAAACTTGTTACAGTTCTGCTAAAGAAGCTGATAAAACTTTTGTCCCTTTCATGGCTAAAAAGCTGAGCTCTATAGATTCTTCTTTTCATTTCCACTGATTTCCCATTTCAGTAAAGCACTGCCAATGCTCCTCTGGCTACCCACGACGCAGACACTGCAATTTCCCTTAAGCTGGTTCAGTGCATTGCTCCTCCTTGGAGCTCCATGGCCAGGGTGGTCAGGGATTTCAAACACCAGCAGCAGCCACTTCATTCTTTTAGAGGGTTTATGAAAACTTAACAGGCGTAGAAATTGAGACCTTCCTGGCAGCAAAAGGACTAGAGAAATAAGGAGCTACAACAAAGGGGGGGTTTCTGGCTCTTGCAAAGTTGTGTCATTAACCTTACTAATGGTATGTTTTGAGTGTGGTGTAAAACAGAAGAAGTTTGGGTGCCCACCCTTCCCCTGCTCGGGGAGCTGTTCACTCCTCTGCTCTTCACATCAATCTAATGCTCCCGATGCACAGCACCAGGGAGGGGTTCCTGACTTACTCATCTAGGCCTGTGTGTGAGGACACACATTTTCCTTCCCCTTTCTATTCACCCAAGTTAGTAAAGAAGAGGTTTTATTTCTGCATGTGTATATATAGAGGTATATACATATAGAGATGTATGCATAAAGACATAGAGATGTAGGTAAATGGAGTGGTGAGCATTATTTTGCCACTTAGCTTGAAAGATACTTCCCAGATTAATTTAGCACGGCCTTTTTGCTAATGCTACATACAGACAGTAAAGGAGAAGATAGACCAAGAGTCTAAAACCAAATCTAAATCAATCAACTACCTATTTCTCAGCTGTTCAGAAGGGAAGTTCCTTTTAAAATTTGTGTTATGAGTGCAAGCACTGAAGAAAATGTAGAAACAAAGACATTAGGACGTCTGAATATCTAAATACATGTATTAGTATGCAGTTGATCAAATGAGATATTAAGCATCTAAAACCTAGATCTATCTTCCTATATGGAAAACATAAGAAAGGTGAAACACGCTAATTTCAATGTGTCCTATAAATTTCCATCTGATCTGGATTCCAGTGGAAAACCTCTGGCATTTCAGTCAGAGACTCTCTGAAGGAAGAGCTCTGAAATCCAGGCAGATACCAAAGGTCAGTGCATATCAATATGGCTCACTGAAAAAAGGGCTCAATTAGACCCTCAGGATTTTAACATACTCAATTTTACATTTAAACCCACATAAAAAATGGAAAGAGCAGTTTTTCATTTCTCTCAATGTCCCACAAGTTTGTAGGCTTCTGTACCATTTGCAAGCTTTTGAAAATTTATGTAAGCCTTCAGATGGTAAAAAGGCAGCTCTTTCCACATCCCTTTATCAGAGACAAAAATTATCCTTAACACAGTTTTTAATGCAGATTCTTCAAACTAGATTGCTAGACTAAATTAGGGTAATGAGTTCTCCAAGCCCCCATTATTCTCTCAATTACTTATTGACTTAGCCTAATTCTAAACTAAGGTTAATGAGCTAAAAGGAGCAGGCAAATGTAATTTTTCCGTCTTTAATATAATGCTTGTAAGTGTGTCACAGCACAGGATGAGACTTGTCAGCAGCAGTAAAGAGCTGGCTGTGGGCACACAGGATTGTGAAGTGCTGAGTCTAGTTCTGCAGTCATACAGCATAAGTAGCTTAAAACACCCTGAAACATCCCTCTTAAACAGTGGAGCATGACACAGCACACAGCACTTCACAACAAACTCGAGTTCTCTGCTAATAAACCAAAGCCACGGATTGGAGGAGGAATCTCCCACGGTGAAGACACCTCTGTGTCTGCTGCTGAAGCACTAACAGTATTTATTTGAGGAGAACTGACAGTGGTCTCAGCATGAAGCCCATTCTACATATGATCACAAAGAACTTGGAACTTGATTTAATCCCTTCAGCATTTGACCTGGCTGAAGATCCCTGTGAAGATTGTTGCCCCATGTGCTGGGGTGCTGCACACTCCTTGCTCTGGGTAAAGTCTCTTAAGGTGACATTGCAACAGAATTTATTTTCACACATTGCTCTTCTATAATTCAGTTTCTCTGCAAATATTCAGGTTGTAGGTTTCAACTTTCAAATATTCAGGCTGTAGGCTTCAACTTTCAAATATTCAGGTTGTAGGTTTCAGCTTTCAAATATTCAGGCTGTAGGCTTCTACTACACAGCCAAAGATAGTGAACATTGAGAACCAGTCTGCTTTCCTACAGCAAAATACTCTTCATTATTTCTTTCTTCACCTGAAAGAGCATGTAATGGATCCATCCCTGCAGGGAGCTCCCAGCATCAAGATATATCCCCCACTTAAGATCCTTACTGGTCCCTCAAGCCTTCAGCCAGCACTGGTGGAAGCAGATCTGTTGTCTATTGTCCAGTGACAGAAGCCAGTTTTTCCACTTGTCTATTTTGATTTTAATTTAAAATCTCCAATGAGAGCTCTGGGAAGAAATTCATCTACTTCACATGGTTTAAATGTAGCTGGAGTACTTGAGGCTGAGGAGAGCATGATTCACTGTGGAGCTAACATCAACATGCACAGCAATCTTTACTGCTACACACCATCAATTTGGCTGCAACTGCTTTAGGCTTCATAGTTACTAATAAGCAAAAACCATTGCATTAATGGAGTAGTAGAAATACAATAAAACATTTATTATCCCTAAAAGGCAGCATGTGGCTTATAGACTCTGTGGGGTATTACCAGTGTCTTAGAGCAGTTTCATTCATTCACATCCTGTGGCATATAATTATCCCAGACTAACCATGACCCTGTGGGTCCTCTATCAAAATTATATTTTTCTTACAGAATAGTGTATACATTATTAAAGTACATTATTTTGATCACTGAAAATTGACATCTTGTGCTCATTAGCCAGTAAGCCTGAATATTTAATTTGTGAGGTTTGCTCCAAGTTTTTTACAGACCAGTCATTTAAGGGAAGTAAACAGACAAAACTGCAGAGCAGTGACTGGGAAAGATTCGTACTGAAAACAGTGCTTTAAAAAAGAAAAAAAAAAAGTATGTCATCCCATATGCTGATACATGACACATTACATTAGGCAGGTAAATGGGTTAATTGGGCTCATTAACATCATTTCCTTTTAAAAACTTTTCGACTAGGAAGATGAAAAGATTATTTTAATCTTTATACTTCTCTCATACATTTTACATTTTTCACACAGGCCTTTTTTAATCAAATATTGATGATGATGCCTGTTGTTCTTCAAAGCTCAGCAATTATATTGCAGCTCCCTCTCAGTACGTGGCACTATATCAAAACTCTGGTATTTCCTTATCTCTATTTTCCTCCCCTCCACTTTTTTTTAATAAAAACACAAGATCTATTGGATTCTTGCTGGAAGATACTCTGGATATATTGCTTATCTGATGGCCTTCAAGCAACCTGCAGGGCCTGCATCCCCTGAACACTCTGTTGTAGACTAGGAAACTGCTTGACTGATGCAACAGACCCCAAAATTCATCCCCACAGCTCAAACCACCATTTCTGAAACTAAAGCCACGGATTACAGTCGTGTCACACACAAAAGATTAGTTTTAATGTTCTCCCTGGCTGTGTAAGTCCCCGTGGTCTGTAGGTGACAGGTCTATGGGATGGGTCAACACTGCTCTCTGCTGGCAGCCAGGGGAGCCTGCAGGAAACAGCTGGAATGTGCCTCAAATTGCCTTCAAAAATAGAGCATGAACTACTTGGAATGTGTATCTAAGGCCTTGAGACATTTAAAGGTAAATCTGTAGTAGATGAAGATTTACAAGGTCAAGAACATGTTGTTCATGGCAAACATGATTTTGAAAACGATGTTGCATGAGCAGCATTCCCACAATTCCTTTACATACTGTTGCATACAATGATTAAGCATAAAGATGAAGGCAGGGGAAAAGTATTATGAAAAAGAACTATTCAAATGCACAAATACTCATCAAAACCACTTAAATAAAACTGAACGCTCCATAGAAAACAATCGTTTAAAAACAATTTAAAAATTCTTATGTGTGTGCATCTGTCTACGTATGTATACACAAAGAACACTTCAGGACAAGGATGGAGCTCTCAAAACTTTGGAAAATCTATAGAACAATTGTTTTCTATTTGATTGTATCAATTGTCTCTTTAAGAGAAGACTTTTAAAAACAAGAATACACTTTTTAAACAACTGTTAAATAACTTTGAAGAATAACGCTGTAAAATCCTTTTATTTTCCAGCTTGGGTCCCCTCTAACAGCTAGAAAATCAAGACAGCAGCATAAAACTACTTTTAAAACTAACTGGAGGCCATAAGCATGATACTAAGAAAATAAATGTTGTTGGGTAGCCACTGCTTGGAAATAAGGGAACATAATTCTGCTGCAGAGAGCTAAGCAGTGCTCCTTCATAGGCTACATTGGAAATTCTGGTTTGTTGTGATGCTTCATCACTGTCCCTAAAGTCAGATTTCAAATCCCAGACCTGCCCTGAAGTCTGGGTAAACTCTGTTTTTAAACCCTGAAGCAGCCTCTGCTTTGCACAGGAGAGAGAGAAGGTACTTAGCACAGTATGATCCATTTAAGTCAATGGGGACAGTACTTTATATCTCAGAATATGGTCTGGTCAAGATACTATAAACAACAACCAAAAAAGCCTTAAATGAAAGGAACTTGCTTGAGGGACTCAAACAAACATGGTTCAGTTTATCACTGGACTTAGCAACTCCAGTTCAGGTGAGCTGAGCTACAGAGTGAAATTTCACAGAGGATGGTCCTAAGTCTCAGGAAGAGAATAAAACAACCCTGCATTAATACTGACTTAGCCCAGTGAGAAAAAAACAATTGCAGATTTAGTTTTGCACTTTTTAAGAACTTCAAGACCTGTAGATGGTGGATAGTGGATGCTAGAAACAGTTTAGTATTAGTGTTAATATTTTAATGTTTCCATGGAGCACTTGTCCCTCCATGAAGCTACCAGGGAGAGAAGTTGAACAGAAGCCCAGTGGCACGTGCCAGGTTCTGTGGGATCCATGCTGCTCTCACTGGGCCAGCTGCTGCTATTGCTATGTTGGTACTGAATGGCAGGAACCAAAGGTAATGACAAAGTATGTGGCATTAGTAGCTCAGGTGCTGCTAAGAGGGGACAAAAGCCCCCACTCCCTGTGCCCGCAGAGCTGCTTTCCTGCTCTGCTGCAATAAAGGACTCGGGGAGGAAAATAGAGAATGCAGGTGGCAGGTGATCGAAACTTGGTTATTGCAGGATATAAAACTGGGGCACTACAACACCTTCAAAACACTCTTCAATCCTTGGTGATTTGCTTCCTTACACAGTCCTAGGCCTTCTCTGGACTGTATCTATCTTCATCCCAAAGAAAGGAACATCTAATATTGCAGATAAGATCCAAGGACACCACAGCAGGCAGCCCTACACAATTGATTTTCCTGCTTCCTTACAGTCAGTGCTGCTCCACTGGCAGGTACTGATACAAGTTTAAAAATGTTCTTGCAGCTAATCTTCAGCCCACTCTTACCTGAATAAATCCAGAATGCACTATTTTGCTAGTTTGTAAAGGCCCTGGGAAGCAGGGAGCCTGCACTACTCCTTGAAGAAAGGAGACAGTGAACTAACATAGCCTGGGATTGAAAGGCAAAGAAACCATCTCAGCTCCTTCCCCTTTCCTTTTGCATTCCCTACTTAAATTTTTAGCATGGCTTTACCCTTAAACAGGCTTCTTTTTCCATCACTTCTACTGCTCAGGGCTTTGAAGGCTATTTTAACATAGACTGTAATGTAAAGGTGTAGGCCAGAAAAGAAGTTCTGGAAAATACTTAGTTCAGGACTAGTTATTGAAGAAAAGACAAAGGGAACAAGATATAAAGTTAACTAGGACATAAGAAAAATGCTTCCACAAATGCAGGGTTAAGGAACATCATTAGAAAAAAATGGCCTGGGATTATTTTCTTCCTAATGATCATTAAAGTCTGTAGAGTTTCAAGATAAACAGGCATTTAAAAGTTTGTGTCTATTAGGTATGCATTTTTATTGACTTGGCTTCTGTTCCATCTTTCAAAGAGCAGAATTGGGACTTTTTTGTGATCACAGGACCAGCCATTTATTCACAGATACCACATGAGTATTCAGATCTTACTTAGAAACTTAGTATAGAATATATTAGCAGCGTGTGCCTGTGTGGCTGTCTTGCATCAAGATAAAGAGAGAGAATAATGCTGCTGGGGAATTATGTGCACAAAGCTCTGTGAAGCAAGAATTAAAAGTAATGAGATTAAATGCAAAATAACTACATCAGGAATATGTTAATAATTTAATTAAAGTCTACCAAAGTTGAACTATTCCACAATTAAGGTTGAAGTCCATCAAGATGCCCTGTTCTACTCAGGGATTTTGCCACAGGTAAAATTACCTTTTGGAAATCCTTCTTCATGTACAAGGAAAATGGGGTCAACTAAGAATGTGCTATGATCATTAATTTTGAAAATGTTGGACTTCACTTCTTTCTCAGACAGGCTTTTACTGACATTTTAATATACATTTTCTTAACTGCAGCCTTATTCCTAGTGCATAAGATAAATGTGAATATTGATCCTTTTGAAAAACACGAAGGCAGGATTTAGTGCTCTTTTTCCCCCCCAAGTTTGTTTGCTGTGTTTTCATCTTTATATAACGTTCAAGTTAACCAGAAGCACAGAGCAAAGGGATTACTTAATAGCAGAGCAAGAAGCAACACAAAGGCCATCACTATGAAGGACTTAGCACCACAGATTAGTCTGACACATTAAGGAAATAGTTACATAGATCTTAACAGATCTTTTATATTATCCTTTTAAACTATCCTATAACATTTTATCCAACTCACAGAATGGTATAAAAAATAAATGCAATGCTTTGTGGAGCAGCAGGTCCAGGCAGAGTTGACATCTTTCCCATAAGGTGCCCCTGTCTCCAGACCATTTGTCTTGTAGAACGTGCAAAATACAGTAAATGCCTCCTTGCTAATGTCATAGAATCATAGGGGTTGGAAGGGACTTCTAGAGACCATTGAGTCCAAACCCCCTGACAGACAACGTCTGTGCCTGTCACCTTTTGCAGGACCATGTGCAACTTTGCTTTCCACAACATCACCTCAGTTTGAAGTTCTAAAATGAGTGCACCATCACTTTAAAGGCTCAGTACTGTAAGATATGGAAAATGTACTGTAAGATACAGAAAATACTTTTTTTATCTGTAGGCTCACATAGTGAATAAGATCAGAACCTTCTTTTTCTCCAGCAGCAGTTAAAAATGCGCATAGTGAAAAGACAAAGCATTGCTTTCTGCCAAAAACAATGGAAGACTAACTTCTTTTTTTTAATGCATTGTTTTTTGCATGACACTTTCCTACTGAGGATAACACATTTGTGGACTATGAGCTTTCCAACATAAAGTGATTGCACTTCTGTGATACTCTGTCCTAACAACTGTAAACGGTTATGCTTGAAATATACACATATAAAGGTGATAAGATACTGGGTTTGTATATAAACCAGGCAATATCCTGAATGGCAATAAAGAATTTCACATAGAGTTAGGGTGGTAATTCCCATAATGAAGCACAGCCTACTCTACAATCTTGGCAAATCACAAAGTCTCCAGAAATAAAATAAGATTAAATAAATAAAAGTTTCCTAATTATTTCAATGTTTCATTCAGATACAATCCAAGTAGACGTCAAGTATTAGACACTTCTCTTCTTGTAGTAAGCAAATGCCCATAAAAGAAGTGCACATTAAAAGCTGCTAGTAATAGTGGTATATGTTGATAATCTCAAGAAAATAAATGGGGAAAATAAATATCCAGAAGGTGCAGCTTGGTCCTGAATCTAGACTGGCATGTGCAGCTACCCTTCCCTTGGGCACACCTTACAACAAGGAAACTAGTGCTTCACTTAAACCTAAGGCGGCAGATAAAAGGGCAAGACCTTGCATTGATTGTATTGAAGATCTTGGATTTGGTCCTCCCTGATGAGAGGTCTCTGTGCCCATGCAGATTTTTATGGTCTCAGTTCAAGTGTTCATCCCCCGTGCAGGTCAGAAATGAAGCCTCTCAGGTACCTCCCTGCATTACTGGTGTTCATCTGCAGTTACAGAGGGAAATTCTGCTCTGTAATAGTCAATACAATCTCATTACAGGCACTGCATTTTTATGAGAGGGGAAATGAGAAAGACAAACGTTACTCCTGGTCATGAATTTGCCTCTTATCATTTCCCCTCTCTGCTCTACAGAGAGTTATGTGATTCATATTAGGGGTTATTTGGGTCACTTTTACCTTGAAAGAGAAAATAATGGTAACCTAATTTGAGATTTATACCAATTTAAGTAAGAAAATGGATTCTGAATATTTTCTGTAGTTGCTAAATTTAACTGAGTGCTCAGCGGAGCGAGTTTCCAAATGTGAATAAGACACTTTAAACCATTTCCCCCTATTTGTTTTTAAACTACATTTGTTACTTATGAATTGGGATTTTATGTCATTCACATGCAGTGTACTGAAACTGAATTCAATAAACTGACCTTCTTCCACCTATTAAACTAAACTGGGTATTTAATTATTATGCAGGCAAAGTCAAGCGGCAAAAGGAGCATTTCTAAATAAGATCATTGTGTTTTATTTGCAATGAATGGGAATATTTGTGTTTATTGCTTCTCATAAATTTATTACTGCTTATTTTGAATTGGAATAAACACAAAAAGCAGAACATCTGTATCAAAGTTTAAAAAACCACAACAATCAAAAGCTGTTTAATCTCATCCATTTAGTTCTATTGCACAGTCTGTTCAGTGTAACTTTTTACAATGTACTGTGCAAGAAAACAGGTCATTTAAGCTCAGTAATTAGTATTACAGATAAAATGACACTGCAGCAATGTTAATTACTACAGTACCGATGTAGTATAGGATATAATACATAATAGTCATGTCTTTAATTTTAAATTGAAGTGCAAGAAAGCATATTATTGCTACACTTCCTCTTCTTAAAGTAAATGAATGTTATTCAAGTGTACTATTGGTACTCATGCAGAATCTTTTTAAATAAATCACAATTCTGCTTTATCTCAAACTGTCATATTTCACTTTCTAATGGCATAAATTAAGGAACCTCTTCCTATAGGAACTTTTCCTATGACAGTGGAAATTATGACAGAATTATATTCTATATATAAAAGATTTCCACAATCATTTTCTTTTTCATTACAGCAGCTGTAAATCAGCTTGTAAATGAAGCACAACATTCACTCCTTTAAAAAATAAAGATTAATCTTGAGGAGCATCACAGCTATTTGAGGTGTAGTAGGAACTAGAGATATGAGATCCAGTTGTAATTAATTCTGTACTGCTACGGCTAAAATATCTGGCAATTGTAAACAGAAAATATTCATAACAAAACAAAGGGACTTGCAGAGGAGGACAATGGAAGGTTTTACTTGCAGCTCCAGTAGGAACAGGGCTCCCTATTTATGAATAATTACATCTCTGCTTTTGCAGCACCTTTACTTCTGGATAACTTTGTTATAAATATTAAAAGAAGGAAAAATGAGTTAAATTTCAGATTTGTTTAAGAGTACTTAAATAATGTATGCCAGCTGAAATGTCCCCATTTTCAGTGCAGAAATTTTGTAATGAAGTCATTATTCAGACCTTACATACAAAAATATGCTAAAAGCCTACCTATTTAGAAGTGTGGTAATCCTGCTCACTGCGATAACCGGGTGCCCCAGGCTAAAACATGTACATATGGATTTAGCAAAATATTGGAATACACAGTGTAAGACTCAAAGCAGAAGCTGAGGTATGACTCCAGGTTGTGTATCTCATCTCACAGCAGCAAGGTGCATCGCTACATTGAAATGAAGGTGTGTAAACAGCAAAGTACATGTAACTATCTTCTAGGTTTACAAATTATTTTGAAAAAAATACTCTTTCCCCTCCCTCCCCCGTATTTTGTTTAGGTCAGTGGGACGATGTACAACACAGGGAGACACGTATCTCTACGGTTAGACAAAGAGCATTTGGTGAACATCTCTGGAGGACCCATGACCTACAGCCACCGCCTGGAGGAAATCCGGTTACACTTTGGGAGCGAGGACAGCCAGGGATCCGAGCACCTCCTCAATGGACAGGCCTTCTCTGGGGAGGTACGTCAACCTATTTGGGCTTACAAATGAACCACTATGAGTTACTCACTTGCCCTCTCTGCCTGAAGGTATTTGCAAACTAATTGGTACTCATAAAAACTGTTTCCCTTTATCCATTTTGAAATTCAGGGAATTAGTTGTTTTTTTTCCCATGCACTGCAAATTGTGTGGCTCATACCTGAAAATGAAACTGTTGTATTTATTGTGTGCATAGACACCCTAGATTCTCATGTGTGCTACTTACAAAGTTATCAAGCATCTTTTGATGAGTCCTTTATATCCCTAGCAAATGCAAATACAAAATTAATCACAAAGTAATACTGAAAGTGCTTCAAGTTCTTACCAAAGTGCTACTTTTGCTACTCATTGGTGTGTAACCCTCCACATTGACTATCATTCTGCCTTGGATTTGTGTAATAAGGTGATACTTAATTTTAGAGGTGGTTCTAGAGAAGTGTGTTGGTAGTTCAAATACATGTCTGTAATTGTCCCAGGAAAGACCATAATTTAATGATCCTGATACCTATTGCAGGATGGCCCTTTACTGTCGTCAGATAAATATTTTAGTCTTGGTTGTGGAGTGCTACTTCAAGATGTATAGTAAAGCTTGCTGACTTTCTGGCAGGCAAAACAATCTTTCCATTCTTCTTATGTAGGAGCATTTTTACATACAAGAGATACATGGGGTTTCGAGTACCCCATCCTTCTTCAGCTTGTGCCACGTCAATGAACTATCGAGCTTGCAGCTCTACTCCACAAAAAAAATAATGCTTGAGAATAAGTACGTATCACTGCAGGCATTATTTTTAAAGGCACTGCAGGTATCCCTGTTACCATTCTTTCAGAAGAACAAAATGAATAGTTTTCATAATAAAGCATTTACTTTATTGAAGATGAATAATCAAATTACCACCTGTACCATCTATCACCGACTCTGGTGATGAGTCAGTTAATGCATGGCATTTTCTTTGGCACTGTGCAACAGCAGTTATTTAAGAGTAGGAAATTAATTGCAGAGTTGTCAAATGATGGTATTGTAATTGATGATAATCATTTGCTTTGTTTTATAAGCTACATAGATGTATAGTATAGCCAGTGGCAGCTTTTTCATGAAATTATTCATGTCTTACACAACTGACTTCTTCGTTAAATTCTGTAAGTGAGCATATAATGTATTACTCCTTTAAGAGCTGAAAGTTAAGGATGCAGTAGTAAATAAGGTATTTGCTTTGCTATTCAGATTTACAGAAGAGGAATATGCAAACAAAAGCAAGTTGACTGAACAAGAAAGCAAAAATCTGGTTGAAACCTACCATTGCACTTGATATGTCTATCAGCATAATCTCAGCTTTTTAAAGAGTTTTTAAGTTATAAATTCATCAGTCATAGACTATAACAAAAGCTGAAAGCAGAGAGTGTTGTTTTGCAACACTTAAGTACTCTCTCATTTTGAAAGTAGGAGTTTTGAAGTACTATTAATATATGGTATTTGCTAACAGAGATCTCAAGTTTTTCTTAAGAAAAGTAGGAAACCTTGCTAAGTAGAAACTTCTGTCAGTCAGTCATGCACAGCTGGATCCACAGTACATGAAGGATTCATCTGGTTATCTGAATTCCTCCTGCAGTGAGTAGGAAGAAATCAGCATCTCCAGAGGATGATCATTCCTGATAGCCAAGGACACATCTCTTAGGACAGGACAAATCACTCTGTGGAGATGCATCTCCCTTGACAACAGAGCAGAGACGAACAACAGGCCAAGTAGCTTAGACTAGATGCTTCCTTTTCAGATGGTGAGATTAATTCTGTCCTTTGAGGAGGTGTTTTTCAAAGTTCCAGATAGCTGTCTTGGGCAGCTGGACAGGTAAGTTCCAATAGGTCAAGTATTAATTACCAATTTGAACCTGCATCTGCACAGTTAAATCTTATTTATAGAACACGTCCTGTTTCCAAAATACAAGCACAGATTCAAATCAATCATGCTGAACAGCATGGCTGCAGATTTCCAGTGAAGGACAAGGGCTGACGGTGTTCTTTGGATATACATCCACCCATACAAGTGCTGTCTGGATAAATAAGTGATTTTCAATAAGCTCTCAGCACTGCAAGATGTAATGTCTACAGCTCCCAGCAACAACAGTAGGCAACCCGACCAAGCTGGCTGCCTTTATGATAGAGTACCTGTCTGGGCAGTGTAACGTATGCTTTCAAGACTGTTGCTGCTAATTACTATTCACTTCTGCATTGGATAATGCTGTCAGAGGAGATGGGATAAGAAAAATAACTGCATAAGTACATTTAATTTAGCGAGTGCAGGTAAGAATAGCAATGAGCATTTCCTGGCTTAGGCCTCAGCAGGTGTAGGCCACCAGAGAAAAATCATTGCAGTTTGCACTCTTTGACTGCTAGTTGCAGGCCAGCTCCCAGCAGATTATTCCTACTCCTTCCTCCCTCCCCTCCCATCCGTATCTGTCCCCTCATTTTCACTGAGGTCTCCAGTCAGCACATTGCAGAGAGAGAAGGGGACCTGGGGGGAAGCCAGGGGAGAGAGCAGTACCTCTCCCTCACAGCACTGCCAGATGATTAGATTGGCTCAAACAGACCTAAATTAATACCAAGGGCAGACAAGGCAGAAGCTTTTTAACACCCCAATATATCTTGAATCAGATGTAATGTTCTTTATGCACCTGGGAATCCCACCTAACATCCCTGATAAGCAGGAAGTTTGTTCTTAGGGACTTTTTTTGCCTAGTGAAGATGTTCTGTCAGTGGGCAGGCACTCAGAGCAAGCACTGGAGTGGTACCATGGCATGAAAAACAATTCAGAAAGAGCAAATTGCTTCAAAATATATTGTGGTCTGAATGATATTGAGAGGCTTGTAATTTCCAGGCTTTAACATTTAACTAGGTGTTAAAGGCTGTCAAGAGAGACCTCTAGAATAATCTGGTTACCTTTTAGCCTCTAATTATCACTTTAGTAGGCAGAGTAACTGAACTAATGCTTAAATAGTTTGAGTGTAAGGGCTTTAAAAGTGTGTATCAGATTATCATCAATATGTTTGGCGTTACTAACATGGAAAGAAAGGCAGGATTTGCAGTGTTTAAACAAATAAATTGAGCATTTACTTGTCCCTCTGACACATGCTTAAGTGTGCTTAATTCCCTACTCTTTGCATAAGCATCCTACTATATTATAATGATTAAAAGAAAATCTTGGCTCAAGCAAAGTCCCTAAGACACCAATCATTTGTGTCTGCTGCTTAACGTCTCTGGTTTTTAATGTTTCAGAGTCTATATCACTTAATGGCAAAGACCATCTTTCTTTCAGCAGCAGCAGTACAAAATACAGCAGAATTTATCAGAATGCTGCTGCTCAGGCACTATCTACCTTGTTAAAAGGTGACAGGCTCCAAAAATTTCCTGGTGAAAATGGGACCCTTTAACTTTACCGTATGGCAAAGTCATAAAATCTATTTCTTTCTCCTAAGCAGAAAAAAGAAATATGTGCTGCAGGAGACCTCTCACCACTTTATGGCTGTGCACTGCAGTAGCCTTATCAATGTAAAGGCAGAATGTCAAGGAGCTTAATTATTTGGGGTTATGCACTTTTCGCAAACTCAGTGGCTGGAGACTTCCAAACAAGAGACCATAGTGACAATATGTGAAAAAATTAGATTATTTCTTCTCTGCTCACCAAGTCACCCTTCAAAAACCTACTGACAGAGATTATAAACACACAGTGATTTCATCTGCTACAGAAGTAAAATGAAAGCCAGAAGAATATCTAGATAAATGGATAACTACTGCAAGCTATACACACAATTTGGAACTGAGATTTATCTTTGCTGCTGCTAAAAGCTGCTAAATAAGATACAAGAAGATGGGAATCAAAGGAGGAGGCTGGAAATTCTGAAATACCAGCCTTCTCCTCCTACTGCAATTTCTGTAACTGCAGGCATATTCGAAGTGAGTGGGGAGCTTCTAGTGATAGTAAAGGATTACTTATCAGAGAGATCAGTGTTGCAAATCCAACTTCTGATATTTTTAGAAGCAGGACTGTCAGATAGACAGCCTGTGAGGAGCATCCGGCCAGCTGGAACCATTTAATCCAGCCTGCTGCAGAATTAGAGTAGTCTGAATTGTTAAATCAGAAACAGCGGCTCTGTCACCGAGACCTTCTGTACCCCTTGGACTTGGCTGTGTGGTTCCAAAGAGCCTCCCCAAAATTCCAATGTTGGTATTGGTTATACCAGAACAAAAACCAAACCAAACAAAAAACCAGCCAAAACTCCTCTACTAGAATAAAGTATTGTATAGGCAGTGTGACTTTAGTTACATTGGTAAAGCAGAACAAGTCATGGGCAATGAGCGTGTCAGAAGAAACAGCAAGGAGAGGCCAATTCTATATTGCATTGCTTTTTATGAGCCGTTTATAGCTCCTTTTATTTGATAAGGCCCCTATCTTCTTCCCAAAAATTCCATCACCTGGAAGGTGAACATTTTGCTGCACCTCCCACATAGCATTTGGCTCAGGACTCTGTCTCCTTTCCTAACCTATGGGGCTGTTCTGCACAGAGCTCCTGTTTTCTCCCCACAGTTCCCTACACTTACCCAGTATTTAGATTACTCTCTCTCCAAGGTCTGTTTCTCTGTTTTGCCCTCTGTAGGAGGCCTCACTGATGTGAATATTTGTGAGTCTAGCATGGCTCTTCATCAGATTGTGTTAGCTCAAAGTCCTTCCTCTTCCTCAGGAATTCAGTCAGCCTGTAATGTCACTGGGCAGAGAGAACAGGAATCTCCTGCTTCTTGATAACCATGTTCCTAGAGGTGGTTCCAACACCAGAGCAGAGCAAGCTGTAAGCCAGCCCCTACTACTGCCAACAACTTGCAGAAGGAAGTTTGACATTCAGATCTGTCAGTTGCCACAGGCTGTCTGGATTACTTTTTGGAGACTTTATTGGAAATGATGCAGGTCATTTTTAAGTATTGCAGCCAGAAGATAAGTTTACTGTACTCCAGTGCTTATTAATGTTGAAAAATAAGCCTCTGAGGAAAGTACCAGATGAGGGAACACATGTCTAATGGAAGGGTGGTTTAATAAAATCTCTATAACCTTCAGATTAATGTTCAGCTTCCGAGGAGAAAGTCAATAGGATAATGAATTAAATTGCTAAAGGAACAGAATATAAATCAGGAAGAGGTGGTGGTACTGTCATCACTACAGTATGAGGAGACTATTCATATAAGTAATTCAAAATCAGTGGGAGATGAACGTGTGCATTAGTTGCAAGAATGCATCTCTGTCCACCCTAAAGATTATAGGTGGCTTCACCTGAAATTTCATAAAATATTCATATCCATAAAAGGCATAAAAGGCCAAAAGACACTTATCATCTACACTTGCTGATTGTGTTTTTCTAAGCCAAAATCAATTTTATATTTTAAGTTAAATGGGTTTTTATTGCTGGTTAGCATAACAGAAAACAGGATTGAACAATAAATTAGCCCAGATGGAGGGATATTCACACCTGCCTGTTGTCTGCTAATTTAAGAGCTCTCAATCATCCAGTGGAAATTCCTTTCCACCCCCTATTGACTTTATACAGAAATTTGGCTCTAACAGAGATGTGTCTTAGTAGGAGGCTGCCTAGCCTGTCTCCCCTCTAAAACTACATGGAGATAAAATGGCCAACTCTCCCTCTAGACATCAGAGATCTTTGGATTTAAAAGCATAGGAAAAAAGATAAAAAGTTTGCTCAAGGAAGAACAGTGCTGAGATAATCTAGACAGCAAAGCTCGCAGGGAAACCTGGATACCTGGAAACCTGTGATATTGGTTGAAGTGTAACTCATCAAAAACATTTTTACATCTTCCCAAAATACTTCCCACAGACAAATGAGATGATAAATCAAGATTCTAAGCAAAAGCTTTGACGACTAAAGAGTCATTAAGGTATTAATGCTAATACAGTACTGTACCTGAAACCAACAATAAAATAGGAGGTGACAATAGGGCGGTATAAATAGAGTAGGAAAGTAAAAGATAATGCTTTGTTTTACTGTGTATTTTTCTGTCAGATATGGGTCATGTTGTTCCAGAACCACTGCATGAAGTAATACACAACAATTAACCATAGTTTGTTTGTACAAACACGTAATTTAGATTACACTCCACTTTCAGGACTGTGGCTGAGAACGAGCAGAGGCTAGAGGGGCAGAGCAAAACGCTCCGAGACTCCTGGGCATAGCAGAAACCCTGAACATCCCTTATGCTCCCTGTGAAAGTGCCACATCTAAACAAGCCTTCTACACATCTACAGATACACCAGATGTAGGTGCTGTCAGCTCTCCTCGGAAGAGGAACACAGTGCCCCTCAGCTCTGTCGAGCCCCAGGAGCTTGCAGTAGAGCCACGCTCCTGCAGCCCTGCAGGTTGGCTCACCACCAGCCTTCTGCCTGAATCTGAGTAGTGCCAGGGAAAGTGAAGGACAGAAAAGTTTGGGGCACGTAGCAACTGAACAAGCAAACTTATCCCCCAGTGGCTACATGGGAATATATAAAGGGACAAGCCACAAAATATAAAATACCTGCAGGTTTTATGAGATACTGCAAGTAATTTCCCCAAATCTAATACTGAAAATCTGAATGCTCCGTTTTATTTCCCAGACTTCTCGTATTACTTTGTTCTGACCCTTGTGTACTTTTATTTCTTAAACAATTCAAAGCACCTGAGTTACACTCATTATATACACTTAAATGAATTACGGGCAGAATTGTAGGGAGAGGAAATTACAGAGAGTGATTCTCTGAGACCAAAAGAAAACGGGTGGAAAGCCAGGTACTAACTGAAGCATCTAAACATCCAGGGCTCTGTGGCAGTAATAACAATTTTAAAGTACCAGTCAGAATAGTGTGTTGACATCCAGATATTTTGTAAGCAGCGAATGGGCAATGTTTAAAGTGCAGTTGGCATCTCTTATCGAGGAGGCTCTATTGGAAACCACAAGAAAGGTGACTTTCCAAGAATATGGAACAGAAATTTTTGTGGTGTATTTTACATCAAAACGCAGTAAACTTCCTACACCGGCTGCATGCTCAAAATGCATCTTAATCCTTAGTGACCTTCAAAAGCAGTTTCATCTTTAATGCTTTTGAAGTGGAATAGTTGACTTTTAACTTATGTTCCTTCCTGGATTTTTTTTGGCTGGACAGTCACGGGTAATATACGCTTGTTAAATAAATCCTAAAACTCAATAGCCAGGAGAAGTTATAGAATCAGGTGAAGGTGTAGCCACTATAAATCATTAGTCATAAATATACAAATAGAAAAAATATATAGCAAGTAAAACTCATTTTGTATGAATGGCTGTGTTGCTAGGCAGTGCCAGCGTACTCTTGCAGTCACAGCCTTACATTTAGTGCTGTTGTAGTTATACTGCCATTTTTAAAAGAAAATTAGATTCTAGAAATAGCTGGGTTTATCCTTCCCTTAGGAAAAAACCCTAATTACACAAATCAAGTTATATAATGTCCAAACTTTATATCAGTAATAAAAAATTTTACGTCACGTATAATCAGCTTCTCATATCATAAATACTATTCAAGTTATTTTTTCACCTTCCTAAAACTTGATTAGCAGTGGAAATACAAATGAGGTTTGGAGGTTTTTTTGCAAGGGGAAAAATTTACAGTTCATACAATAGGTCTAAGTGTGCATTTTATAATAGTACAGATAAAATTGGAAAAGTTTAATGGTTTTATTTGAAGCAAATTCTAATAGGTTGTTTCTCTTGGTGTATAAACCACCAGAGTTTAGTTATATAGATACAGCTGTGGCTCTTCATAGAATACAAACCAAGGAAAAGACACAGGGAAGAATTACATATTTCATTCCTTTAGCAAAGACTAACAATAACATATAATTGAAAGGAATCTAATTTTATAATCCCAAACAATCATTAGATACCATCTGGAGTTTGAATGATGCTTTAGAACAAGTGTTTAACCATATTAAAAAATTTGAGACTACATTTCAGGTACCTGAGGAGGATTTTGATCTTTGCTTTAGGGTTGCACTTTCGCATTTTATCAAATTACTGAGATATTTGTGTGGTCATTGCAGGTGAAAAGTTACAGTTCACTGCCACATCAAATAAATGGAGAACCTTTACAGCAGTATTTTAGTATGTTGTCATTTTGATTATTTAAACCTGGTAAAACTGCCTGAAACAAATTGCATTAAGTCTTTCTGGAAAAATCAAGTATGTTAACATTTCAGACAACAAACGATACAGAAATCACTCAATTTCTGTATATTATTCATTGCTTTCTAGAAAGCATTATTAAATATTTGGGTACATGAAAATTTGGTATATAATGTTGAAGGGATTTATTCTTAAAGCAGTGAATGAAAGGCTGTTGAATTTAGGGTACCTGCTGCTACATGGCATTGATGGTCTCGTTATTTCCACTGATTTCTACTCTCAAGTCACTTATAGCAAGAATCAGAAAAGTTACTGCGAATGTTTGTTTATCTACCACTTCAGTCTGGAAGGATCCCAATGCCCCAGATTTGTCAGTGTTTTACCAAAGCATGCTGTTCTTCCTGGATTCTGCACAGCAAATTCTAGGTGCTTGATACAAGGAGCTCCATTCATGGGGCCTGGTATCTTTTGCTTCTGTGTGTTGCCTTCTGGAGATTGTGGTACATGCTCCACAGATACTCTGCTGCTTACTGAAATGTAAGAAACTGTACAGGCAGATTTTTAGAGTGGTTTTGTTGTTGGTTTTTTTCTTCTTTTCCATTATCTACACATATGTGGGTGCTCCTTGCCAGGAAACTTTCCTTCTTCAGAATCTACTTTTCTGAGTCTTGTGAACTATCCGTCCATTAGCAAGCAAACAAATCACAAGCTCTGTGACAATGTCAGCTTATGTTAATGTAGCATGTGACACAGAAAAATAGCTGTTGCATGGAAGAATAAATATTGAATTTCTTAGATACCGACTGAAACAGATTCCTTCAGTAATAAATATATTTTTGCACATGTTTACTTTTCAGCTACCAACTGTTCTCTTTTTGTTGGGGAGGGAGAAGTGGAAGAGTGTGTCAATGCACAGAGAGCACAGTCTGTCACTGACTATAATCTAAATCCCTTCGGTGCCTCAATTTTAAAATCCAGCATCATAAAGCAATAAGGTGGAGTTTTTCTGCTTAGAGTAGCAGCTGTAGGATTTGCTGTTTTAAACCACTGGGACATTAAAACATTCAGTACTCTAAACCTCCAGTGTCACTTATGAAGTATTCGTTTTGCCTCATTCCAAATTGTTATCATTTGCTTGGTGTGACTTGACTTGCTGCAGGATGATTCTTCTTTAATGAAAGAGTAATTTACCTCTGCAGCCAAAAAACTACACTCATTTTGAAATGGGTTTTATGCTACTTGGCAATGATTTTTCCATTACACTTGTAAATATTAACTTTTTCCCCAAATATATTTAATGTAACATTCCAGAGAAAGGAGGAATCAGATTAACTTCTTATACAAAAGCTCTTGCAGCTATTATGGACAAGTATAAAAGAAATAAAAAGCAAGCATATGTGAATTTTTATTATCTTTGCAATTTACCAAAACAATAAAAAACAGTGAGCAATTACTGCAAACATTACCATGGACAAAACTCTCATCAAGGCAATGGACTTTTGTCTGAGGTAAAACGATGTAATTTGCTATTTATATACTAACCCTGGACATCAGACTGACAAGAATGTAATATCCTTGTAGCCCAGTCTCTCCTGGTACTGCCTGTGTGCTGGAGAATGAGTGCTGGCAGTCAGATCAGAAACAGGAGAATCCAGAGTTAGTAACAGCTGAGACACAGCACTTTGAGGATATGATCCATCACCAAACACAGTGAATTCCTCAGGCACTTGCACGCTTGGTGCTGAGCACTCACACAGCCACATACATCCTGATTGCAACAACCTGGTTAATACCTAAGTGGAGTCAAACCCAACTAGTTCTGAGAGCAGACACAGCCCTTACAGCCCAGAGAGTGGGGATTCACTTTGGAAGCTGTCCTTTTATGTTACTCTGAGCAAATGGAAGAGCTTCAGAGAGCGAACGTGACCCTGGTTTTGAAGAGTTTAAACTTGTTGGTAAAGCCCTCGTGGGAGGCTGGTGTTCCTGGCTCATACCCATGTCCAAATCTGGCAGCCAAGATAGCATGAAAGGTCTCCCACATCTTACATGCATGCTCTGGTCACTGTGACTTGGGACCTGAATAGTGGGGGGACAGCATCCTCCTAGGATTGAATTAGCCCAAGAGGAGCTCCACCTCAGAAGTCTTCCTCCTCCCTGACAATAATTACTATTTTCTAATACACAGTGAACCCTTAACCATTAGCTCTCTGACCTTCAGTTTATTTCTGTAGGTTCAAGCTATTCCTTTGTTAGGTCTTTGTCCCTTACCTTATGTTTAGTTTCTTATGAGGCATTTTTGTATGTTAGTAAAAAGCCAACTATAGCATGTCAATTCTAGCTGCCTTTTTATTGCATTATCAGGGAACAACTGTGAGGTTGCAGAGCTACAGTTTTCATTTAGCAGACTGACTTGACCTTCCACCATCACCGTAGACCTTGCCTTAATTAAAAGCACACAGGCATACACTGCCTCCAGAAAGTCAAAATACTTTACATTTGAGGTATTTTATTTTAACCATCTGGGTAACTGCTACTTTCAGTAGAGACTGAGAATCTTGTTTTCTTTAGACATGGTTTTGATAGATGATGGATTAGGATAGATCCAGTGATCTATTACAGTTAGATCAGTTTCTCAGGCATAGCTCCCTGTAAAATAGCAGGTGAGTGAGAGCAGGCACAACAGCATCAGTGTTAACACTGGGGAGAATTAGAATTCACAAAGTTAAACCACATGTCTTTGAAGTCCATTTTCTTTCCATTTATCTTTTAACATCTCACCTTTATCTGTCTGCACTCTTATCTCTGGATAAACCAAGTGGACATTACTGCACACACCTGGCAAGATCTGCCAGTTAAAACTCAGTAGAAATTAATTCATTCTGTTCAGTTACTTTTCAATAGTTTGATTGCCTCTTTAAATCTAACCCATAAAAACATTTTCTAACTGAGTTTGCCATAGGCACATTAGAAAAGCACCGTATACAAGTTATTACTCTGAAAGTTCTATCAAAGGCAAAGAGTTCTGGATTCTAGCTAGAAAGGACAAGTCCATTACTGTCCATCGCTTTCCATCATCTCAAATTTTATTTACTTTTTCTTATCAAAGCAGGAACGTGCTACTGCCATCTAGTCCTTGGCAATGCTGCTAATAACAGCACCAGTTGGCAACACAGTCTTAATCTGCTTAACCTTCAGTATAGGACTGGTCACAAACAGCTGTCACATTCTCTCAAATGCATAATTCCTATAAATAAATTGATTTTTTAAAAAATTTTCAAGGCATGTTCAATGTAAACAGTATACATTTGACATATTTTATGTGAATTTTTGCTCTTTTCACCTTTAGCAATTTCTTTCCCATTTCCTCTGACAATCTAAGCTCAAAGTGATCAAGGACTGACCTATCAACCTTAGACAGTATCTCCAACCCAGCCTGATAACATTGAAATCTACATCCAAAGCAGAGTATGTAGGTATGGTCCTGAGAGATCCATCGTTTTTCATGCTTATGCAGGACTTAATCTTACAGCATTCATGGCCACAGGAGCTCAGTCACCCAGTGTTCATTACCTACTGCTTTTCTACTTCAGACCACCTAAGATTGAAATACCCTGGTGAGGTTGTGTAGACAGAAATTTCTTCCTCCTGCTCCAATCCACCAAACTATCAGTGCAGTGCATTTCACTGCACCAAAATTCATTCTCTAAAGCAGCAGAGGAGCATGGCTTTCAAACTGTGGTTCTGCTTGATTCTCTAGAAGCAAGAAATTAACTTTTAACCCTTTTTTGCTTTCTTGAGAGACAAAAAAGCTTCTGGAAATAGGCACAACTGATGAATTAGCATACTTGTCTGAAATAAGAATTCTGAATCAGGAAAGGATAAACCACTTCTTAGTACTAAGTGTAACCTGTCTTCTCTCAAAGCACTTGACAGCAGTGCTTGACAGTTCATTACTTGCTTTCTTCACAGAAACAAAAGGGAAGGGTCAATAAAATATCATAAAAATATGCTACCAATAAAAGCATACTTAAAAACACAAAGTATTTGCAAAAGAAGCCATCATGTCTGAAACCTAGAGCCCTTTTTACCACACATCCCTTTAGCAAGACATGCTTATACTTCAAACACTAATAATCAAAGAGACAGAGCTCTGGTCCCAATTCTGCATATTGTGAAATTGCTTTGTGGCTTTGGGGTTTTGTGGGTTGTTTCTAAAGAGAACTGTGGCATTGACCTGTGGAGCCACTTTTACCCCAAGTACATACTACACCAAGAGTGCTCCAGTTAAGACAGATGTTGGCACATTCCATTTCATTTTTACCTTTAGAGCAGTGGTCGCAGTGAGGTACCAATGTTGCTGCTGTAGTTTTAAACATCACGATTCATCCCTGACCATTCCTGCATTAGGCACGATTAGTGTCATAAAACAGGCATCAAACAGGAATATTTCCGTGCAAATTGAAGGCTGTGAATGTCATCTGACTCCAGGAGTTGTGGTTTAAGGTAACGTTCTCTATAGGAGTCAGAAAGCTCCCATGCTCTAGAGACCCAGATAGTCCCTTTGACCAACTGCCTGTACCCACAAACTAAACTTTATAGACACAACCCTGCTGAGAGGAGAGACTTCACAGGAACACCAGCAAATGACTGTAAGGTAAGCTAGACTGATGAAGACATGAGGTCTCTGGGCTCTTGGCTAAATCACACGACAAACTGCCAGCAAATCAGGGAGATTTCTGAGAGCTTCTGCTTGCGTTTCAGCAAAATTTCTTTGAAATCAGGTTCCCTCCACGAGGTGCTTTGGTTTTGACACGTAAGCATTTTACAGCAAAACCCTGTTTCAGCAAAAAAAAATTCCAAATAGTTCTGCTTATGATTAGTGTAATGCCTTATTCTGTGTGAAGCCCAAGGGTGTGTTCAGTTAAGAGGATTTTCACTGTTTGATTTGTAGCTTAGAGCCTCCCTATCTACTGTTCTTAAGTCACAAAAGGCACAATAGAGGAACTGTTCTTCCTCCTAACTGGTAGAGCTATTCCCTGGAGCAGTTAATTAGGGGGGAAAAAAAAAAATTCACCCTTATTCTTCCAGATTCTAATGAATATCTGTTTCATTCTCATAGGATTTTCTTTTAGAAATCCAGGAAAATGATGAAAGGAAAAACTGTAGGGTAAAAAAAAAAAATAAAAAATCAGTATCTGAAGTTCCTAAAGCCTTTTTCCTGTGGCCTATTTGAAAAGACATACCTACTTTTTAGATATACTCAGTACTGGAAATGAATACTTCAAAGAAAGTTGGAAATCTTTTGTTAGAATTCTGAGCTTTCAGTCAGCACAATTGGGGTGTATCCCCACAAATCTTCATATACATTAACAGCCCCACTGAACTAAGTGAAACCAGGGGCATGCCAAAAAATGCCAAATAATGCAGGATGTGTGTTCACAGTGCAGTTGTTAGTGTGGAGCACAACACAGTGCATCACAATACAAGGAAAGCAAGATGCAATCCCTAGAATTTAAAATATTTAAATCCTTCTAAATTTAAAATATTTTGGCTCCTCTGTGATCTTATATATGAACTTGACATTCATTGTTTCTTATTTGATGTGCATAATGTATTACCAAATAATGAAGTATCTAGAAATTGCTAATAGTGTGGAAATTACCAAGTGATTAGAGTGAAAAAAGAATTTTTAAAAAGATACAGACTACTTTACTAGCACGGAACAACACCTCAGTTTTGTGGTGCCATCCGTCTTTCAAATGATCTTGTAAACTCATCAATATTTTGGTTGTGATCATCAAACAATCTTTGGGCAGCTTGAAGTAGATCGATTTTACCTGTGTACTGCTAGATGGTGTTCCTTATTTTGTGCTCTGAAAGTGGCAGCTTATAACTCAAAGTGAATGACCATTATTAAACCTAAAGACGTACATCGCTTAAAATAAAAAAATAAAAAAATGGGGGATTCTAGAAAACCCAACAGAATTACTGAGCTGTATCATCTTATATCAGCTGAAAATCTGTCCTTTAATGTTTGTGAAGAGGAACATAAAAGTGCAATGAAGAGCTGGAAGAGACCATCTGTCTCTTTTTAGTTCGTTGTTTTGTTCAGAGTTGGGCCTGAACCAAAAGCCCAGATCAGACGTGTCCAGCCTTTGGAAGCTGTGACATGGAGGTCCCCTGGGATGCTCAGAACTGCTGATAGCTGCTCACAACAGACACTAATGATAGCCCTTGTAGTGCTTTTTGTCCAGTGCTTTACAGTCATTAACACGTTCCCCATTAACTATCAATTACCTTCCAGTGTAATTATTTTGCCGGTTTTACAAATGGGTGGAGTGGGACTGAGAGGCTGAGTCAACTGCAGTCATGAGAACAGACCCTGGCTCCCTGAACACCAGGACACCACATTTCATGGTGTTTTCAAATTCTGGGAAATTTTGGCCCCCGGGTTTCTCAGAATTCATTGGATGTCTTAAATAGGCAGGTCTGGTCACTGTTATTTGTGTTGCAAAGTTAATCACCACAACACACCCTGCCACCCAGAAAAATATTTTATCAACTATTAGCTCTTACCAGCTAATTTTTGAAAATAAAGACATCAAATGATTCATCAGAAGTACAAATACGATACTTTCTACTCAGATCACTACTCAGAGCATGAGCAGCTTTAGCCTCTTGTCTGTTCTCCCAGCTACATTCTGTTAAAGGCTGTTCTTGTGTTGTCACTTTTTTATACAAACAGTGTTATGTACTTGGTAGTGATTCTGATAGCACAGAATAAACTCTAATTAAAAATTACAAAACGTAAATGTTTAGTGCTCCAAAGCTGGGAAGTGGGAACGGAGAAGCTGGTTGTGCATCCATTAGTTTGCTTGCCCATACAGTCTTTTTCTGCCTCTCTCTCCACTTGCTCATCTGATCTGCCCCAAAGAGATTGGGTGAATCAAACAAGTCAAAATAATTTGGAAGATTGGGGGTTTTTTCAGCCACAACATCAATTCTGCTGAGTTGCAGCATCACCCTGTACATTTAGGTTGTACATTAATGTTGCCCTCCTCATATGCTAAAAAGCTATAAATAATATTTTTAACACACAGTTAATGCAGCATTTGGGATCTTCTGCATTTCTGAAATTCAGTGATTCTCATTAGCCAACATCAAAGCTAAAACAGAATGCAAAGGCACAGTTTGGCAGCACAGAGGGAAGCTGTAACCTGCCAGAGCATCTGAACTTATTTTTCTGTGCTTTCAGAAACACTTGTAAGAGCAACCTGTGACATGCTCAGAATGCTGTAGAGAGCAGAGCTGCCCTTCCCCACTGTGATGGCCCCTTGAAAAAGCAGCAGTCTGGTTGCAGACATATATTCACTAGCTCTGAACAGCACTGCAAAAAGAACTATAGTGTATATTTAAGGACCATTCTGCTTTTCTAGGAAATGCACAGTGAGGAATGTCACAGTTGGACAGCAACATTAACATTAGGAGAGTGACAGATTTTAAGGACAGGAAGAAACAGGAGAGAAGAGGGCAGGGGTGAGGTTTGGTGTTCACAAAAGCAGGGGAATATACGGGTCTGATTATGAGCAAGGATAACGTCATAGACTCAGGTGGCACAGGCATCATTAGAGGAAAGTCTGAAAAGGAGCATGACTCAAAAGCAATCAGGTTTGTGCTGGGCACATTCACCAACTAGTGTGCTTTTTATTTCATCTTTTCATCTGCTGTCAGCAACCAGAGTTGACAGGGGCTACGGGAGCAAAGTGTAAGTCTATTAAATGAAGGTGGGCATCCTCAGTTCTGTGCAGAAATACAGACTGACTCGATAAAACAGCTGAGCTTACTTGGAATTACAGGGGGGAAAGTAGGCAAACTGAACTTTGGACAGGAGCACAAGAGCCAACAGCAACTTTATATAATGTGTTTGAGAGATGTAATGCCCTGAAGTACTAACAAATGCGTTTTTACATCTCATCCCGAGAGCCTTACAGGTTTTTTTCTGGAAATGTCCTAAAAATCTCAACCTTGATGTTCAAACTCACAATTATTTTGAGCAAACCTATTTCCCTGGTGAGTTGCCCTCTTTTCTTCTGCAGCAGATTTCTTCTACTTGACTCCCAGTTCTGCACAAAGTGATTTATTAGAAAGATTGCATTTTTTCTTCCCTTCTGGAAAGTGTCAGTTTCTGAACAAGATCAAATAATCTCCTGCGCCTCAGTATTGACTAATTTTAATTATTAAAACCTTTCTCCCAGGAAAAACTCTTCATGCTGTTTGCTGAGAAACCAGCAGTTTTTAATAGAATTCAGGAACTTCTTTTCTTGAGGAGATTGGGGAACACTGAAGACAGAATTCTGACTTTAAACTGGGTTCACAGCTCACAAAAAATGACATTTTTCTTAAAATTAGGAAGGACTACATTTTTCCTTTACCTTTTTTCCCATGTCTACCTTTAAACTTGCAATAGTGGGCTTTGCAAAGGCTAGAGTAATAGTAGCACATGATTTGCTGTGCATATTTAAATGAATTATAAAGCTAAACACATACTTTGCATAGATACTACACTTATTAAAGTGAGAAATCAGTCTTTTATTAGATATCATTTGAGTGATAGGTAGTCCCCTTTGCCATAATTTTATATGGGATCCTCTCCTCACAAAAGCCTAGCAAATTAGATATTGTTAAAGTGTCAATGATAAAAATAACAGCTACATTTGTATTAGAACTTCTCATATTTAAGTTCTCAAGTTTTTGCATCATTGACAAATAATTACATGTTTTAGGAAGGTAGTAAGATAATTACATGGTTGCTCCATAACTCAAAAATCTAAAGACAGCACTACCTGCATTTAAAGTATAATAGAGCTTTGCCTACAGACATGACAAACCAGCCTGACCTTCACAAATTGTTTACTGCAGGATAATGAAATCAGATCCATGCTTAATGACACCAGCTTGACAAAGCAATAAAGTAACACATAGAGTCACCATGATCTTCAGTGAGGTGCATACTTTGGTTGAAGAGTTCTTAACACCACAGTTCAAAGGGCTGGATTTTTGTCTGCTCTGATTTTCAGCTCCACTTCACCTGTGCACTAAGAGAAAGGTTTGCTCTGGCTGTGCAGGAGCCACACCACAGGGTAATGGACACGAAGAAATTAAATAAAGGAAGTGGCAGGCACAACGTTAGGACTAAATGAAAAAACTACACCTGGTCACGTTTGTGAATAGCAATTTCATGGGGGAAAAAATAAGACAAAACCCACAGGAAATGTTGCTTGTATTAAATGATCTTTTCTGCACATCTAACAAAGAGCAATACCAGTCACTGTACACCCACATTCATAAATATTTGCCTGATGCTGGGAGATTGGCAGGAGCCAAAAGCTGAGCACAGTATTTCCACAGTCCAGCAGAGCAGTCACACTGTGAGCACACAGCTCCTCAATGACACAGGGAAAGCAGGACCCATGATCCACTCCAAACCCACCATCCTCCCAAGGGTGTTTGGGCAGGTGGAGGTGGCTGCTGTTGGGATGGGAGAGGGGCAGGAATATTCCTGCTCTCTGCCTCCCTCCTCACTTATGACCAGTAACACCACTAAAAGAAATGGTGCTGTGATGGGGCAAGTTGCCATCGGGTTGTTGCAGAGCTGCAGCTTTCACACCATCTCACTTCATCCAGACACAAATCCCCTATAGAAGTGTCACAGCAGACCCCCGAGCAGGGGGTGTTACAGGGGTCTGTGGCTCTGCCAGTGGGAACTGGAAGCAGCAAGAAACAGCCTGGGATATTTGCATGGCAGTCAGAAACATCCTGAAGGTCAGGCCCTTTGCCAGCAGGAATAAGGAGCTGCTTTCACAGCCCGACTGAGGCCAGGCTTTCTGCCAGCAGAAAATAGTTTACTACATGGACAAAATGAATTTCAAAGACTTTTAATTGGATCATCACCCAAATTCACCTTTTCTAACTGCAGATAGTCCAACAGAATAAACATTTCTTAAAGAGTTCAGCATTTCAGAGCATGACACATTGGTCCATTTTCTTTCATAAAGGAAAAATATCTGTTTGGCATTTCAGCTACATAACCTGTAAATGAATACAGGCTGTATTTTCTAATGGGAAAAAAAAGCTTTGACTTCTGCTGTCCGATGTAGAAAACCTGCAGATAGAAACTGCAAGTGTGGCTTTACTGCTGCCTCTTTCACCACCATCACTTTCAAGAAGAGTATTTTGAGTACTACAGGGACTCTGGACTCACCCATGTTTTAAAGACAGACATGTGAAATATTTGGGCTGCCAATCTGAACTGCCATGGCCACACTCGCCACCCTTTCCATGAAGAGCTGAATGACCACTTAAAAGATTCCAGATGCATAACGAGACACTCACACATGGAATCCCAAAGCACTCTGTGCTCAGCAACCTCCATCCCAGCAACCTCAAATCCCATCAGGCAGATCTGCTTTCCAGGTTAGAGATGCACTGTGGCTTCACTCTCTGTTCATTTGTCCCTCAATCTAATTCCCAACCAAAGCACTCTTCACTGTTTACAAGGAGGCTGTCTCTGCATAACTGATTGTTCTTCACCCTTCTGTCCGTTTAATATTCACATCTCACTGCCCAAACATATTTCTGGAGTTGCAATTGGTTGGCATTTTTCACTGACCTTCATTTCTTAACTTTAAAAACTTGTGAATAAAAGTGTGATTTGGGGGTGTATTCACAAAGGTACCTCTCAGCTTTACTTCTTAACGTTTAGATGGGATTTTCAGATGGTTTCTTATTTCCAAGCATTTGTGTTATATAGAGAAGACAAACTGTAAAGCAGAGGTCACTGGTGTTTAGCTAGTCTGGGCAGCAATTACCAGTGAGTTCGGGAAAGGTTGCTACTGTGCTGAAATACATAATTAGAAAGTTTCTGAAACAAATGGAAGAGGAGGGGCACTTTTCTCATCTATATGAAGCTGAGGCATTTATTTATTGTAGGGAAGCAGCTGTGAAGGATGATATAAAAGTGTAAATTGCAGAACAAGGAAAACCACAATTAGATCCTTCGACCAACCATCTTATAATTAAAGCTACTAGAAAGGCTTCTGTGATCCTCCTCTTCCTCAGTTGGTTTGTAAGTGGCACTAACCTGCAAGTTGTGTCCTGAACTGCTCTTACCATGTGGCAGTTTTCAGTACCCTTTGCAAGGTACCCAAAAGAATGTGTTCTTATGGTAAACAAATGCTGCTGGGTGCAATTTCATGCCCTTTTACTTCATGCTGTGCTGCATTTGTTGAGTGGTGTTTGACAATATCCTCCTGCCTTTCACCAAATCTGCAGATAGAGCTAAAAGACTTACTTTATAAAAGATAACTGGCTTAGTTATGACTTGGAAGTGTCAGTTCTATTTCCTACTGAGTATAATGCCACTCAATTCATTTAGAAACAAGATAATTTTACAGTTGCTGCCTTAAGCGGTACTATCTCATATTCTTAGAAAATTCATGTCCTCTTGTTTTGTCTGTGCTCATTATTTCTCAACTTCAAACTTACCTTTTAAACTACAAATGTGAAACTCTCTCTTATGCAATTTACATAAACAACAAAAGGCAGTTGTACTTCCCTTAGCTTTAAAAGAATCTTTCAGGATATTCTCAAAAAAAACCCAAGAAAAAAAATTAATCCTTATTTTCTGTCTGCAGGGTAGATCTGTGCTGTCTTTCCTCTCAATTTCTGACTCTACACCTTAAACAGGAAATCCAAGTGTGAAATTTCTTCAAATTATTTCTAAAAATTTGCCTCTAATATATTATCTCATCTACCACAGCATTAATATCCTAAAGGACCTTCAATAATTCAATAAAACATTCATTCCAGAAATGCTTTTGGCTATTTTGAGTCAAGCTGTGTTTCCTCAAACTTTTCTGTATTTGAGCCCTCAACTTACATTCAAAGATTTAACACTGCAGTCACTAGCAATTATACCCCATTCAAATTCTTCTCCTCTTATCAGGCCTCACACGTTTCCCTATTATCTCTCCAAGGTGCTGGAAATCCAAATGTCCCACAGCTTCCTGCCAAAACTATTTATATTCTGAGCTTCTTTTTGCACCTTTTAAAAGTGTTTGTCACAAATTGTCATGGATCAATAACACAAGTTGAACTTCGTAACATGACATTCGTTATCTAGATGCTTTCCCCAGCACCACTCCTGTTACATGTGAGCACCTCACAGCACTGGTACTGGAGAAGTGCAGCTATTGCTGGGATGGCAAGCTGGGCAGAAATGGGAGGAAGATTTGCTTAAGGGCTCAGAAGGAGTTGAAAATCATTTTCTGAAGTCATAGGTGAAGCAACCCAATCACTAAAGAAGAAAGAGACCCCTGAGAGAAAAGCACATGTCAATAAATAATTCAGAAAGATCCCATGAGACCCTGGGTATGTTTTCACATTTGACTTTCAATGGCTACTACTAAAAATATTTTTCAGTTCCATTGGTTGAAAGCAAAGTTATCTCAGAAAGCAAACCATCTCCCTTTCCTGCCCTCCTCCCTGCAAGAGCAGCCAGTCCCCACACAGCCTGTGCCAAGTTCTCCTCCTATCCTAGACTGGCCAGCAGGGCTGAGGGAAGGGGAGGTCACCCAGGGGTTCACTGTGGCAGGAGCATTAGTGGCAGGCTGGGGACCTGTGCTAGGCTGACATCAGTCAACTAAAGAGCTGCTGCTCTAATGGGCTGGACAAGGACTTCCACAGAGCTCAGACAGACAACCCAATAGCTTCTTAAAATACATCATGAATGTTATTCTGTGCTTTCCTCATATACACACCCTATTGGAATATTAAGAATATAAAATGCCATGCTTCATTCTTGCCATGGAAAAATGATGTTCTTGATTTAACAACAACATACCTCTATACTCAAGAGAGGAAATAAAACTGATAATTGTTTTATTTCTGCTCCTGGTTTGTAATCCTAACACTCACCTTTTCTTTTTTTGTTAGTTAACATTGGCTATATTAAGCTCAACCATTTTTTTTCCTACTAGATTTTAAAATGAGGACAAAAGGCTTAAGAGTTTTCAGTAGTCCAAATTCTATTAACTTCTTTCGCCCATTCTTTTATTCATCAGTCTGATATTTTTCTGTCTGCTCTTGCCCATCGTGCCCACCCTTTGAACAGAAATGCAGCTACAGATGGTACTTTGGAAGGTGGACAGAGCTGTAGTGGTGTCACATGTTAGAGAAGGCTTGAACTGCTCATGCATCTCTATCACACCGGTGGGTGACCTTGCACGGGTGTCCTTTGCACTCAGTGTCTCAGGGTAACACAGAGAACAGCAAAAATAGCATCCATTTCTACTTCACCACATTTTTGACTCACAGGAAGCATTTTCTGCTGATTTCTGGACTGATTGGCTAAAGAAATACAGAATTCTCCCAGAAATTCAGAGCACCATTATATACCTGAATCTCCCAAATGGAGCATTGATACTGAATTCATCATCATGGAGTCTGAGCATCTGTTGTATTTAAAAAGAGAAAATTTAGATGTAGTGTTTAGTCAGAAAATCCTGCACGAACCCAGAAATGAAGATAGGCTTGTCTAATAGCCTTTTTCCCTACATTACTCCTAGCCTCTCTTAAGATGTAACTTTTGTAGATGATGAATTGGGTCAGTGCCAAATTACAGCTCGCAATGAAATTTTGCATCAGCCAAGACATAATCAACATTAAACATTTGAGTTTAAGACTTCATTTTGATGCTCACACACAGTGAATTGCAGAGCAGTGTCATTCACTGCTGTTTACCCAGCTCTTGCTCATCTGCTAACGAAGACTGACAGGAGTGGCTGACTGGCAGGTCAGCCAGAAATACGCCGTGATTAGAGCAATGGGTGGGGGGAGCTTCAGCAACCACTGCCCTGTCAGCAGCTCTCCTCAAGCCACACACAGCCAGCAGCACAGACACATCTGGGCACCTCTGGGGCTCAGTTTGGATTTTTCCCTTCAGTGTGTTTCCTGCTCTCTAGAATAGAGTACAAATGACTGTGACACTTGCAGCCGCTCCAGCAGCATTTGGAGGGCAGGAATCCGTCACCTTTCCCATTTATTTCTTCAGCCTATCATCTACTTAATTTTTTGGTGTTAGCACAAAGGTGAAAAGTCCTAACAGCAAATTCTGAGAGGTGCACAGCCAATCTGATCCCTTAAACTAGAGATTTGTATTTTTTACTGTAGTCCTGTGAGTGTTTAGAAGAAATAGCAAATTTTAAATATTGTCAAAATAGCTTTTTTTCTTTCTTTCTTGCAGACAAAGAAATAAGAACATATAAAATTATTAAAGATAAATACTTTTAAATCTTCTACACTTCATTCAGGTCATATTTTTCATATTTTGTAGCTGCAGTGGTTGCATACAAACAAGGAATAGTCTGGTTTGCTCTGGTAGCAGCCTCATTGGTGTAAGATACCAGGTGGGCAGCCACAATGGTTGTCCTGCTTCAGAGCCCATTCCTTCAGTGATTCCCACTTTACTGCAGGATGCATTATTGCATTTCTCTGCACATGATTTTATACAGCTGGCTGCTTGGAGGCAGGAGAAAACTGAGTGCCTTCTTTGCATTCTTATTTGTTCAAGTAAAAAAGAATCATAATCTTTTTTATTTATCTAGGATACAATAGCTGGCATATTGCTGTAAATGCGGATGACAAGCCTTTCTATTAAACCAGTATTTTATAGGCATTGCTTTTAAATCATGAAATAACTGTCACAAGCACTAAAAACAACAAACCACAAGTCACATTTGTCAGCAGCAGCCTGAACCTCAGTTTTAATAGAGACAACATCAAAGAGTCAGATATATAAAATTATTTCAAACTGATGCTTTCTGCATTTCTCTTTTGTAATATTAAACTAGGTTAATCTTTTTAACTGATTTTAATCTTAAACCCACAGCAGTATGCTAAATAAACTGCTGGAAGTATAGGTGGTCATGTAAAATTTATTTTATCAATTTACTAACGACATGAGTACCTCACTGCTGTGGGCTCATTCATAAAAAACAGCAGCCAGGTAGATCTATGGATTAATAAGAATGTGGGTAATGCCACCTTGGCAGATCCTGATATTTCATGGTAGAGTACCCTGGGCATGAGTAAAAAAAAAAAGTTTTGTTTTTCAAAGACAATTACTGTGAATCATGATTTCTGTCTTCTTAAACAGCATTCTTATGAGCCCAAACAGCCCAGCTCTGCAGCTCCTGCTTTGAACAGGTTCACTGAGAGAAAAACAAGGGACTGAGAACTGGACCAAAGAGTTCTTACCCTGCTTGAACTATAGTGGCTTGTGCCTCCAGCAGGCCAGGAGTATCTGCCAAGATGGGATAAATAATCTGAGTGCATTCTCCTTGCATATGAGTGAGTGTGTGTGTGGATAAACAAGGTTTGATCATTACAAGAATTCAGGAAAAGACAACACAAACATCCAGCTCCAAGTCCTATCCACTCAAGAAAAACTGCAATTAACTTTCTTTCCTTCTTGAATATTCCATGTGATATATAAGCCTATTATTAAGCAACACACCATAAAACCCCTTCATTGCTTGCCAAAGATGAGGGAATTTCCACTGCTTTACTGCCAGGTACTGGTCCAATGAAACAGGACAAATCATGACCACAGGTTCTGAGGAGCTCAGTGCATGTTCTCACAGATACTGCTGTACATTTCCATGGAGCACAGAGGTACATTTCATTTCATTTAAGACAAATCTAAAAATACTTTTTTGTCAGCCAGAGAAATTACACATCCTAGAACCAGGGAACATTTAAAAAAACCCCTCATTTCTTTTGCAAAATGAGGACCTCAGATCTCATACCTGTTCAGATTCACAAAATTAATACCATAAATTAATCTTAGGTGATAGGACATTACTGCTCTTTCCAAAGGGTTTTACAAGACCTGGAAGAGCAACTGCATTTTAAATGCTGCAATATCAACTGCTGTTATTGATAGGTTTTCACTCATTAAAATTATTTTCCTCACTGGACATCTGCCATGCAGAAAATACCTTTCTTGGGGAATACATTTCTTCTGTTTTTATTAAACTTTGGATAAACAAAAATGTATACTTTTTTCCTTAATGAGATTTTAGCCAATTTTTACAAGGACTCTGAATCAAAACAAACATTTAACTTGTCTTCTTGAGCAATTTCATTTGCTTTTGCTCCCTGCTGTGCTGGAAACATGTTTTGTGCTTGCTCTCAATCAAGTATCCCAACGGTTTATCAGGTAGCACAGCATAATACAAATATTATAGTTACAGATAAGCTGTTCCCTGCTGCCACTCACTTTGTGGGTTGGATCTCTTGTCATTTACAAATCAAAATGTTTATGCACTCAATGATAACACTTCCATGTGAGAATAAAGGGTATTCCTTTAGTCCCAAGAGAACTAAGGAAACATTTGTATGTAAAGTACTGTGATACTCAAGTTCCTTCTGTTTAATATTTCTCCCTGTGTCTCTGCAGCAGAGCATCTCAGGGTGATCTAACATTTATAAAAGGATTATACATACACACTAGATCACTCTAATTCACAGAGAGTCTTTGTCCAAATTTAAAAAATGCTAAAAGATTGCTGAAAAAAGCCCCTGGAATTTTTGGCACCCACAACCATCTCCTCTTGCTTAGCCAAAGAGCCTTGGTCGAATGCCACAGAAAGGATCCTGCTACTAGCCCTGCCCAAAGATGAGCAGTTTACCTGGGTGAAGGATCAAGAAGCACAAAAATCCACATTATGGAGGAAACCCAGTACCAGTGGTACAAATACGGGGCTGTACAAGCAAAGACCAGCTTATTACCATTATAAACACAAAGGCACATGGGTTGGGAAAGGGAATTAGCTGGTTTTTCTTAGTAGCCACAACATCAGCTACAACATCAGCCTATCTGTATTATTTTGCCCCAAGGGCACAGCCTACCAGGGTGAGGAGCATGCTCAGTAGATTCCCCCTAAGATACTGTCCTCAGCTCCTGCTGCCATTCCCAGCACCACCTCAGCTGTCTAAAAAGTGCTGTGTCTGCTCCTGGTCCAATGCACGTTCTTGGGTGATGGAACAAGGGCACATTCTGGATTTTCATCGGCCAAAAGAGAGTAATTAATCTTAATTCTCTTCTTCTCCCTGAAAAATAGAACTTCTATAGCTTGAGGAAAACAAAGAGCCATCCGTTGTTCTGTGGCAAATTAATCTTAAAGGGGGAATCTTCCAAAGAAAATCAATAGCTTATAATAAGATTCTCTATTGTACTTGAGCCCTGAAACTCAAACCAGAATCAAAGGGTACTCTCAGCATTGCAAGTTTGCTCTTTTGTGCTTTGTTTTTAATACAATGTCATCATTTGAAAAAGTGAGATTTTCACATATGAGCAATTTTAGTTACGTGTAGTTTCACCTTCATGGAAGACTCAATATTAAATACAGACTGTAGGATTACAGGTATTTCAAGCAAGTTTAAAGAAATTATTCTCAAAAGAAAGAATTTAATAGGGAATTATGGTCTTTATCCTGCATGTAATATTCTGTTCCTAAGACATCTTTATTCATTTGTACCTTTCTAAATTAGTCTGTTCCATATGAGAAACTTTGAAAATGATGTCTCCTTACATGGTCAATTTTTTTTTTTTTTAAAAAAGAAAAACTAATGAATTTAACCAAGGTGCCATGGAAACAGGTTTAAAATTAATTTGGGTGCAGGGAGGAAAGATACAACTCCAACAGAGAGGAAGTGACAGGTTTCGGAAAAAAATAAAGTCTGTCTTCATTCAGCACTGGGATCTTTGAGAAAATAATGCAGAGCAAGACAAGGGGATCTTTTCAAACTATAGCAAAGCAAGATTTCTCAAGCATACCCTCCAAAACTGTTCATTGCCAAACTGAGAAGCGATGAGGAGAGGAGGAATGGGGCAGAGGCAGACAAACCTGCAGGAATGGGAAACTTGAAATGAAAACCTCTGGTAAAGAATGGCAAAGTTCTCAGAGAAGTACTTTTATTGTAAAGACGGTGCAACACGAGGTGGAGAGATCATTTATAGATCAGCCAAAGAAAGAACTGCTCTAATTTCTAATCAGTTCAAGTCTGTTAACTCATTCCCATGAAGTAGCTGCCTGTGGTCTGGGCTGAGCTCTGCAAAGAGGGAGTTGTGTCTTTCTGACCTGTAGAGAGGGCTCCAGTAGAGCCAGGACACCCGTCTGCTGAGCCCCACATCACTCATTGCAATATAACGGGTTATGCACGACTAGAACTGCAATGGACAGCAGGCTTCTTGAGGGGAGTCTGGGACAAAGAACCTGTATGTGCTCATATAAACTTCAGGAGTTGTATTTCCTTAAGTCTCATCAATAAAAAAGAGAATTTGACATTGACTCAGGGCTTCCATGGGTGAAAGGAGAATTTGATTCTTATATTTATCCATTTCTGCACTAAACATTTTGGGTTGTTAAACTAAATTAATCTAATTCATTGTTATTCTGGGACTTTGTACAGAAGGAGTTCTAAAGCAGATTTCATCACTTATTTCCTTGATAATTCACAAGTTGTTTTGCTACCAGAGTGAACAGCTGTGCATAAAAAGAAAAATGTTACTAAGCCTAAAAATTTCAGTGAGTGCACAGGCCCCAGAACCATGATGTTATCGAAGTTCAGCAGTAGCACAAGGTGCTGACTAATGAGCTTGTAACCTATATGTGCTGTAGAGTAAATACTCATTAATGCTTTACAAGACCTTTAGAAAACAGCCTGCATTCATCCTGCTTCCTAGCTGTCAGAATTTAGTAGATGACTTCATTGGCTACTTTGACATTTTTACTTTTCTGCGCCAGTTTGGTTTGCTTGCCTTCGAAAACGCCTCCTGTGTGAATTGTAAAAAGGTCAGCCAATAGTTCCCCATCCAGACAGGGCAAAAGGAACTGAAATTAACACATCATAGCAGTAATTTTGACCCTAACCTCATTTTTTTCCTCTGTGAACTGTTAGATGTAAATAGCAAAGCTATGTGCCAAAGACCTCCTAATCTTACTAATGCAAATATTCCCTTTCCTCTCAGAATTTTCAGTAACCCTTCTTACATCAATGTGCAAGCACTAAAACTGCATTGCTAAGGGATTTGGGGAGTGATGGGAGGACAATGCTTGGTGGATTTTTATATTAGGAAAGCTCATAAGGTCTGATTCTGAGTAATTTACTTGTAGGAAGAATAGATTTTGCAGCCAGGGCAAAGTGTAGGAAAATGGAACTGTCTGAACTCCCAGAGTTTGGATGCATCATTTATTTCTCAACTTATCATAGACTGAGATAATAATGGTGTAGGTTACACATAAACTGGGATGCTGTTATAATTCAGGTCACTGCTAGTACATGTGTTGGTGGACATATGGATGGTAAAGCAGGGCTTGGGCTTTGCAGCTTGATTGTGCACTGCAGATCATATAGGGAGGGTATTCTTGCAGAGAAATCCTTGCAATTGGATTTCATGACTGAAGCACCAGTCATTTCACTCATCCAAAAGATGAAGTCACCAGTGCAGCCACTAAACCCCATTTCAGTGGTTTTTGGGGTGGTTTATTTTTTCCCTATTATAA